>JAJEJO010000396.1:479026-500085 GCA_020662805.1 Glaucomys volans
AAAAAAAACTAAAGCACAAAATGTGGAAGGTAGTCGGTTATTATTTTCCATGGAAAAATGATCAAGTTTCTTTTTTAAAATTTCCAACTTTTTGGCACTGTCAACACTCTTTCTAAGGAGGGAGCCAATGATTTTCCTTTTTGCCTCATGAGCTGTCCAATGGAAGCAGATGCAGTCACCGGAACACCATCTGACATTACTGCAGCCCAGAGGGGACAGTCCCACAGTCACACTGACAGCAAAGACTGTGTTGCTGCGAAAACAAACAAACAAATAAACAAACTCTTTGGAAGTGCAGCTGAAATTGCACCAGAGTCACATTCATGCTGTTAATCACACGGAGATGCCTGCCCTCCAGAACCGTCCGAGATATTCCGCAGCCATTAACAAGTTGACCTTACACAGCAGAATGCAACTCCTTTGAAAATCAGAGAACAGTGCTAATATACATAGTGCATAACCACAAGAAGTACTGCATTTCTCTGACATACGCTTAAATCTTAAATTTAAAACTCCGGGTTTTAGTAATGCTGTGCCTGTATTTAAACACACACACACACACACACACACACACACACACACACACACACGCTAGACCATACTGAAACTCTGAAGCTATCAACATACAATTAGAACCACAAATGTGTATGTTGTGATTTTTCTTCTCTTTCCATATGATTTTAAAATTGATTTTAATTATTAAATACATGAAAGCTTTTATCCCAATTAATGATATGCTAATAAATGCTGAAATGCCTCATATGTGCTATAAAGTGCGGTTTGGAAGCCCATCCATCACTCATCAAGTACCTCATCTTCTTTTCAGTTCAGTCCTAGTTTCAGTTCTTCCACTTGAAATTTGAGTCTTTGCTTCTGCCTTGTTCTGATTCAGGGGCTGTTTGCAGGAGTCCCTTCTGCCACCTTTGCCTGGTACTGTCTGCTTAGTTTTTTGATAGGCATGTTCAAGGTCCAAAAGTTCCTTCAAGAGAAAGCAGGGATCCATTATTTGCAATCAGCTCTGATGCAGTCTGAAGAAAGTCAAGTTCTTCTGTCCAAGGAGAAAAATGTTCCAGGAAAAATTCAGATGGGTAACCCCTTCCATGTCAAACTCTGTCTTGTTGCAATTAATATCTGTTGTTGGTGTCTGTACTGGGGATTGAGCCAGAAGTGCTCTACCATTAAGCCACAATCCTGGCCCATTTGATTTTTTAATTTTGAGAAACGATCTTGCAAAGTTGCCTGAGGTTGGCCTCAAACTTGTGATCCTCCTACCTCAGTTTCCCAAGTCCCGGGATTACAAGTGTGCACCACTGTGCCCAGCTTGCAATTAATACTATGATGAGCATAGAACTATAAGTGAAAGCACAGTTCTTTATTGTGTTGAGTAAATGTTTCAATTCCCTCGTTATGCAGGAAATGTTTTAATATATCTTTTCCAAAGCAGGAAATCACATACCCATAGTGAGGAGTAAAATATGATAAAAATAAAAGCAAAAAAGCTGTGCAGCTACAAGTACTGAAAGCAGAAGTACTGAAAGCATGCAATATGCTATTAACTGGGTTTCTGAGAGGGAAGCATATTCTGTGCTGCTGCAATCCTGCTGTCACCTGCCGCCCCTCCACACACCACAGAATCAGCGACCTGGGGAAGATGATAAGGAAGCAGATGAGTCAATGATGACACAGCTGCTCAAGTCATCAGTGTTGCTAAGATCAACACCAGGCACTACATACGTTTATAGAATAAGTGGCCTCAGATCACTAATAATGTTCTTTTCTACTTTTGGTGAAAATTCATAGCATGAAATTAACAGTATTGTCATCATGGAATGCATCTTTTTTTAAAGCTTTAAAGAAAAACATCTGTACTTTCTCCTAATATTAACTACTGCAGGAAAACCCAATGATATTTATTTGACTTTCTGAAAAACACTGTCATCATAATTTATATATGAAACTCACAAAGAATGGCATCAGTTTGAAATCTTCCTTTCAATTACTTAGGACAATTAGACAGCTTGAAATTGATTTTTTCTTCATATCTTCTACCGATTGTCATCCTGATGATGACAAATCAGAAATTCAAAAGTAAAAAGAAAAAAAAAATAAAAGAATATATAATACTGGAAAATGTTAGAAGAAAAGTTTGAATGCATTTTTAAAATCATCAAATAGCACAAGTTTTCCTAAGTGTAATTCCAGTCCAAAAGATCAAAAAATGATAAATTTAATCACAATGATACAATTTGTACATAGTAAATAAAATAGTATTTTGTACACAGAAAATGTACATGAGACAAGTATCTCACTACACACTGAGTTGTATCAAGTTTATAAAACTTAGCTGAATATAAAATATGAAAGTACAGAATTTATAGGAAAGAAAATAGAATATCTCCTAAACTTTGAAAGACACTCAGCTTCATTCAACTAAGGGAACCATCATGAGAGTGTACATAACATTTTGACATGTCAGAATACAGAAATAGAAATCAGGTTAGTGATGGGAGAGAGGGGGCTCAGGAAAGGCAGGGGCTGGCTGTAAAAGCACAACATCAGATACTCTGAAAATGGAAATGCTCTCTGTTCTGACTTTCTGTAGTTCAATATCATGGCTGTTCTATTGCAAGATGATTTTGCAAGATGATAACATTGGAGGAAACTTGGTAAAGGTTGCACAAATCTCTTTGTATTATTTCTTACAAATATATATGAATCTATAACTATCAAAAATTAAGAAGTCCAATTATGAGGATGTAGAAATAAAGGAACCCTTCCAGGCTGTTGGTGGAAATGCAAACTAGATAGACATTATGGGAAGCAATATGTGGTTCCTCAAAAAGTTAAAATAGGACAACATATGATCCAGCTTTCCCACTACTGGGTATATAGCTAAGGTAAATGAAATTAGTAGGTCAGAGAGATATCTGCATCCCCATATCTACTGGGGACAAAAGCCAAGAAATAGGAACAAACTAAACATGCATCAACTGATGAACAGATAAAAAAATCTGGTATGTGTGCACGATGGGACATATACATACCGGCAGACAATTCAGCCACAAAAGGGACAAATGTTATTATTTGTGACAACATGGACCAACCTGGAGATTGTATTAGCACAATAAACAGTCGGAGTCAGAACCACCACACTTGGAAGCCAATCCTGAGCAAACAGATCTGCACAGGGCAGTTAGATGTGGACCACAAACTAGTTAGCTGGTCTTCAGAGCAACACTGCAGTTTTTGAAATCACTGCAGCATTTTATTGAATAGCATCGCAGATCACCTCTGAAATGCGAACACATCTCTCACTTCTCTTCAGAACACAATTTTCAAATGTCAAGTTATGAGTCTTATTCTTTGACAAAGAAATGTGCAATAGGGAACACCATTCTATTAATTGTAATGACAATGGGATCTTTCTCAGTCTCTCAAACATAAAGTCAAGAATTTGCTCAAAAGCAAAGTAGAGTTTAATGGAATAGTTATAACAAATTTACAAGATCGTAATTGTGTGATTTAGCAAATGCTTGTGTGATTTAGCAAAATTATTTCTCAGATTGTCAATGCTTTGCCAGTAGCCCTGTAAGATGGATTTAAAAGAACTTGTGTAAACAAAAACTTTGAGATGTGCAAATAAGAAAAACATAGAAAGAAAAAGGAAAAGAAAAAAGGAGGGAGGAATGGAAAAATCAAGGGGAGAGAGAGGGAAGAAGAAAAGAAGGAATAAGGTATTTTGATGTTCATGAAATTTATTCCAATAAATATTTTTTCCAGTTCTCAATATATAAATAACATTTTAAAAATATGTTTGGGGTAGAAGAGTGAAATAGGGTTTCCAAATAAAAAATAAAAAGAAAATTACGTGATTTAAACTTTCACAACTGTGGAATTTCTATTAAATTAATAGACCATAATATTATTCTTTGATTATTATGTATCAAATGCTATTTGTTTCTGTCATGTTCTGGAGTTGATTTGATAAACCAAAGTTTCCATATTGTGGAAAATGTTTAGAGACAGATATCTGGGGGAGTGTGTCCTTCCTTCTGCATATTTTGTATGAACAGGCTTCTTTAGAAAGTGAGAGACTGGAGGATATCGCTGCACACAGATGACGGGGAGCTGACATGGAGTGGGAGGCAATCCAGGCCCGTGGGAGAGTTTTTGACAGATTCTTTTAAAGCATTAAGTATTGAAGAAAAAGGGTTATCCGATTGTGTGCAGACTGGGTAAAGATCTTAAATCCTTGTATAAAGAGGCTAAACTTCATTTTTGCTTTTATTATTAGAATGGTGGCATGGAAAATCAAAACATTGTGCAAATGAGTACAGTGTACATAGTTTTTAAAAGAAAAAAAATCATTTCATTTGAATAGGCAATGGTAGAAAGTAACTAGTAAAGATAAGATTGCAGTAAGCTTGATTTCAGTGACTATATTTAAATTTGTAACTATCAGGAAAGAAACAAACAAGATAATGTTTCATCTTTTGTAATAAACCCCAGGCTGACTGGCTGGTGGTTGATTCTGAAGTGCAGTAACTGAGTACTCAGGGAGCCTTGGGCCACATTTCTGTGCTGAGGACTTTGGAGGCACCATGACCATGCACAGACAGTCAGCTCTGCTTCCTGAGAGGAAGTGCCAACACCATACACCTCACTGCGACTTTCCCCATCAGTGACATTCAGTAGAAGGATGTCAGTCATTTCCAGGCAGCTGCAGGGTGGTTTCCATCATACCTGCCTGCATCATACCTACCTTTTTCCTGCATCTATAATTGAACTGATATGTGTATTTTCTCCTTTAAGCCACTGTCATGTCTGTCTTGGGGTCCTAGAAAACACTTTTATTTTTTCTTGTTTTTTGCTTTTTGTGGTACAGGAGATTGAATCCAGGTGCCTTCTACCACTGAGCTATTTCCCCAGTCCTTTCTATTTTTTTTTTTTTAATTTTAAGACAGGGTCTAAGTTGCACTGTGGTATTGAGGTTTATTCTGCTGGAAATGATACATTCTTCTTAGAAGTTGGTTTTCCTTCAGCTAGAAATCTGGGATAGTTAAAACAACATCTAGAAGAAAAAGGGAATTCTCTTCTTGTGGGTGCTTCTTAAGAGTTAAAAAATCTCTAGTAGCTCCCCCTGATTTAACTTCATGCCTAACTAGCAAAATTTTTGTCATGTTAAAGCTTGTACCCATTACCAATTAAGAAAATAAGCTCACTAAATTAGAATAATCAAATTGGTTTAACAATGGAGCTTTGGGACTGAGAATGGCTCCTTCAATGATGAAGTACAGGGAAGCATGGTGGGCGAAACACAAGAAAGTGAGTGCCCCACCAAAGGCGAGGTGGAGAAGGGTTTGGATCCCTATCAACCAAGAAGGTCTGCCATTCAAGAGTCCAACTCTCTGTGCATCCCTTCTTCTCTCCTTCCTCCCCTGCTTCCCTTGATTATCCCTCCTTTCCTCATTCGATTTGTTCATTCAACAAATACTTCTGGCAATTAGCTGAGAAAGTGGCACTATACAAAATCAAGCTTTGGGTCACTTGGCAGAGACAAAGAAGCTAATAGTGCTACAGAAGACGGCAACGTTTCATAGAGAAGGGGACATGCATTCTGAAATATGATGTCAATTAAAGATTATTACGTGAAGAGGAAAGTTAAGAGGGAGGTGTCCCAAGCTGAAGTAGCAGCACACACCAAGGCATGTGTCACTGGGAAGGTGCCTGGACTGCAGAGTGTGAGTGTGAGTGTGAGGGTGTGCATGTGCATGCACAAGTGTGAGTGTGAGAGTGTTCGTGTGAGTGCTAGTGTAGTAAGGGTGTCAGTGTGAGAGTGTGTGAGGTTGTGGGTGTGATTGTGAGTTTGAGTGTGAATGGGAGATTGTAGTGTGAGTGTGAGTGTGTGTGCTTCTGAGTTTGAGTGTGTGAGAATGTGTGTGCCTGTGTGCATGTTAGTCTGTGTCTCCTTGTGTGGTGCACATGACCATGAGCCTCTTTATTAAGAGAGTGTTCATATGTAGTAGGAAAAAATAATGTCCAAATGAAAGATTCCATGTGAATGTGTGCTCATGTCTGAAGAGACCCCTAGCATAAAAAAAAAAAAGAAAATCAGTATGGAGATCTAGCCATATAGAAGTACTGTGTTCCAGACATGCATAATCACAAATTTAAACTTTGAAGTTTTAGATATAACATCACAGGTTTTTGGATTTGGGAAATAGGGTATGAAGTGAGACTATGCACTAGAACAAGGCCATTCTTTTGTGAATATCCCAGTGTAATAACTTATTGACTTAATTATCATCCTAACTTAAAATGACACTTTATTCTCTATTATAATTATGTGCTTCTGATATTACAACTGAAATGAGGGGGGAAAGGGGAACAAAGCATAGGAAATGTAATTGATGAGTTTGCTGGAGAGCAGGGAGTCATGATATGTGTGCCGGAGAGGAAGGGAGAGGTGGGAGAGTCTGCCCTTGGGGATGAGGCATGGATCTAGACATGTGTTCTCAACACTGTCACCAGTGGAGCTTATGAAGGGCAGTCAGCCTGAGCAGACTGCGAGGTCAGAGTGGATGCAGCTCTAACCTCACCATCTTTCCCCCTGAGAGATGCACGACATCTGTGATGGTGAAGGTTTTTTTTCTAGTATATCATATGTAAACAAGTAGTAGCGCCCATTTCTAAGGGACTTTGTGCTATGTAAATACATGAGATTTTTAAGGGACTGGCAGAGCCTCCAGTAATAAATGGCAAGTATATAGTGTTTTCTGCAGCATATTTGTATTTTTCTATGTATCTAGTTAATGTTCTCATTACCAAAATACTAAACTATGCTCACTATGGTCTTCTCATTGGCTGCACCCACCCTTTGGAAGGGTTCAGAGAGAAACTTACTTAATCGAGATTCCATACACATGCACGTTGTTGAGTGAACGGAATTTCATTCTGTGCCTGTCTTTTCACCATTCCCAGAGTGCATGCACTGTATCAGGAGGGAAGAAGCAAATTCTCTCCCAACAACCTCAAACAAGTCATTGAAAACACAGCTCAGTCTATATCATTCAGAGACCCTGCTAGATGCCACTGTGAACCCAGTAATGTCATAGATCAAGTTGTAGACACAGACGACTGAATAAGCAAGAGGCCTGGCATGGAGAGTTCCAGGTGTGTGTGATAGGTGCACATCTGAAGGCAACATAGACAGACACGAACGGCACGGGGGATCGTCAATCCTGCCCTGGAACGTGCATCTAAAAAACAGGAAGCTCTTTTAATTCCATGCTCCTTTCAAGCTGAAGCCCATATTTTTTAATGATTTTTAGAAAGTTGAACAAAGAAGGCTCAGGGAACAATTTGGGCAAATTTTATCAAACCTTAGAGAAATAGATTATATAAATTATTATATGACATAATAGCTATATTATATAATTATCATGTAAATATTAATTTATATAAATTATTTCAGAGAATATCTGAATTTCTAAAAGTTCTATTTAAAATATGAATACTACTTTATGTCATGTATGTTTATCATATTTTAATATCCATAGGCCTAGATATGCATACTGATATAAAATACTCATTAATTTATGTTCATATATATGCTGTGCACCGGTGGAGAACACTGGGGAATGGAAGCTGGCATGAACACTTTGGGAGCAGTTTGGTGGCATTCATCACATCTGAAAAGCAGTTCTGTTGATGTGAAACATCACCCGGACTTACGGATGACATGCTTTATACAAATTTTCAATATGGCATAGTTTATAAATTGAGGAGATACAGACCCATCAATAAGTAATTGATAAATAAACCCAAAGAGGCCTATAATATAGTACGTGAGTAAATTAGGCCATATTTATCAAAACTCAGACATCTATAAAATAATTGTAGCATAAAAGTAAGTCACAGAATTATGTAGGACAATGTCAGTCACTTAAAATTTATACAAGCTAATAATACGGTGTTGAGTACACTAAGGTTTAATCTAGAAGGTATTCACCAGCATAGCTCTTCACTATAAGAAAGGAGAGGGGAATGAAATGGAAGGTGTGTCTTTGCTATGGCCGGGTGAATTTTTCCTAAAAATGTCAAAAGATCTGTGATGTCTGTCATTAAACTTACATCTGCCCATTTTGAAATATTCTGTATTTCTAAATTCTTTGAAATATTTAATTTTAAAAAGAAAACTAAATTCAACCCCAAATTAAGTTGTGAAATTTTCCTCAAAGCTGCTTTCTACCTACCACTGGCAGGAAGCTGTGATTTAGATCCTGGTCCGACTCCTCCTTTTGTATCACTCCCACATCCAACACTGGAAAACCCTGCTGACACTATTCCCATGGTGTCTGCAGGAGGGGTAAGTAATATTAGCAGAGCAAGTTCTCTCCCTATTCCTCCATCCCCAGAGGCTCCCTCTTTTCTAAGGCTTTGGGTGTCAGAGGGAGCCTGCCAATGAAGATGAACATCAGTGAGCTCTGTGGTGGGAGCTGATGGGGTGCTCTTCAGTCAAAGCACAGTTAGAGCTGGATTGAAGTAAAATTAGGCAGCTAACATATGTAACTGGATGGGAAAGCTAAGACCAGATGGAGCAAAGAATACCCAAGGCGTGTTAAAGAAATTACTACAAAGTCCTTATGAAAGAACTAATCAGGAGAGACTGGCATTCTATAAGACTTTCTCATTATAGCTAAGATTTCAAATGTCCATTGGCCCCATGTCCAGAGATTCTGTCCTGCTAGGTGGAAGATGATACAGGAATCATTATATATTAACAACTTCCCAGATGATGCTACCATTGCAGCCACTGAGTACCACTAGACTCAAATGAAAAGAAACAGAGGGAGCAGGACTGGCCAGTCAGAGCTTACTGAGGTAACCGTAGGGCCCACAGAACTCACCATCAATGTTTCTTACTTGGATGGGCATAAGGATAGTGGCTGAAAAATATTTATTACCTATATGAATGAGACATGATCTAAGTGTTTGGGACTCTACTCTATGCAATGGAATTCAAATGACAAGTCCAAACTCCTTTCCTAAGCAATTCTGGATTGCTTAAATGTCTGTCACTACTAATTATTTCCTTTAAGTCAGAGAACCAAATGAAGAAGGAAAGAAAAAGAAAAAAAAAATCAAGATTTCCTCCCTGGCAAAAGTAAAGGCTTTACATCGATGCCAAATGTACCTTTGGAACATTACAGGGAAAATTATAGGGCTTACTCAGACAGATTTCATTTATTTTTACCTCATAATTATGTATTTGTTTCTATATGTGTACGTCCTGAGTGTGTCCCACACGAATCACATACATAGAGATAAATTAGTTCTTATGATGTAGGTCAAATACAAATCATATTTTCACATTTCTCCTCTTTCAACAGCATGCATTAATCACCAATTACATCTGCAAATAAAGCTCTGTAATAGTAAGCAATACATTTTAATCTCTTATAAAATATATTCTGATTCTGTGATATTTAAAGGTTTCTAAAGAATTGAAAATAAGGCTGTTAATTCTACAGCTAAACCATAGTAACAAAAATAATTTCGCATCCAGGCAGTATTCTGTGTCTCCAGAGAACAAATATTAAGTTAAAACATCAATGATTACTCACCAAAATTGTAGTTGGAATCAAAAGTTCCTTTTCTATTTTGCAGGCCCCCATGGGTGGAGAAAGTGAGACGGTGACTCAGGCTCAGTGGGGCGCTCATTCCTCCCACACAGTTTTCCCTGGAGCCAGAATTACTTAGCTGAATAGAGCTTTATAACCAAGTCCGGAGCCTTCTCTCTGCCCACTCTCAGTGCCCTGTAACTGCACAGAGCTGAAGATGTTCCAAAAAAGCACGTTTCTGTTGTTCAAAATGCTTAATTTCATTTGATAAATCAGTCTTTTACAAGTTTTTAGTTAAACTTCCCTAACCAACAGATGAGTGGACAGATAAAGCTCTTGTTTATGCTCATAATTCTAGAGAAATAAATAATTTAAATGAAATAAATGGACTTGGGTATTTCGTTTTCCAGAAGCAATATCCAAACAATCCCTCCTTGCGTTTGTGTCTGAGAAAGAGCAGAATGGCCAAAGAGGGGACAATACAAGAGTGAGAAAAGCAAATAGAAATGACAGCAGGTGGAGTGTCATAAAATTGACAGGAAGCCATCCAGAGGCCAAGGTGAAGGACACAAAGGAAAGAAATCAATATTCCTCCCAGTGAAAATACAAATAAAAATATGAATAGGTAGAGAAATGGTAAGAAAGACACTCTAGAACTTAACTGAAGGAAGATGCAAATATCAGTGATATTTTTTAGGGAGAGATACATACTGGGATGTATCAAGTATTTAGATCTTTCTTATATTTCATAACAAGAAAACTATTCTAGGAAAATTTCAACATTCGTACAAAACATTTGTGTTCAGAAGTGTTCACTCAGCATTACTTCTAATAATGAATATTTGAAGGAGCCCCTATGATTAGGCCCTCATTAAGGAAATTAGTCCTTAGTGGAATAATATGTCTTTAAAATACATGAGAAGCATTTTGATGACAGGAAGACTTTTCCTCCTGGCTCCCTCTCCTCTAGCTGGCTCCCACTCAGGAACAGGGAGAGCAGGGTAGTGAGCCAGGAAGACTGAGAGAAGAGCAGTATGGGGAGAAGGAAGGGGCACATACCACCCACCCACTGTGGCCTCACACCTCCTGCAGCCCACTGAGGGAATGCAGAGGCTCTGAACCAGAGCAGAGACTGAGACAGGTAACCAGTGGGACGAGAATCCATAACTACAGACATGGTGAACTGCTAGCAGTGTCCAACCACAATGTGGAGGTACTCTGTGATATTCCTAGATTTTAGCCAGAAAAGAAGAGCAGAACGTGTTCAAGGCAGGAGTATGGAAAAGAAAAATTTCCACTGCTCCTTTTCCGATTTGCAATTTGTTCAATTAACCAAACATTTGAAATGTAGACAATGCGTTCCTTATGGGGTTTAGTATAAGATAATTTGCATTTTACTTTGTAATTAATCTTCATTTTTAAAGCACTATAGGAGGAAAACAATCCAAGATATTTTGGGTCAAGGATACCATCTTTTCAAGGGCACCAATAATTTCAACTGATCCAGAAATGCACAGAAGCATAGAAAATGAAGAATGCATGTTGTGTCCGACGCATACACGTTTATTAGCGAATTGTGAAGGAATATTTTCAGAGGGATGGATTAAGAGACTACAGATTTCCAAGGATTAAACAATTCTGGGTACTAAAGTTGAATAGTCAGCAAGCACAGTATGTGGCCTAAGAGCAGAGATGGAAGCAGGTAAGGACAGAGGTTTGACCAAGAAGAGTAAGTACTGCATTGGAGGATGCAGGACAACGTGCTGAAGCATCAACCAAGGTCTTACTACCATGAGCCGTCTACGGAATGAAGCACTGGATATGTGGCGTTAATCACTTTCTGACACATACCTACAGACATGTCCTAACAACACTTGCCACTCAACAAGTCCCAAACCAACATGATTTTAATCTTTCCAAGAATAACCTCATAGTCCTAAAGACAGCACATCAATAATGCTGGAACTTGTTGGTGGGATATTGACATTTAGTTCCAAAATCTCTTCCATGACATAATCATGAAAATTTACACTTAATTTTATGATTGATTGGAGTGCTGTCTTTCTCACATATTATATGTTCGAGTTTATGCATGTTGCTTTGGAGTAGTTCCTAACAGTGCCCCCTTCCATTCTTAAAAGTTTCTTGGTTCAGATGATAAAGAAGGTCTTCTCTTTAAGCATGAGTCACATCCAAATGTTATCGACTCCATCAACTTGAGTCTTCCCTCCGTCAAGTAACCTCTACTTTCCCCATGGCTTCTGCCATGCTTTCTCTGCTAGTGATTTGGGTACTCACCCTTTTGTTCCTGTGCTGTTTGACCTCTTGCACCTTTGCTCTTAGATCTATTCCTCCCCTTTCCTCACTCCAGTGTAGTGGAGGGAAACCCATCTCCCAGGCCCTTGCCAGCTGACTGCTAAAATGCTTCTGCCAGTAGGAGAAAAAGACAGACTGGCAGAAGACTAGACAGCAGTATGAACAGAGAATGCCGAGTTCGTCTCTGCTGTCTAGACCTGCATCTTTCTGGGAGTTTCCCCTCCCCTGGCTCTAATTTCTATCTCACACCCTTTCCTCTAAGAACACATCAGCAGCAGTTTTGGTTCTTACCACACAGCTCCAGCTACTAGGTCTGCCAACACTGTCCAAGCTGTAGGGTCTTTCTACCCTAGAGCTCATCTACCCTATTGCTACTGATCTACAGGTTATCCTACAGAAGTGTATTTCTTAGCTTCTCAGTTCTTCAAATGCTTGCATTAAATCCCTGTTGATTATAGACCTACTGTATTTTCTATTTATTGACTATTACTGATGGATATATAGGGTATGTTTTAAGAAGAGCAAGGTTGCCTCTCATTCATACTTGTATCTCTTTTCACACCTACATATATTTGATATATCAAACTAAGTATATCAAACTGAAAACAGGAATTGACATAGAAAAGATTAAAAAGAGGCTCTTTCTATTGCATTGAATTTAAGCATTCTAAAAATTTTTGGGTTATCTGTTGGTAAACAAATAATATTCTCTGAAACTTTGTTATTCTATACAATACCAGTGTATTATCATTTTTGACCAATTACTTCTTTTGGGAACATGACAAGAGATCAAAGTGCACAATTGAGTGTTCCTCTGGACCTGAATTTTTTATTAAAATAAGTAAATTTAGATATAAAACTATAAGACTAACTCAGATTTTTAAAACTTTTATGAGGAAGACGTATTACAAAGTCAGATTATCTCCGTAAAATAGGCATTAGGTAACTACTCATAGCACTAATTATAATTATTTAGATGACTTTCATTTTCAGAAATCAAATTCTGTGACCTGATGAAATTATTTTAAAATTTAACTTGTGCAGTAGATTAAAGTGTTCTTATAGGGAGTCTGGAAATACATAACCATTTAATGTGGTGATAAATTAAGATACATAAAAAAATCCTTTCACATGGAGTTATTTGAGTTTCATCCTGCAGTTTGTGTTGGTGATTCTAAAAGAGAATCATTGGAAGCTTAAGTTGGGCAGAATATTAAAATAAAGCTAAGAAAGCAAGTAACTTAACTTTTCTAAGCCTAAACATATTCTCATACTTATCTTTAAGGCCACCTGACATGCAAGGTGAGTCTGGCTTTGCTCCAGGACAAATGATGAATTCAGCAATATCATATTGCATGGGTTAAGAATTTCTTTAGGAAAAAAAAAGATGGAAATCTTAAGTCAACAGAAGAAGAAAAGGCATAGATACCATGTTCCAAAATCCCCCTGGGAAGAACAGGTGAGCTGGAGGCACTGCTGGAAACACTGTGTGGACTTGTCCTGTAAGTCAATACTCCCAGACCTACCTTCCAACTACTCTCCTCAGTAGCATCTGACAATTCAAATTTATGGACTGGCTGTTTACACAAACAATCTGCAAGAAGTGCTAGGTGCCCAGAATTTGGATAGTTTAGCTTTCGTAAGAGGGCAATAATATGTTGGAATCATCCTGCAATGACTCACAAGCAGCACAGAAGGCTACATACCTTCTGTGAACCCATAGGTTGCTAGATACCAGTCATAGCCTTGGGGACACTTCTATTAGAAGAGATAAATGAGATCATATACAGTGAAATAAATCATGATGTGGCTCAGTGGTAGAGCACTTGCCTAGCATCCATGAAGCCCTGGGTTTCCTCTCAGCACTAAAAACAAACAAAAAAAACCATAATGAATCCTAATGTTATTTCTGGGAATGGCTGTTATAAATAAACAGAATATGGAAAATCTTAACAACTCTCATCCCCTTGCTTTTTCTTTTAAAAATCAATGCTAAAAATAGTAATTAGGTCACCATGTGCCTCTCCTGCCCCTCCAAACAAACCCACCATGCTGGCTGCTCCCAATCTACCAATGGCAGCTGCCACCATAGCCCCCTACACATGGTAGCCTCCAACTCGGGATGCCAGACAGGGCCTGGAGGCAGCTGCACACCTCAGCACCATCTGCTACAGTGCTGCAGCTCTGACTACCCTGCCCATCACCACCACATGGCCTCCCCTTGCTGCCCCACCTCTGAAAGTGGTCATCTCCATCTTGGGACACCTCCACCTCCATGTTGGATAACGTCTTCTGCTGCCATTGCCATCTTTAGTTGGGACAGCTTCCATCATGAACATCGACTGGAGACTGGGAGCCCAACATCAAGGTGGCAAGGTTTATTGCCACCACCACCAATCTGGGACACAGCTGTGGACAAGAGCCAGGGCCTGAAAGGTCATCTCCAAGGTCCCTACAGGCTTGCTTACACCCTGCTAGGTGTGCTAATAGCCACCATCTTGCTGAAGAGGCAGGAGAGAGCCTTGCACAGGGTTGGTAGGTTGGAAGAGGATGTGAGGTGTGACTCACCTAGCCGACCAGCTAGGCACCCACCGGATTCCCAGGGCCAACTTACATGGCACTTTCTGGTATCCGACACCAGCCCAGTCCCCAATTTCCTCCCCAATCTGGCAACCACTGATCACTTGGGCTCACTGGTTTGGCAATCAGTAGGGCCCTCTCTCCTCAATCCCTAGTCTCCCAACCACCCTTAACCACAACCTGGGCCAGTGCTTGCAGCTATGTGGCTGGTCCACAGCTCTCAATGCCCAGTACTGATCTGCAAAATATAGAACAGCTCTTCATGAAAGGCCCACAGGTCCTTCACCTTGAGAGAAGTTCCTGATAGGGAAGTCAACAGGGCAGAGGAGGGAGAGATACAGTTCAGAGACTAAATTAGAGACCACGAATTGTGGGGTCCACAGGTGATGTAAGAGTCTATGACCAAGTGGACACCACAGGAAATTCCTGGGGTGCAGTCTTCCAACAGGGACCAGCAATTGCTATACCCCAACTTCCAGAGTTCTGCCTTTAAGACTAATCCTCCCACCCTAGAAGTCCTCAATATCCTGAGGATGGAGATGACAAGTGAAGCAGAGAAAATACTGAACACTAACAGAAGCAATTGTTCAATTTTCCTTCGAGATTTTTTCTTCTCTCTTTTCCTACTCACACCTCCCCAACATTTTGAAGCACCTTTCACACATCAGGCTACTGAGGACTGAGATGTCTGAATAGTATGTTACAGTTTTATTGTATATTCTTTTACTTTTACAATACATTCTTTTCCTTTATTCTTATTTTGTTATTATTTTTATTTATTCTATATATTTTCCTCTCACTTATCTTTTTCCTTGGAATCTCTTTCTCTCTTTTCTCCTGCTAAAAACCAACTACTTTTGATTCCACCTTCACTCTGTTTATGATTTAACACCCCTATATTCTCATCTCCTACCTCATGAACATCACATCGTACACCCACCCCCCAGTTCTCTTTTTCCACCATTAGAAACTATAGACCCTTTTGGGTCCTGTGTATATTGTATATTTTAAATAATAATTGACCACACCATTTGTTTATTGCAACAAAACTATAAACAGCTTAAATGGGGGCTATTTGATTTGGGTCTGCATATTGATTGTATTGGGCACTGTTGATATTGATCTCCCCCTTAAAGGTGCAATATTGGAAACCTGCAGGGACACTATATAGGACACTATATAGAATAAAAACTGTAATAACTCAATCCACACAGCTAGAGGGAAGACACACAAACAACATGAAAAAACGGGGAAGAAAGTGCCCCAAACAAACCAAGATACTACAATAACAGAATCTATTGATAGAACAGAAGAAGTGTCAGAGGAGGCATTCAGAATGTACATAAAATGATCTGAAAAGTAAAGAATGATATAAGAGTAAATATAGGCAACAGAAGATCACTTCAATAAGGAGAAAAGAGAGCAAATACAGGAAGCAAAAGATTAAGAAAAAGAACTTCTGACAAAAAGCAAACAGAAATACTTGAAATGAAGGAAACAATAAACCAAATTAAATTTTCAATAGAAATAATCACCAACAGATTACATAACTTGGAATATGGAACTGCAGCCAGTGAAGACAAAATATGTAACCTTGAAAATAAAGTTGACCATGCAGTGAAGAAGGTAAGAAACCATGAACAGAACCTCCAAGAATTATGGTATAACATGAAAAGACAAAATTTAAGATTAATTGTGATAGAGGAAGGCACAGAGATACAAAAGAAAGGAATGCACAAACTTTTCAATGAAATAATATCAGAAAAAATCCCATGCTGGAAGAATGAAGTGGAAAATCAAATAGAAGGCACTTACAGGGCACCAAATGTACAAAATTTCAACAGATACACACCAAGACACATTATAATGAAAATGCCTAGCATACAGAATAAGGATAGAATACTAAAGGCTGTGAGAGAAAAGTTTCATATTATCATAGGGGGAAAACAGTTTGGATCCCAGAAGATTTCTCAACCTAGACCATCAAAGCTAGAAGGTCCTAGAACAACATATCTCAAGCTCTAAAAGAAAAGGGATGCCAACCAAAAATCTTATATCCAGCAAAATTAACCTTCAGATTTGATGATTAAAAAAACCTTCCATGATAAAAAAAATGTTAAAAGAATTTACAATTAGAAAGCCTGCATTACAGAACATTCTCAGCAAAGTATTCCATGAGGAGGAAATGAAAAGCAACAATGAAAATCAGGAAAGGGAAGAACTACACTAAAGAAAAAACCAGGTCAAGTTAAAAACCAAAAATAAACCAAAATGAAAGAGAATATAAACCAGATTTAAATAGTAAACTTAAATGTTAATGATCTAAATTCATCGATCAAAAGACATAGATTGGCAGAATGGATTTAAAAAGAAGATCCAATTTTGAACTGCCTCCAAGAAACTCATTTCTTAAAAAAAATCCTAAGAACATGAAAGTATGGGGGAAAAACATACCACTCACATGGACTTTGTAAACAAGCAGGGGTTGCCATATCCATATCAGATAAAGTTGACTTCAAGGGATAAGAAAGGACATTTCATACTGCTTAATGGATTCATATATCAACAAGATGTAACAATGCTAAACATTTATTCCCCAAGCAAAGGGGCATCTATGTGCATGACACAAACCCTTCTCAATTTCAAGAATCAAATAGACCACAATACAATAATACTGGTGATTTAATCACACCAGTCTCACCACTGGATAGATCTTCCAAAGACTAAACAAAGAAACTATATAGCTCAAAAATACAATCAATAATTTAGACTATATATATATATATATATATATGAGAATACATACATATATATATATAAGAGAGAGAGAGAGAATATTTCTTCCATCAATGAGTGAATACACTTTTTTTCTGAGCAGAATCTGAATCTTTTTCTAAAATAGAACATATGTTATGCCACAAAGCAGCACTTAGCAAATACAAAAAAATATAGCTACTACCCTGCTTTCTATCAGATCATAAGGGAATAAAATTTGAAATCAATGATAAATATAAAATAGAAGTTACTTCAACACCTGGAGACTAAATAATATACTATTGAATGATGAATGGACAGCAGAAGACATCAGGGAAGAGATAAAAAAATTCTTAGAGGTAATGAGAACACCAAAATAACATAACCAAACCTCTTGCACATAATGAAGGCAGTGCTTAGAGGGAAGTTCACTGCATTGAGCTCATTAATTAAAGGAATAAAAAGTCAACAAATAAATGACCTAACATTATATCTCAAAGCCCTAGAAAAAGAAGAACAGATAAACACCAAAAGTAGTAGAAGACAGGAAATAATTAAAATCAGAGCTGAAATCAATGAAATTAAAACAAAAAGAACAATTGAAAAAATAGACAAAAAAGTTGGTTCTTTGAAAAAATAAAATTGATAAACCCTTAGCCATGCTAATGAAAAGAAGGAGAGAGAAAACACAAATTATTAAAATTTGTGATGAAAAAGGAAATATTGCAATGTATACTATTGAAATACAGAAGATAATTAGGAACTATTTTGAAAAGTTATACATATATAAAATAGAAAATCTTGGAGACATTGACAAATTTCTAGAGACAATATTCTCTACCCAAACTGAGTCATGAGGACACACACAATTTAAACAAATCAATTTAAAGCAATTAAGTAGAAGACACTATCAAAAGCCTACCAATTCAGAAAAGCCCAGAATCACACAGATTCTCAGTGACTCCTACAGATCTTCAAAGAAGAATTAACACCAATACTCCTCAAATTATTCCATTAGCTAAAAAAGGAGAGAACCCTTCCAAACTCATTCAATGAAGCTAGTATGAACCTGAAACCAAAATAAGCAAAGACACATCCAGGAAGGAAAACTTCAGACCAATATCACTGATGAACATAGATGTAAAAATTCTTAATGAAATTCTGGTGAATTGCATACAGATACATATTAAAAATATAGTGCACCATGATCAAGGCAGGATTCATCCCAGGGATGCAAGGTTGGTTCAACATACGGATATCAATAAATGTAATTCATAAGATCAATAGACTTAAAGATAAGAATCATATGATCATCTCAATAGATGCAGAAAAAGCATTTGACAAAGTACAGCATCTCATCATGTTGAAAACACTAGAAAACGTAGGGATAATAGGAACATAACTCAACATTGCAAAAGCTACCTATGCTAAGTTTAAGGCCAACTTCATTCTAAATAGAGAAAAACCGAAAGCATTCCCTCTAAAAACTGGAACAAGACATGGATCCATCATTCACAATTGCTATTCAACATCATCCTTGAAACTCTTGCCAGAGCGATTAAACAGATGAAAGAAATTAAATGGATATGAATAGGAAAATAAGAATTCAAACTATCACTATTTGGGACAACATGATCCTATATTTTAAAGGATCAAAAAATTCCACCAGAAAACTTCTAGAACTAATAACTGAATTCAGCAAAGTAGCAGGATAAAAGATAAATACCTATAAAAAAACTTCATTTATATAAATCACTGATGAATCCTCTGAGAGTGAAATTAGGAAAACTCCCCCATTCAAAACAACCTCAAAAAAAAAAAAAAAGAAATACTTGGGACTCTATGTAATGAAAGAGCTAAAAGCAGCCTCTACAATGAAAACTACAGAGCAGTAAAGAAAGAAATTGAAGAAAATCTTAAAAGATGGAAAGATCTCCCATTTACTTGGATAGGCAGAATCTATATTGTCAAAATGGCCATATTACCAAAAGTGTTATACAGATTTAATGCAATTCCTATTAAAAGTCAAATGGCAGTCCTCATAGAAATGGCAGTCATGAAATTCATTTGGAAAAGTAAGAGACTCAGAAGAGCCAAAGCAATGTTTAGCAAGAAGAGTGAAGCAGGAGGTATCACAATACCAGAACTTAAACCATACTAACCAGCTACAGTAGCAAAAATGGCATGGCATTGGTACCAACATAGAGAGAAAGACCAATAGTGCAGAATAGAAGACATAGAGACAAACCCACATAAATACAGTTATCTCATACAAGACAAAGCTTCCAGAAACATACATTGGAGAAAAGACAGCCTCTTCAACAAACGGTGCTGGGAAAATTGGAAATCCACATGCAGCAAAATAAAATTAAACCCCTATTTCTCACCCTCCACAAACTCAACTCAAAGAGGATAAAGGACCTTGGAATTAGATCAGAAACTCTGTGCCTAATAGAAGAAAAAATAGGCCCAAGTCTTCTTCATGTCAGCTTAGGACCCGACTTCCTCAACAAGACTCCTGAAGCACAAGAAATAAAAGCAAGAATCAATACATGGGATGGATTCAAACTAAAAAGCTTCTTCTGAGGAAAGGAAACAATCAGTAATGTGATGACAGAGCCTACAAAGTGGGAGAAAATCTTTAACACACATACCTCAGATAGAGCACTAATCTCCAGGATGCACAAAGAACTCAAAAAGCTTAACACCATAAAACCAAATAACCCAATCATTAAATGGGCTAAGGAACTGAACACACACTTCACAGATAAAGAAAAATGATCAGACAACAAATATATGATAAAATCCTCAACATCTCTAGTAATTAGAGAAATTCAAATAAAAAATACACTGAGATTCCATTTCAGGCTAGTCAGATTGGCAATTATCGAGAATACAATCAACAACAAGTATTGGTGAGGATGTGTGGAAAAAGGTACAATCATACATTGCCGGTGGGACTGCAAATTTGTGCAAGCACTCTGGAAAGCGTTACAGAGATTCCTTAGAAAACTTGGAATGGAACGAACATTTGACCCAAGTATCCCACTCCTCCATCTATACCCAAAGGTCTTAAAATCAGCATATTACAGTGATGAAGCCACATCAATGTTTATAGCAGCTCGATTCACAATAGCTAAACTGTGGAACCAACCTAGATGCCCTTCATTAGATGAATGGATAAAGAAACTGTGGTATATATATATACACAATGGAATATTACCCAACCTTAAAGAAGAATGAAATTATGGTATTTCAGGTAAAAGGTTGGAGTTGGTGAATAACACGCTAATCAAAATAAGCCAATCCCAAAAAGCAAAAGACAAATGTTTTCTCAATATGTGGCTGCTGATCCATAATGACTGGTAAAGCAAGGGAAGAATGGAGGAACTTTAGATTGGGCAGAGGGGAGTGAAAGGAGGGGGTATGTGCATTTGAAAGATGGTGGAATGAGATCAAATAAAAAAATAAATAAAAATTTTAAAAAATAGTAATTAAAATAGTTTAACTATCTTCTCACTCTGCTCAGTGTCTTTTACTTGCACATGATCAAATCATCTTAGTAATAAAAAGAGGCCTACAACTCAGGGAAAAAAACTAATCTCTATGTATATTTTTAAATTTTTATACTTGGGAATCAATCTAACAAAAGAAGTGAAAGACCTCTACAATGAGAACTACAGAACACTAAAGAAAGAAGTTAAAGAGCATCTGAGAAGATGGAAAGATCTCCCATGTTCTTGGATAGGCAGAATTAATATTGTCAAAATGGCCATACTTCCAAAA
>JAJEJO010000396.1:505085-525541 GCA_020662805.1 Glaucomys volans
CCATTTATTGATTGGGTTGTTTGTATTCTTGGTATAAAGTTTTTTGAGTTCTTTATAAATTCTGGGTATTAGCGTTCTATATGAAGTGTATGTGGCAAAGATTTTCTCCCACTCTGAAGGCTCTCTCTTCACATTGCTGATTGTTTCCTTTGCTGAGAAAAAGCTTTTTAGTTTGAACCTATCCCAATTATTGATTCCTGCTTTTATTTCTTGTGCTTTGGGAGTCATGTTAAGGAAGTCTGGTCCTAAGCCAACATGATAAAGATTTGGACCTACTTTTTCTTCTATTAGGTGCAGGGTCTCTGATCTAATTCCTAGGTCCTTGATCCATTTTGAGTTGAGTTTTGCCCAGGTTGAGAGGTAGGGGCTTAGTTTCAATTTGCTGCCTATGGATTTCCAGTTTTCCCAGCACCATTTGTTGAAGAGGCTATCTTTTCTCCATTGTATGTTTTTGGCTCCTTTGTCAAGTATGAGATAACTATATTTATGTGGATTTGTCTCTGTGTCCTTGATTCTGTACCATTGGTCTACCTGCCTATTTTGGTGCCAAAACCATGCTGTTTTTGTTACTATTGCTTTGAAGTATAGTTGAAGGACTGGTATTGTGATACCACCTGCTTTGCTCTTCCTGCTAAGGATTGCTTTAGCTATTCTGGGTCTCTTATTGCTGAATTTCATCATTGCTGGTTTTATTTCTATAAGGTCCATCATTGGGATTTTAATTAGAATTGCATTGAATTTGTATAGCACTTTTGGCAGTATGGCCATTTTGACAATATTTATTCTGCTTATCCAAGAACTTGGGAGATCTTTCCATCTTCTAAGGTTTTCTTTAATTCCTTTCTTTAGTATTCTGTAGTTCTCATTGTAGAGGTTTTTCACCTATTTTGTTAGATTGATTCCCAAATATTTTATTTTGTTTGAGGCTATTGTGAATGGGGTAGTTTTCCTAATTTCTCTTTCACAGGATTCCTCACTTATGATAAGAATGCATTAGATTTATGAGTGTTGGTTTTGTATCTTGCTACTTTATTGAATTCATTTATGAGTTCTAGAAGCTTTCTGGTGGCATTTTTTGGCTCCTGTAAATATAGAATCATATCTGCAAATAGTGATAGTTTGAGTTCTTTTTTTCTATTCAAATCCCTTTTATTTCTTTAGTCTGTCTAATTGCTCTGACTAGAATTTCAAGGACAATGTTGAATAGAAGTGGTGAAAGAGGGCATCCCTGCCTTACTCCAGTTTTCAGAGGGAGTGCTTTCAATTTTTCTCCATTTAGAATGATGTTGGCTGTGGGCTTAGCATAGATAGCCTTTACGATGTTGAGGTATGTTCCTACCATCCCTATTTTTTCTACTGTTTTGAGCATGAAGGGGTGCTGTATTTTATCAAATGCTTTTTCTACATCTATTGAAATAATCATATGGTTCTTAACTTTAAGTCTATTGATGTGGTGAATTACATTTACAGATTTCCGGATGTTGAACCAACCTTGCATCCCTGGGATAAAACCCACTTGATCATGGTGCACTTTCTTTTTAATATGCTTTTGTATGTGATTTGCTAAAATTTTGTTAAGGATTTTTGCATCTATGTACATTAGGGATATTGGTCTGAAATTTTCTTTCCTTGATGTGTCTTTGTCTGGTTTTGGTATCAGGGTGATATTAGCCTCATAGAATGAGTTTGGAAGTATTGCCTCCTCTTCTATCTATTCTTTTGTTGAATGCACTCCATGAATGAATTTTCCTCTTAATACTGCTTTCATGGTGTCCCAGAGATTTTGATATGTTGTATCATTGTTCTTGTTTACCTCCATGAATTTTTTTATTTCCCCCCTGATGTCTTCTATTATCCATGCATCATTCAATAGTGTGTTATTTAATCTTCAGGTGTTGGAGTAGTTTCTGTTTTTTATTTTATTATTGATTTCTAATTTCATTCCATTGTGTTCTGATAGAATACAAGGGAGAATCTCTATCTTTTTGCATTTGCTAAGAGTAGCTTTGTGGCATAACATGTCTGTTTTAGAGAAGGATCCATGAGCTGCAGAGAAGAAAGTGTATTTGCTTATTGATGAATGGAATATTCTATGTATATCTGTTAAGTCTAAGTTGGCGATTGTGTTATTGAGTTCCATGGTTTCTTTATTCAATTTTTGCTCAGAAGATCTGTCCAATTGTGAGAGAGGTGTGTTAAAGTCCCCCAGTATTATTTTGTTTTGGTCTATTTGGTTCCTGGAATTAAGAAGTATTTGATTGACATACATGGGATGCACCATTTTTGGGGGCATAAATATTTATGATTGTTATGTCTTGCTGATTTATGCTTCCCTTAAGCAGTATGAAATGACTTTCTTTAGCCCTTCTGACTAACTTTGGCTTGAAGTCTGCTTTATCTGAAATGAGAATGGAGACCCCTGCTTTTTTACTGAGTCCGAGTGCATGGTATGTTTTTTCCCATCCTTTTACCTTTAGTCTGTGGGTATCTTTTTCTATGAGATGAGTCTCTTGAAGGCAGAATATTGTTGAGTCTTTCTTTTTAATCCAATCTGCCAGTCTATGTCTTTTGATTGCCAAGTTTAGGCTGTTAGCACTCAGGGTTATTATTGACATATGACTTGTATTCCCGGTCATTTTGACTTGTTTTTTGGCTTTTAACTTGACTTGGTTTCTCCTTCAATTGGTTATTCCTTTAGGGTAATTCCTCCCTTTGCTGGATTACATTGTTGTTTTTCATTTCTTCCTCTTGGAATATTTTGCTGAGAACATGCTGTAGTGCAGGCTTTCTATTTGTGAATTCTTTTAGCTTTTCTTTATCATGGAAAGATTTTATTTCATCATCAAATCTAAAGGTAAGTTTTGCTGGGTATAAGATTCTTGGTTGGCATCCATTTTCTTTCAGAGCTTGAAATATGTTTTTCCAGGCCCTCCTTGCTTTTAGGGTCTATGTTGAGAAATCTGCTGATATCCATATTGGTTTCCCCCTTTATGTAATCTGATGCTTTTCTCTCACAGCCTTTAACATTCTATCTTTATTTTGTATGTTAGGTAGTTTCATTGTAATGTGTCTCTGTGTGGATCTGTTGAAATTTTGTGTGTTTGGTGTCCTATAAACCTCTTGTATTTGATTTTCCATCTCATTCATCAAATTTGGGAATTTTTCTGATATTATTTCATTGAACAGATTATTCATTCCTTTGGTTTGTATCTCTGTGCCTCCCCAACCTCAATAATTCTTAAATTTGGTCTTTTTATAATGTCCTATAGTTGTTGGAGGTTCCATTCATGATTCCTTACCATCTCCTCTGTTCGTTCAACTTTGTTTTCAAGATTAAATATTTTGTCTTCATTGTCTGAGGTTCTGTCTTCCAAGTGATCTAGCCTGCTGTTTATGCTTTGTATTGAGTTTTTAATTTGGTTTATTGTTTTCTTCATTCCAAGGATTTCTGTTTGATTTTTATTCAGAATCTCTATCTCTTTATTGAAATGATTTTTTGCTTCCTGCAATTGCTCTTTTAGCTGATTATTCATTGCCTGTGTTTGTTCTCTCATCACATCGTTTGCTTCTCGGATCATTTTAATTATGTACATTCTCAACTACCTTTCTGACATTCCTTTCACCATGTTGTTGTTGGGTTCTATTGATGTAGCATCTAGGTTTGTTTGGGACACTTTCTTCCCTTGTTTTCTCATGTTGCTCATTTATCTTCCCCTCTAGAAGAGTGAATCAGAGGTATTGCAGTTTCCCTTTAAAGACTTATCGTGTCCCTGCAGATTTTCAACACCTCACCTTGAAGAGATTAATATTGGCAACACACCATATAACAACATTCATCTTTTATCCATATAGACAACATTTAGATATTAACTGTTGTCATAATATACAGAGATCAGTTCCCTTTATTATCTACAGCATAACCAATAGGTTTGCAATAAGGACCACAATTTCAAATGGTGGAAAAAGAGGATGAGAAGGGGTGTAGAATATAGCATTAATGAGATAGGAAGTGAGACTATAGAGGTACTATGACATAGGACTAGTATGAGAAAGAGTCTCCAAGGAAACAGATAAATAAGAGGACAATAGAGTGATAAGAATATTAAAGAAAAAACTGGGAATATAGTAGGTATAATAGGAATAATTATAATAGTACTATTTAAAAAAAAAAGTTCTGCAATAAAATTATACTGTATTGTTCAAACCTCCTATTTTTCAGTAGTCTGTTGCCTGAGAGGTGCTTGATAATGCGGTGTCCCAAGAAGGGTGCTGTCCTGCTGCCTCCAGGTCTGGAATAATCAGTGCTTGTGGGGAACAGCAACCTGGTGTTGACAGATGTTCAGTCGTGGTATGGGTGCAGGCCTGGGCACTAGACCAGGGATTGGGGCACAGGCCTGTGCTTAGTGTTGGAGATGGCGGGCCTTGGCAGGTCTGTGTTCACGACTGGGACTGCCCGGCAGGCCTGTGCGTAGACCTGGGGGCAGGTCTGGGTGGCTGGGTCCTCTGGGATCCCGGCTGGGTCCAATTTTACATTTTTAAATAACTGAAATTCATTGGTGCTTCTTAGACTGGGTAAGTCTGCACTATATCCATTGATACATCTAAGACAATCACAGCAAACCGTTCGTTCCATCCTGGAAACAGCATACTACTGCCCAAGGCACAAATACACTTAAAGTGCAAGAGCAAAGAAAAATAAAAGTAATTTTGCTTACAAGAAGGAATTTTTGTTCTAAATTACTCAGTTGGAAAATTTTCTTGAAAGTGTTAGAAATTTATTATCTTTGAATTTATTTTATTTTATGATTTTCATATAATTGGCCAAAATTGCTCTTTCCTTTCTTAAACATACAGTTTTATTAAACATACAGTATTTATTCCCTTGTCAAAAATCGTACAAGACCAGCTTCAGAGCATTTGAAAATCAGATCAAACCATCCAACGTGTTAGTAAATCAAGTTCCACCTGTGAGTGTGAGATGAAGTTAGTCTTAAAGCTAAACATATTCATGACAGTTTTAAATTTATTCATGCATAGAGATGTTATCTCTTAGTAAACACCTTGAAAAGTGTCCTTATTGATACTTTGATAAATAACTTTATTTTTCCATACTTTTTACCTCAAATCATCAAAGATCCTGTAGGAAAATTGAAGGTGATTATTTTGTTTATACATGTAGTTGAGGGAAAAAAAAATCAATCCATTTATTACAGACTTGTAAAATAATAAAAGTTTAACACTTTCACTTGAGTTCTTATGCCCAGCCAGTCTTGAGCTCTATGAATTTTACATGGTCAGTTCATACAAGGTGAGAAAACTACCCCTGCAGTTGCATCAAAGCCGTTGGTCCATTAATACCTCCCTCAGGTGCCAAGAGACATCTCCCTTGCATGACGTCTGGCATCTCCATTGCTCAGATTAACTGGTTACTTGTCAAAAGTCCATTTCACTTTGGCAGACAGATGATTATGAGAGTGAGGAAATGGTTTGCTAAATGTCTAAAAAAATAAGTTCATATATCTACCTAAATCACATAAACTATGCTCAAAAATAAGTAATCACCCCTCAATTTCCCTCTCAAATCAATGTATACTTCCCATTAAAGAAAAAATGTGAGCTACTGAAAATGGAAATTAAATGAAATGAACACATGATGCAAATACTCACTTTAAAACTGTATTTCTTTCTGGCACAAATCTTAATTGTTTGTGATGTGAAGTAGAAAAGATAAGATTATGTTTTAAATTTTCTACCTACAGAATGGTGTTACATACAATTTTTGATAGATAGATAAATAAGAGGCCCATTACTTTATAAGGTTTGGAAATACGTTATTCAAATTCTTCACTGGGTTCTAAAATTATTATCAAATATTTTTCATGTGGGCTACTCCTGAGAAGACATTGTATTTTCATGAAAGAAGTTTAAAGTACATGGGGAAAAGGATACATATTCTTATTACTAAAATATATCAAATAAAGCAAATTAAGTAACAAAAATGGAAACTAATTTCTAGTCATCCATTTAAAATTAGGATTTAATCACCAAAATTCCATTTTATTTTTTATTTCTTTTTTCTTTTTTCTTTTTTGGTACTGGGGATTGAACCCAGGGGCACTCTACCACTGAGCCACACCCCCAGCCCTATATTGTATTTTATTCAGAGACAGGGTCTCACCGAGTTGCTTTGGGCTTCGCTAAGTTGCTGAGGCTGGTTTTGAACTCGCGATCCTCCTGCCTCAGCCTCCCAAGTGCTGGGATTACAGGCGTGTGCCACCACACTCGGCTAAAATTCCATTTTAAAAAGCCAAATACTTTGAAGTATACTATAAACTAAAAATTGCTGTGTGGCTGGATATGTGCCTGGATAGGAGAATTAAAGAACATCTGTGGGGCTGGGGCTGTGGCCCAGTGGTAGAGCACTTGCCTCACATGTGTGAGGCACTGGGTTTGATCCTCAGCACCACATAAATATATAAATAAATAAAATAGAGAACTTAAAAATTGTTAATGAATTCTTCTTTTTAAAAAAGTGCATTTTTAGTCTTTAAGCAGGGTGTGCATTCTGAATGAGTGTGCCTTTCTCAGGTTTTCTACAGTTACATCACCTTTGGTCTTTCTTGACTGACAATAATGGCTAAGATACAAGGAGCTCCAGGCCAACAAGTCCATCTGTCTTGTTCCCTGATATATCCCAGAACCACGTACCAGGTCCCAAGCTAACACATGTTGAATAAATGAATGAACATATTTAAGATCGCTGTATCATTCTTTGTTCATCAGGAAGCTCTTGATTTCCTAAGAAAAAAGGGGTTTAAGACAAGGAATATAAAATGCTTATATTCGGGAGGAAAGGAGTTCCACCCTGGACCTCTACAATTGGACCAAACCAGTGCAGAGCTCCCAGCAAGGGTCCCACTCCCTCCACCGTGTCAGGAAGGCAGGGAAGGGCAGATGGACCTGGGAATAGATACCTAGGACCTGAGACTGCAGTCACTGCTTCAAGTGTCCATGAGGAACTCCAGAGGTCGCTGCGCTCTGGGGTGAAGGGCCATCCTAGTTGTACCTGCTTCTTGGCCATCAGATTCCTGTGTGGATCCCAGAGGGAGCAGAAGGGAAGAACCTCAGGATGAAGGCTTCTGCCTCACTCATGCATTCGACTTTTCTCAGAAAAGTGTTTGTAGTTGATAGAGCATAACCAGTATTCAGACCTCATGCAGCTCACGAAATGTCCCCACTCCTCAGTGGAGCTCAGAATGTCTTCTCAGGACATCCGACCTCTATAAATAATTCAACTACACACAGGATTGGCTTGCTGGTTTTTCATTTGCTTTTTTCTATTTGTCTTAAGTCTTTGTTTCATACTGGTAAGTGGAGGTTCAGCCTCTATTAATAATTCAACCACAAACAAAGCCTGTAGCTCGGATCCTTTATGCATGGTCTGATATGTTAGTTGTTGTTTGTTTGTCATTCCTATCTAGTTTTCTCAAATAGAAATACATCACAGCTGATTTAACCACATTGTTTATAAATTGTGTACTGCTTCTAGATTTTGACTATTAGGAAAAATGGTAACTTCCATACCTTTTGAAATAATCACTTGATGAGTGTTTATTTTTCTGAGACGGATATTTAAAATAATGATTTTAATGTCTATTTTAAAGGTGTTATTGTATAAATATTTGTGGTTATATTTGGCTGTACTACGGTCCATATCATTTCTAATTGGAGAAATTATTGAAATTTTATTTTGTAAAGGATTTAGGATTATGTGCTTATGATTATTCCCTTTTCTACCCAAATGTTTAATTCTTACTTTAACACCTAAAGCCCTGCTTTTATTCCCCATTCTTTCCTTTCCGTGTTTCCGATTTTCATTAATTTAATCTTAGAGAAGAAATAATAATAGTTGTTTTTAGAATAGTTTAACATATAGCACTTAAATTTTTTAATGTTTGTCATATTTAATCTTTTGTTAGAAATAGCATAATTATTTCTCCAGACAATATGCAGAAATTATATGAGTAATCATTAGGCTAATGTCATATTAAAAGAAGATTCTAGAAGAATTTATTAGTCACTACAAAAGGTTACCATTTCCCTGATTGTGCAATAGATGATCTGGTGCCCAGGGCTCACTGAAGAATGGGATAGTAACAAAAGTGTTAATACAATATAACATTCATCAAACAATTATGTAGTGGTATTGTATTATGTACTTTATAGTTTGACTCCAGAGCTTGAACCCATTAACTGCATGTTACGCCTTTGGGTGTGGACTAGCTCAGGGGTCTCAAGGGACAGGGTATGAACCAGCAGGTCAGCAGGCTTGGCTCCGTAGCTCAGATCCCTTTATGGCTGAGCCTGCAGTTTCATGGCTTTCAGGATCTCTTCACGGGGTGGTCTAGACAAAACAAAGATCAGCAGACTGCAAGACAACTGGCTTTCACTAGCATAGGAAGGGCAAGAAGCCTTTCAATGCCCATGTTCAATCTTATATACTTTCATAGAGTATTCTATTCTAAATTAATTGTATTTTCCTGTATTTTATCCTAAAATAATTGTAATTTCCAAGACCCATAACTAATTATAATAGCGTCAAAAGAAAGCCATATTACCTTAATTCACTGGTTTACGTAAAATCAAATCATAATTCTGCTTTTCAAAAAGCTACTAATTACATTAAGGAGCTAATATCATAAAGAGTGTCTTCAGTACTCCCACCTCCATGTGAATTTGGCCCTTAATGTGATGATAAGATACATTTTAAGCCTATCGAAATTAATAAATATTACTTAAAATGAAAAGAATGTTCAACTGTATATGAAAGCAAATTAAGAATAAATTGATAAACCCTAAGTAAAATAGTAGAAAACTGAATTTGGGAGTAGACTAAATGAATAATAGAAAATGACAGAGGTGCTCTTTCTGTGGGCTGGCAGAAATGCTTTGCTATTAGGAGGTTATTCATATAATTCAACCCATAAATTGCTAAATGGAGGGAAAATAGTCCTAAATTATTTCATTATAAACCTAAGAACATTTTTAAAAAATTGTAAAACACATTTCAAAAAATAAAAGCTGAGTGAGTCCTCATGAAGGGGGACTGTCACACAGGCATGGAGTCTGGGGTCGTCGTCACTGTCAGCACTGCCACCTTCCATGGTACCAGGGAAAAACCAGGGATGCCTATTTTACCTTGTTTGTAGAGCAGCCATTTAAATTTTGACCAAAGCAGCAATTTAAAATTTGAAAAATTACAAATACTAAAAGTATAGGGGCAGAATCATCATTTTAAAATTTAAATTATTTTGATTCATCATACTGAATGGAGTACAATTGTCTCTCTGGTTATACATGAAGTTGAGTTGCACCATTTGCGTAATCATACATGTACATAGGGTAATAATGTTTGTCTCATTCTGTTATTTTTCTCCCCACCCCACTCCATCCTCACCCCTCTTTTTCCTCTATGTAATCTATCCTTCCTCCATTCTTGCCTCCCTCTCACCCTGCATTATGTATCATCATCCACTTATCAGAGAGATCACTTGGCCTTTGGTTTTCTGGGATTGGCTTATCTCACTTAGCACCATATTCTCCAACTGCATCCATTTGCCTGCAAATGCCATAATTTTATTCTTCTTTATGGCTGAATAATATTCCATTGTGTGTATATACCACAGTTTCTTTACCCATTCCTCTATTGAAGGGCATCTAGGTTGGTTCCACAATCTAGCTATTGTGAATTGAGCAGCTATGAACATTGATGTGGCTGCATCATTGTAGTATGCTGATTTTAATTCCTTTGGGTATAGGTCAAGGAGTGGGGCTGGGTCAAATGGTGGGTCAATTCCAAGTTTTCTGAGGAATCTCCACACCACTTTCCAGAGTGGCTGCACTAATTTGCAACCCCACCAGCAATGTATGAGTGTATCTTTTTCCCCACAGCCATGTCAGTACCTGTTGTTGCTTGTATTCTTGATAATAGACATTCTAACTGGGGTGAGATGATATCTTAGGGTCGTTTTGATTTGCATTTCTCTTTTTAGTAAAGATGTTGAACACTTTTTCATATGTCTATTGATTGCTTATAGATCTTCTTCTGTGATGATGTGATGAGAGAGCAAATACAGGCAATGAATGATCGCACCAATCAACAGTTCAAAGAACAGTTACAGGAAGCTAAAGATCATTTCAATAAAGAGATAGAGGTTCTGAAAAAAAAAACCAAACAGAACTCCTTGACATGAAGGAAATAATAAACCAAATTAAAAACTTAATAGACAGCATAACCAACAGATTAGATCACCTGGAAGACAGAACCTAAGAGATTGAAAACAAAATATTCAATCTTGAAAACAAAGTCAACCAAACAGAGAAGATGATAAGAATTCACGAACAAAGCCTACAAGAATTATGGGATATCATGAAAAGAACAAATTTGAGAGTTATTGGGATTGAGGAAGGCACAGAGATAAAAACTAAAGGAATGAATAATCTACTCAATGAAATAATATCAGAAAATTTCCCACATCTGAAGAATGAAATGAAAAATCAAATGCAAGAGGCTTACAGGACACCAAATGTACAAAATTACAACAGATCAACACCAAGGCACATTATAATAAAAGTACCTAACATTCAAAATAAAGATAGACTTTTAAAGTCTGAGAGAGAAAAAAAATCAGATTACATTCAGGGGGAAACCAATATGGTTATCAGCAGATTTCTCAACACAGACCCTAAAAGCAAGAAGGGCCTGGAACAACATATTTCAAGCTCTGAAAGAAAATGGATGCCAACCAAGAATTTTATATCCAGCAAAACTTACCTTCAGATTTGAAGATGAAATAAAATCCTTCCATGATTTAAAAAAAAGCTAAAAGAATTAACAAATAGAAAGCTAGAACTACAGAACATTCTCAGCAAAATATTCCATGAGGAAGAAATGAAAAACAACAATGTAAACCAGCATAGGGAAGAACTACCCTAAAGGGATAGCCAAATAAAAGAGAAACCAAGTCAAGTTAAAAACCAAAAATAAACCAAAATGATTGGGAGTACACATCATATCTCAATAATAACCCTGAATGTTAATGGCCTGAACTCATCAATCAAAAGACATAGACTGGCAGATTGGATTAAAAAGAAAGACCCAACAATATGCTTCCTCCAAGAGACGCATCCCATAGAAAAAGATATTCACAGACTAAAGGTGAAAGGATGGGAAAAAACATACCATGCACATGAGCTCAGTAAAAAAGCAGGGATTTCCATCCTCATATCAGATAAAGCGGACTTCCAGCCAAAATTAGCTAGAAGGGATAAAGAAGGACATTTCATATTCCTTAAGGGAAGTATAAATCAGCAAGACATAACAATCATAAATATTTATGCCCCCCAAAATGGTGCCTCCCATGTATGTCAATCAAATCCTTCTTAATTCCAGGAACCAAATAGACCAAAACAAAATAATACTGGGTGACTTTAACATACCTCTCTCACCATTGGACAGATCTTCCAAGCAAAAATTGAATAAAGAAACCATAGAACTCAATAACACAATCGCCAACTTAGACTTAACAGACATACATAGAATATTCCATTCACCAATAAGCAAATACACTTTCTTCTCTGCAGCTCATGGATCCTTCTCTAAAATAAACCATATGTTATGCCACAAAGCTACTCTTAGCAAATGCAAAAAGATAGAGATTCTCCCTTGTATTCTATCAGAACACAATGGAATGAAATTAGAAATCAATGATAAAATAAAAAACAGAAACTGCTCCAACACCTGGAGAGTAAACAATATGCTATTGAATGATGCATGGATAACAGAAGACATTAGGGGGAAATAAAAAAAAAATTCTTAGAGGTCAGTGAGAAGAAAGATAAAACATATCAAAATCTCTGGGATACTATGAAAGTAGTGCTAAGAGGAAAATTCATTGCATGAAGTACATTCAATAAAAGAATGAAAAGTGAACAAATAAATGACCTCACATTACAGCTAAAAGCCTTAGAAAAAGAGGAATAGTTCATCACCAAAAGTAGTAGAAGACAGGAAATAATTAAAATCAGAGCAGAAATCAATTAAATTGAAACAAAAGAGACAATTCAAAAAATCGAAAAAACAGAAAGCTGTTTTTTTTGAAAAAATAAACAAAATAGATAAACCCTTAGCCACACTAAGGAAGAGTAAATTATTAAAATTCATGATGAAAACGGAAATATCACCACAGACACTATTGAAATACAAAACATAATTAGAAGCTATTTTGAAAATTTATACTCCAACAAAATAGAAAATCTCAAAGACATCAACAGGTTCCTAGAGCCATATGAGCACCCAAACTGAATCTGGAGAACATACATAATTTAAATAGATCAATTTCAAGCAATGAAATAGAAGAAGTCATCAAAAGCCTACCAATATAGAAAAGTCCAGGACCAGATGGATTCACAGCCGAGTTCTACAAGACCTTCAAAGAAGAGCTCATTCCAATACTCCTCAAAGTATTTCATGAAATAGAGGCGGAGGGAATCCTTCCAGACTCATTCTATGAAGCTCATATCACCCTGATACCAAAACCAGACAAAGCATATCAAGGAAAGAAAATTTCAGAGCAATATCCCTAATGAACATAGATGCAAAAATTATTAACAAAATTTTAGTGAGTCGCATACAAAAACATCTTAAAAAGAAAGTGCACCCTGATCAAGTGGGTTTCATCCCGGGGATGTAAGGTTGGTTCAACATCCAGAAATCAATAAATGTAATTCTCAACATCAACAGACTTAAAGTTAAGAAACACATGATTATTTCAACAGATGAAGAAAAAGCATTTGATAAAATACAGCACCCCTTCATGCTCAAAACACTAGAAAAATAAGGGATGGTAGGAATGTTCCTTAACATTGTAAAGGCTATCTATGCTAAGCCTACAGCCAACATCATTCCAAATGGAGAAAAATTGAAAGCATTCCCCCTGAAAACTGGAGCAAGGCAGGGATGCACTCTTTCACCACTTCTATTCAACGTCATCCTTGAAACTCTAGCCAGAAAAATTAGACAGACCAAATAAATTAAGGGGATATGAATAGAAAAAGAAGAGCTCAAACTATCCCTATTTGCCAATGATATGATTCTATATTTAGAGGAGCCAAAAAATTCACCAGAAAACTTCTGGAACTCATAAATGAATCCAGTAAAGTAGCAGGTTATAAAATTAATGCTCATAAATCTAATGCATTTTTACTCATAAGTGATGAATCCTCTGAAAGAGAAATTAGGAAAACTACCCCATTTACAATACCCTCAAAAAAATAAAATATTTTGGAATCAATCTAACAAAAGAGGTGAAAGACCTTTACAATGAGAACTACAGAATACTAAAGAAAGAAATTAAAGAAAATCTTAGGAGATGGAAAGATCTCCCATGTTCTTGGATAGGCAGAATTAATATTTTTCAAAATGACCATACTACCAAAAACACTATACAAATTCAATGCAATTCTAATTAAAATCCAAATGACAAATCTCATAGAAATAGAGCAAGCAAGCATGAAATTCATTTGGAGGAGTAAGAGATCCTGAATAGCTAAAGCAATTCTTAGCAAGAAGAGCAAAGCAGGGGGTATCACAATACAAGACTTTCAAGTATACTACAGAGCAATAGTAACAAAAATGGCATGGTATTGGTACCAAAATAGACAGGTAGATCAATGGTACAGAATAGAGGATACAGAGTCAAATTCACATAAATACAGTTTTCTCATACTAGACAATAGTGCCAAAAGCATACAATGGAGAAAAGATAGCCTCTTCAACAAATGGTGCTGGGAAAACTGGCAATCCATATGCAGAAAAATGAAGCTAACCCCCTATCTCTCACCCTGTACAGAACTTAACTCAAAATGGATCAAAGACCTAGGAATTAAACCAGAGACCCTGCATCTAATAGAAGAAAAAGTAGGTCCAAATCTTCATCATGTTGGCTTAGGACCAGATTTCCTTAACATGACTCCCAAAGCACAAGAAATAAAAGCAGGAATCAGTAATTGGGATAGATTCAAACTAAAAAGATTTTTCTCAGAAAGGAAACAATCAGCAATGTGAAGAATGAGCTACAGAGTGGGAGAAAATCTTTGCCACACACACTTTAGATAGAACAGTGATCCCAGAATGTACAAAGAACTCAAAAAACTTTACCCCAAGAAAACAAATAATCCAATCAATAAATGGGCTAAGGAAATGAGCAGATACTTCACAGAAGATCTACAAGCAATCAACAGATATATGAAAAAATGTTCAACATCTCTAGTATTAAGAGAAATGCAAATCAAAACTATATTAAGATATCATCTCACTCCAATTACAATGTGTGGCAAGGATGTGGGGCAAAAGGGACATTCATACATTGCTGGTGGGGTTGCAAATTAGTGCAGCCCCTCTGGAGAGCGGTGTGGAGTTTCCTCAGAAAACTTGGAATGGATCCACCGTTTGACCCAGCTATCCCACTCCTTGGTCTATACCCAAAGGACTTAAAATCAGATTACTACAGTGATGCAGTCACATCAATGTTAATAGCTGCTCAATTCACAATAGCTAGATTGTGGAACCAACCTAAATGCCCTTCAATAGAGAAATGCATAAAGAAACTGTAGTATATATACACAATGGAATATTACTCAGCCATAAAGAAGAATAAAATTATGGCATTTACAGGTAAATGGATGCAGTTGGAGAATATGGTGCTAAGTGAGATAAGCCAATCCCATAAAACCAAAGGCTGAATGATCTCTCTGATAAGTGAATGATGATGCATAATGCAGGGTGGAAGGGAGGCAAGAATGTAGGAAGGATGGATTGCATAGAGGGAAAGGGGGTGAGATCAGGGTGGGGGTAAGAACAGTAACAGAGTGAGACAAACATCATTACCCTATGTGCCTTACCTTACCTGTACATTACCCTATATACAGGTATGATTACACAAATGGTGTGACTCTACTTTGTGTACAACCAGAGAAACAACAGCTGTACTGCATTTGTGTTCAATGAATCAAAATAAATCAATTAAGAAAAAATACTTCATACAATCTGCCAGTCTGTTTTTTGATTGATGAGTTTAGGTCATTTACATTTGAAGCAATTATTGAGATTTGTATTCCCAGTCATTTTGGTTTATTTCTGTTTTTTTTATTTTAATTAGTTTCTCTATTGATTGACTTTTCCTTTAGTGTAGATCTTCATTTTGCTGGTTTTAATTTATGTATTTTTTTAATTAATTTTTTTATTTTTACAGACTTCATTTTGATTCACTGTACACATGTAGGGTACAAATTTTCATTTCTAGGGTTGTGCATGATGTACATTCATATCATTCTTGTAAATCACACATGTATGTAGGGTAATTTTATTTTTCATTTCTTCCTCATAAAATATGTTGCAGAGTATGTATTGTAGTTAATGCTTTCTAATTGTAAATCCTTTTAACTTTTGTTTTTCATGGAAGGTTTTTATTTTATTGTCAATTCTAAGTTTAATTTTGCTGGGAACAGTATTTTTGGCATCCATTTTCTTTCAGAGCTTGGTATATATCATTCCAAGACCTACTAGCTTTGAGCATTTGGTTTGAGAAGTCAACTGAAATCTATAAATGTAATCTGATCTTTATCTCTGGCAGCCTTTATAATTCTATCCTTATTCTGTATGTTTGACATTTTCGTAATAATGTGCCTAAGTGTGGTTCTGATAATTTTGTATATTTGGGGTCCTGTAAGCCTCCTGTATTTGTTTTTCCATTTTACTCTTTATGTCTGGGAAATTTTCTGATATTATTTCATTGAAAAGATTGTGCAATCCATTGGTTTTCCTACTAATAGGCAGAATTAATATTGTCAAAATGGCCATACTTCCAAAGTTGATATACAGATTTAATGCAATTCCTATTAAAATTCAAATGACATTCTCCACAGAAATAGAAAAAGCAGTCATGAAATTGATTTGGAAAAATAAAATTCTCAGAATAGGCAAAGCAATCCTTAGGAAGAAAAGTGAAGCAGGAGGGATCACAATACCAGACCTTAAACTATACTACAAAGCCATAGTAACAAAATTGGCATGGTCCTGGCACAAAAACAGACAGGTAGACCAATGGTACAAAATAGAAGACACAGAGACAAACCCAAATAAATACAGATATCTCATACTAGACAAAGCTTCCAGAAACATACATTGGAGAAAAGATAGGCTCTTCAACAAATGGTGCTGGGAAAATTGGAAATCCACATGCAAAAAAATGAAATTAAACCCCTATCTCTCACCCTGCACAAAACTCAACTCAAAATGCATTGGGTACTCAGGCATTTGATTAGAGTCCCTTCACCTAATAGAAGAAAAAGTAGGCCCAAATCTTCATTATGTCAGCTTAGGAACTGAATTACTTAACAAAACTCCTAAAGCACAAGAAGCAAAATCAAGAATCAAGAAATAGGGTGGAATCAAACTAAAAAGCTTCTTCACAGCAAAGGAAACAATCAAGAATGTGAAGAGAGAGCCTACAGAATGGGAGAGAATCTTTGTCACCCACCAGATAGAGAATTAATCTCCAGGATATATAAAGAACTCAAAAAACGTAACACCAAAAAACCAAATAACCCAATCAATAAAAGGACTAAAGAACTGAAGAAAGCACTTCACAGAAGAAGAAATATGATTGGCCAACAAATATATGATAAAATGTTCAACTTCTCCAGCAATTAGAGAAATTCAAAACAAAACTACACTGAGATTCCATCTCACTCCAGTCAGAAGGGCCATTATCAAGAATACAAGCAACAATGAGTGTTGGTTAGGATGTGGGGAAAAAGGAACACTCATACATTGATGGTGGGACTGCAAACTGGTATAACCACTCTGGAAAGCAGTCGGAGATTTCTCAGAAAACTTGGAAATGGAACTTGAATAGAACCACCATTTGACCTAGCTATCCCACTTCTCAGTTTATACCCAAAGGACTTAAAATAAGCAGGGATACCGTCACATCAATTTTTACAGCAGCTTAATTCACAATAGCTAAACTATGAAATCAGCCTAGGTTCCCTTCAACAAGTAAATGGATAAAGAAAATGTGGTATGTTTACACAATGGAATATTATTCAGCCATAAAGAGAAATGAAATTACAGCATTTGCTTGTAAATGGATGGCACCAGAGACTATCGTGCTAAGTGAAATAAGCCAATCCCAAAGAACCAAAAGTAAAATGTTTTCTCTGATTTGTAGATGTTAAATCACAAGGCGGGTGGGTAGGGAAGAAAGACCTACTTTGGATTTGACAAAGAGGATAAAGGGAAGGAAGAAGGAATGGCAATAGGAAAGACAGTAAAATGAATCGGATATTACTTTCCTATGTGCATAACTGAATACATGACCAAAGTAATTCCACATCATGTACAACCAGAAGAATGGGAAGTTATACTCATTTTATGTATAATATGTCAAATAAATTCTACTGTCATATATAACTAATAAGAACAAATAACAAAAAGAACACTGAGGCAAAGTTTTAATGATTTTATAAAATATTGTTTTTATATTTGTGATAGTTTCTGTATTTCCCAGGATTTTAAAATGAATTTACATCATTTGTTATTAAATTAATCAAAAATTTTACTATTAAAATATAATAATTTTTCCAATAGCTAATTTTCATTCTGAGTGTACTTAATCAATTTTCTAATACTGATATTTTTAAGATTTATGAAAGTCCACTAGATGTTTTAGTGGAATTTTAACCTGTATTCATCAAAGAGTTTGCTATATGTGTAAAATGGAATCTAAATATCACTTAATTGAAACCTAAAAAACCAAGAAATCATTTTAAGGTTTTTGAAAACATTGATATAATTTGAGAAAATGCCATTTCACTGAGAGAAAGGAATTTTCTGGGGGAAAGTATCCTCAAAGCAAACTTCTCTGAATGGCAACTGTATTTCTATTGAATTCAATGAAGATTAAAAACCTCAATTATTGTTGTATTTACAAATATCCACAATATCCTAGAGACTGAGGAAAAAATATTGATGAAGAATTTTGTAAAACTGGAGGTCATTATGAGGCTGGGAATTTAGGTAGAAAATTTATTTTAAATGAGAGAGCAACTCTGGGTATGGAGGGATTCGGGGGTGCATAAAAGGCACATTGATTGCTGTGAGAACTAATGACTCATAGCAAAAGATGACACTGCTTTTCAAACTCATTTTATTAGATAACAATGATTTTAATGAATGAACATCCCACAGAAAAGCAGGTCAACCTCACCAAACAATCCCAACCACACACTTCAACTTGGAAATAGACATGGGTTCTTTGCCTTAACCCATCGTTCATTAGTGTTCCTTCAACACGACAGATATGCAAAGTGATGCTCCTCAAATGATCAGAAACCATTTGCATCTATGGTAACAACTTTCAAAGGTAAAATTAGAAAAATTAATTCACAGATGATTCTCAAACATGATTACAGACTGCACAAAAGGTATCAGCCTCTTTCCTGAAAAATTTGGTAGAGTTTATATGCAAAAAATTGCTCTATAATCTCATTGTTTTCTCAAGACAAAAATATTTAATTAAATATCTAATAACTGATTTTCTGCTTTCCCTTAATTTCCTATAGCATTAGGAGTCTTTCAGTGCTGGGGTTGTATCTCAGTGGTGGAATGCTTGTTGAACACATGCAAGACCCTGGGTTCCAATCCTGGCACTATAAACAAATAAATAAACAAACAATAAATAGATATTAAGGCCTTAAACAGTTATTTGTACATTTTGTGTTAATGAGTGAGGAAAAGTGCCACATATAGGAAGAAAACAGGAGGTGATAGACTCTTGCTTTTCTACATTCTTGCATCCTAATTCTACTCGTTTTCACTTAAAAATTTCAATTTCAAAGTTATTTTTAGTATTTATATACATAATCTCATGGCCATTAATGGAAAATTATGTTGTGTCAAGATTTCAAAGCTTTCAAGAAAATCAGCTGTTGTACAGTTAACGGAGTTGTGGCAAATAAATACCTATTCCCAACAAAAAATCATTTCCTTATGGCAATAAAATAAAATTAAAATAGTATAGGGAATACATGTGACCCCAGATAGCCCAGCTATAACATTTTTCTCACAGAAAAAGAAAATAGAAATATTTATTCAGTAGTTGAAATTGATTTTATACCTTTACTACTACAATGACGTCTTAGTCCATTCCATGCTGCTATAACAGAATACCTGAGAGTGGGTAATGTTTAAAGAACAGGCTTTGTTCTCACACAGTTCTGGAAGCTGTAAAGTTCAAGGTGAACGTTCTGGCAGGTTAATCCCTGGTCTGTTTGCCCCAATTGCTGCATCAATCTTGTGCCCTCCAACCTTCTTCCTCCAGAGGGGCGGAGGCTTTTCCTCCTGAGGCAGAAGAACAGGAGGGAGAGCCCCGCCCACAGGACCACCGCAGAGGCACTGGTCCATTCGTGACAGCAGCGCTCTGGTGGTCCAACAGCTCCCATGGGACTTGCCTGCCAACACTGTTGCATGGAGCCTTTTCAAAATGAAATCCGGATGAGATGAGCCCTCCAACCATAACAAATGGTTAAATCACCATCATTCCTGATAGAAATTAGTAAAAATCACCCAGGGCTCCAATTTAGTTCTTTATATTGGGGTGAGTATTCTTTATACATCATTCATATAGAAGGTGACTCAGCTTTGGCAAAGACCACTTTGCAGCAGTTAAAACGCAGTCGATTCAATATTTGTGACTGTAGTATAGAAAAAGCAAATCTGTGACTATTTTAAGTTAAAAATTGACATTTAAAATTCTAGTTCCCAACAGCATATTTGTCATAATTTTGAAGACTCTTTTCTTAAAACTGTTCATTGTCAAAAATTATGCTGTTTTTCTTCTCAGCAAAGGAAACAATCAGCAATGTGAAGAGAGAGCCTTCAGAATGGGAGAAAATCTTTGCCACACACACTTCGGACAGAGCACTAATCTCCAGAATCTACCAAGTACTCAAAAATCTTTACACCACGAACACCAATAACCCAATCAATAAATGGGCCAAGGAAATGAACAGACACTTTACAGAGGAAGATCTACAAGCAATCAACAGATTTATGAAAAAATGTTCAACATCACTCGTTATAAGAGAAATGCAAATTAAAACCACCTTAAGATTTCATCTTACCCCAATTAGAATGTCTTTCATCAAGAACACAGGCAACAACAGGTGTTGGCGAGGATGTGGGGAAAAGGGTACACTCTTACATTGCTAGTGGGAGTGCAAGTTGGTGCAGCCACTCTGGAAAGCAGTGTGGAGATTCCTTAGAAAACTTGGAATGGATCCACCATTTGACCCTGCTATCCCACTCCTTGGCTTATACCCAAAGGACTTAAAAT
>JAJEJO010000396.1:525941-610393 GCA_020662805.1 Glaucomys volans
TGCCCTTCAGTAGATGAATGGATAAAGAAACTGTGGTATATATACACAATGGAATATTACTCAGCCATAAAGAAGAATAAAATTATGGTATTTGTAGGTAAATGGATGATGTTGGAAACTCTTATGCTAAGTGAGATCAGCCAATCCCAAAAATCCAAAAGCCGAATGGTCTCTCTGATAAATGAATGATGATGCATAATGTGGGGGGGAAAGATGGCAAGAATGGAGGAAAGATAGCTAGCATAGAGGGAAGGGAGGGGTGGGGGTGGGTGGGGGGTAAAATTAATAACAGAATGTGTGACAGATACCATTGCCCTGTGTACATGCATGAATGCACAGATGGTGTGACTCTACCTTGTGTACAAACAGTGAAACAATAGCTGTATTCCATTTGTGTTCAATGAATCCATAAGTAAATAAAAGAATACATTAAAAAAAATTATGCTGTTTGTGCAGAAATAAAAGCATTGAAATAATCATGAATATTTTATATTTGTGATAACTAGCAAGTTAATATCTCATTAAATAATAATAAATGACTTTTCAATGAATTTGTGGATGACATGGTATACTCATGACTGTGTTTTGAGCATCACAGACTGACGTCAGCATATCCTATTTTTGGTTGCTAATCTCTACATTTATTATTCACTTCTTAGTGTCTCTAAATCAGAGACATTAAGGAATAAACAAGAATGGCAGCTTTGGGGGAGATGTGGGTTAACTCTGATCAACCATGTCATACAATGCTGTGATTACTGAAAAAAAAACAAAATAAAATCGATTTACTATTTTGTGACCAGGTGGCCATTTATAGATTTCCCTTGATAATATTTGATTTTTACCTTCTGGTTCATTTTATGTCCAGAATTAAATTTGCTCTTAAAAATGGTTGTCTTGGGCTGGGGTTGTGGCTCAGTGGTAGAGCACTTGCCTAGCATGTGTGAGGCACTGGGTTCAAGTCTCAGCACTACATAAAAATAAATGAGTAAAATAAAGGTCTATCAACATCTAAAAATGGTAGTCCTGTTTGCTACTAATTACATTGAATTTATAAGAATACTTATGAGTTTATAAGAATAACACTGAAAGAGTTCTCCCCATCTAACAAGAAACTAGATAATAATGCAACACTTAAATTTTGAAGGCATTCCATTATGTAACTTCTCAGGCTGTTTAAGGATTAAGGGTTCCGATGCAGAGTACAGCAATATGCAATCAGGAAACTCACTCAATGGTTTGAGTATATCACCAGTAGAGTACCTGCAATTTACATCTCACAATAAAGAACAAAAGAAATCTGCATGTCATTCTTCCTAAACGAAAGCATTCCTTGATTAAGGAATTCATGAATGTTCTACATGAAATGGAAAGTATTCTTTTCCTTTACTATTGCTGATATTCAGAAGTTATTTGGAACACTTGCATTTTTATTAAAGAGCTAACAAAGTCACACCAAATAGAAAGACAGCATTTTAAGAAACAGGAGCATGATAGTGATTTTTAATTAAATTTGAACACAATCATTAAATAAGAATCCATCTGTTATTAAAGTTCAGTTAAATTTGCAGTAATATATATTATGTTATTCATATGTATTATCTCTCTACACCCATTCCTGAAACCAAACATCAATTTACTGAAATCCATTGATTGATTGAGCTTTTGAAAATATTTACTGACCAACTATTATATGTCAACTCTCTATTGGAATTTTATAGGGGCTGACAAATAAAACAAAACAAAAACAAAAACTTTTCCCAGTAGTTTGGAACCAGCTGCCATGGACAGATAGAAATAAAAATGTTACAGAGGACATTGTTAGTCAACCTGAGCGCAGAATCCTGCAAACATACCAAAAAGAAATACAGGGCAGACTCCATGCTGATTCCTGCTGCCTGAAATACCCACCAGATAACTTTCTCCCCTTCATTCATGTTGGGAGAATCCACATGGAAATATGAAGCAAGGTTAAGGGTAGCATAAATCCCAATGCTTTCTTTCGAGGAAGAATAATTCAGGATACTACTCCCAAATCTACATTTTGTTTTGTTTTATTGAAGTGTATACTTTCCAAATTATTATTCTATTATTTCTAAGAACTTCCATCTTTTGATATAAGACATCCTTTAAGTGCCTTTTATATTGTCTTGGCATTAATTATAAGGGATATATTTGCAGGAGACAACATATAGAGAATGAAGGGGACAGATAAGAGGGGTGAAGGAAACCAGGCAGAAGGAAGTAAAGGAGAGGGAAAAAGACCTGTATTTACCCTTGTGTTACTGGCAGATCTAGTTACGTGTAATTATTATTTTTTTGAAGAAATAAGTATACACTTCAGTACAGGAGCTGTACACATAAATTAATAATGATGGCACAATATGATGTATTCCAGGTTATTAATAATAACTGGATTTTGTGCCAGTGGACAAAATATGGATGCAATGCAAATAGGAAAAGATCTGAAAACGTCAAAGTATATTGTTTGTTCTTTTAGTGACCTAGACAGTTTCCTCTACTCAAATGCAAAATGTTCAGTGGTTTGTAAAACCAATGCTCATTTTTTAAGTTCTCTTTCTCCTTATTATATTCGTACAAATAAGCTATCAGTTCACACTGCATTTGTACAAAATACAATGATTTTCAGAGAAAAGAGATATGTGAATACTGTAGATAATCATAAACTGTAATTGAAATGAGTCAACATCAAATTATTCACTTTTTTGTCCTAAAGTAGTATCCATACATGCATGTATGAGTGCAACTTATACTAGATAATTTCTGGGATCAAGGGGAAGATAGAGTAGATGAATTTGTGCAAGAGGGAAATTAAAAGGAGGTAGAGCTGGACATAAATCTGCAAAGGAATAGTGCATGAAAATCAGTTGCATAAGGCAAGAGTGAGATGGGTAAATGGTACTAATTATACACAATTTGAAAATATTTTTGCAAGCACATGTAGGTATACATACCAGAAATAAAAGGGAATATAAAAAATTGGAACTAATCAAATGAATTTGATTAAAAGTTATCTACGAATAAATGTTGATAAAGATATTTAAATAGGATTCATTACTATTTCTAAGGACAGTGTGCTATCTCTAAATGTAATGTTTTAGTATTCCAAATACTTCATATTTTTTGCCTTGAACATTTGTATCTTGACTGTAACCAAATATTTGTTTTCACATACATGTGCATTTGCTGCATAAAAAAATCATATCTAATCTCTTATGCCTTGGGTCAAATTATGAAACTCATGTCCAGAGCAAAATGTTATTCAATATAACACCTAACATCTGGGATGCACACATTACTGTACATACTTACTACTAAAATTATCATATAATTATGCATGTGAACATGTATCATATTTAACTTATTGGACAATTTCAGCTTAAATGACAGTGTTATTCAGAAAGGATTTATAAGGCATATTGCATTCAGAAAATAATTTCAATTCATTTATAAATTATTATGTGCTAGAAGATGTTCTGTTATTATCAAATATGAAATCATCTAATCCTTCAAACCATCCTAGTACTACTATATAACCATTTTACAAATGAAGAACTTCAGCTAAAAATAAGTTAGGTGTTCTCAAGGGTACGCTGCAAGTAGGTGGGAAAGATGGGGTTAGAAACCAGGCAAAGCACAACTAAGGCAATTAATACGATTGGACGAAGTAGACTTTATACAGGTAAGTTTAAGAATAGCATTAGAACAGTTAATTCTCTGCACAAATCACATTTCAAACTTTGACTTGAAACAGATGAATTAGTTTTTCCTAATAAGGTATGAGCAAATATTTTTAAATGAAGAATTATGTAATATAAACACGGGAATATTGATGACTCCAAACTTGTGGAAATTCTTCTTTACATTTGATTTATTTCATCTAAGAAACCCTCTTGGCTATATTCTTCCCATAAGCAATAAGTAATATTCAAAGAACTTGAAAGATAGAGAAATAAGTGTCCTTTAAAGATTTATTACTGATATTGTATCTTTGTTTACTATGGAAACATAGGCAGTCTATGATTTTCATAGCAATAAATATGCTAAATATTTCTTATTTCCTAATATATTTTATGAAAAACTCTCATTCTGACAGCTTAAAAGTAACCTAAATTTCTCATTTTCAAATTTAATAAGGAAAACAGCCATGGCTGATGGATTTACATGATGTAAGATTTGCTAAAAAGTAATGAAATTATACATCATGGTGGTTTAATTTGCTCTTACCAGCAGAAAATGCACATATGTAATCACAAAATATTTTTACTCTCAGGCAAGTAAATAATTTTAAAACTGCTCATAATTTGCTCTCCAATATTATCAATAATTATATATTTTTGAAATTATTGAGTAAAAACAAGGTAATTTCTCAAATATGTTTTGTAATACAAATGGATAATGAAGCATGATCATATCTTAAATTACTAAGAACAGTTCTTGTCAACCTGTGAAGTTAGAGGAAGAAATAAGACCCTGAGAATAGCAATGACTGAAGTGAATTGTGTGACAATGCTTTATCACCGTGTATGTTATGATGGTTGTGATGCACTGTTTAAAGAGTATTGCTTGTGCAACTGCTACGAACCAGGCCTGTGGTAGTTATGAGAAAAATACAGAAATTGAGACCATAGAGCTAATGTTTGATTATAGGGGATCAGAAAAATAAAAAAAGCAAAATGGAGAGACAGTAACATGTTAAACCAGGTGGTCCAGGTGAATTTCCTTCCATGAAACCTCCAGAACACTGGATCAATACAGCTTCCAATAGTAGGCTCATAGGAATTAAGAAGAAACTCCAGACATGGGCAGGTGGAGATAAGCCAGGCAAGTGTGAGGCCCAAGTTGAATGGAGCCATGCCAACCAAAGAACTATGTGGTCCTCTTCAGGGCCCTGGTACTGGGTCTGATCCAAGGAATGGAGGTGAAGATTTGGTGTTTGGATTAGGTCTGGGACCCAGTTGAGAGATGAGTTTGTCTTAGTTTGTTACATAGGGATGGATTTTATTTTATTTTATTATTTTATTTTATTTTATTATTTTATTTTATTTATTACAAGCAAATAAGCATGCTCTCAGGAGGTAGAAGTCCAAAGGTCAGGCCCATGGGTTTTCTACAGATCATGATGAAGTACAATAAGACACAATCTGAGGTCTTCAAATATGTAAAAACAAACAAATAAACAGATTTGGTATTTTTTCCCAGCCTTATTAAGTATAACCAGTGGCCCATAATTAATGTTTAAAATGTGGCGATTTGGGACCTATTTATATTGATTATAGAAAATTATTCAGCCTTTAAAAAGAGAGTCTATCATTAGGGACAACATTGGTGGAACTGAAAATAATATGCTATGTAAAATAAGTCAGTCGTCGAAGGAGTAATGCTGTGTGATTCCTCCTATATGAAACATCGAAGGAGTATAAAGTATAGAAGTAAGGCATAGAAAGGTGGTCCCAAGGGATAAGTGAGGAGGTATGGAGAGAGTTGTTCAACGGGTATAAAGTTCCAGTTATAAAAGGGGAACAAGTTCCAGAGATCTGCTGTAAATAGTGCTGACAGCTATGAGTTATTAACATATGAAGGATCGACTAGTAAGATGGAGGATAGACTAGTAAGTAATCTTACATCATAAAAGGGTGTGGACGCACACACACACACACACACACACACACACAAAAAAAACCTTTTGAATATGATAGGTGTGTTTATTACCTGAATTATAGAGAAGCAAAAATATTAAAGTTGATTTTGAATTCTTGAGCTACCAAATAAAGTGACAGGTACCTGGGATTTCTCTGTAGTGTTCTTACACTTGCATGTGAATCTCCAATTATCTCAAAATTAAAATGAAAATTAAAATAATGTGTAAACGTTGAATTGTGAAGGTATTCCAGTGGCACACCAGAGAAGCCCAGATTTTCCCACAAGAGTTGGAAAACCACTACTTTCAGGCCAACCAGTGAATTTTTACTTAGAAATATGACATTATTTTAATGGACAACTAGTGATTTAGAGATAAAAGTTTCGTAGAAATAAAAAAAAAATGTGTGTATTAGGTTAATGCAAGTTGGAAAACTAACTCAAAATCAGAATTCAGACAAGAAGAAGCAAGTTATTATCCATCGTATTTAACTCTGAAAATATAAGAAATTTTTTTGCACCAATGTTAATCAAAATAGTTATGAGCTGAAAGAACATTAATAGATTATATATTTTTTAAATACTCATATGTTAATTTACACAAGAATATATAAAATACAGAAGTTGCTCACAATGTTTATACATAAATCTTTCACAGTCAGAAATTATACATCTTTTAAACAAATTATATACTTCTTGATGTTATTCCACAATCTTAGTAAACCTTAGTGCACAGGTTTAGAAATCTATCCATCAAAATTGCCCATCGTCCAAGAACCCCAAAATTTCAACTTAAATGAGAAGATAACTCACAGACACTTATACAGGAATGGAAAGATATGACATAGATATCAAAAAAGCCATCATTTAAAAAAATAGTCTAACAAGCAATTAAAAACACACCTAAACAAATAAGAAAATAGAAACTCCCAACAAGAAGTAAAAATTCTCAAAAGGAAATAAAATATGTAATGAAGAATCAAACAGAAATTTTAAAAGTGAAAAGTATAGCTAAACAAAAACATAATCAATGGGCTCAATAGTAAAACTGAGTAGACAAACAGAAAATATGGTTATTTCAAGACAGAACCATAAAAATTGCCCAAAACACAACTGATAGAAAAGAGAAAAGGGATGAATACAGGCTGTGGAATCTGTAGAATTAGCATAAAAAAGTCTAATATTCGTGTCATTGAATTCCTAGAAGGAAAGGAGAAAGAAGCTACAGTTGGAAAACTAGAAGTTAACAGCAATAAATTTACGGGTTCCAGAAGGTGAACCAACAGCAACAAGAAAAACTCAAAGCAATTTGTGTTAAGATGCATAATAGTGAAACTCATGAAAAATATATACAAAAGCATCTCAAAAGTAGCTAGAGAACATCACCACTTCTCTACAAGGGGATGAATTTTCAATTTCTCATTAAAAAGCATGAGAATCAGGGGAGTTTTCTCAATGCTTTTCAAGTGCTGGGGAGGGGGAAGAACTGTCAATTCAGAATTCTATAGCAAGCAAAATTTTCTTTTAGAATAAAATGAAATGACATGCTTGGATGAAGGAAAGCTGAGAAAATTTGTGACCGGATGAATGTCAAAAAATAACTAAAGGAAGTTCTCTAACAGACAAAATGATGAATCCCAGAACACCAAGAGAGTAAAGAGAAGTAAAGATGTGGGTAAATACCACAGATCCCTTCTCTTCTTGGAGTTTTCCATATTATGTTTCATGAGTAAGCAGACACCACAGTACTTCTGACATGGTTCTCCATGTATGGAGAAAATATTTAAAACAGTTGTATTGTATAGGGGAAGAATAATGAGATATAAACGGAGGCTTTACACCAGTTTTACTGGTCAAAAGGTAACAACCATAAACTATATTTACATCTACAGAGTGATTTTACTAGATTATATCAAATTGTTCTCCAAATGATGAAAGTTTCCATTTCTGTACATTCTTATCACACCTATACTATTGAACTTTCTAATTTTCACAACTTAGTAAGTCAGAAGGTATTGCAGTCATTTTAATATGGACACCCCAGATGACCAATGAAGTCATGCATTTTTTCATGTGTTGATGAGCTATGTTAATTTCCTCCAAGGCAAATGTCTGTTGATCATTCTACTATATAAAACATGATAAAAGGGTATTCCTATATTATATGAATAATAGGAACATGCTGTTAATTCTAGGATCTGAGAACTAAGTTTGGAGTTAAGAATTCATGCCAAGTTCATGTATTCCTCGACATCAGATCACTGGACCTCAAACCTAAGTTCATAGAAGCATCAAGATTTTCCTGATAAAAATAATGCTTATTTTAGGATACAGGTTCCTGCTTGCTAATTGATTTCCAAATCTCCTAATTATACTAAAGGCTATGATTAATAATCCTGAAGAAAATAAAGAGCTGGTATTTTGGAATGGAAAGAGAGCAGGTATGAAGAATCATCTGAGCATGACCATGAAAAGACATAGATGGGTTGTAAAATCATGTTCCACGTACATACTATTTACAAGAGATTCATCCTAAAAACACAGATTAAAAAAGAAAGGATGGGGAAAGAATTTCAAGCAAACACTAAGCAAAAGATAACTGGGTTTATCTATACTAATTCCACCCATAGATGATATAACTGGCAATATCAAACAAAAAATGAAACCAAATTCACAGCCAAGATTCAACAAAAAACTGAGAAAAATCAAACATAGAAAACAAGTACCAAAGTCAATAATAAGCTTTCTCTTCAAAGAATTAGAGTTAAGAGAAGAGAGAGAATAAAACTTTAGATATTCCTAGTAACCTCAGGGATCTCAATAAAGAGAAATCATATCCATAAAATATAAAACTTGTATTTTGGAAATTAGAAATTGTTCATTGAAAATAAAATGGTGAGAGAGGTGAGCTGAATAACAAATTTTTCACAGGGGAAGAGTGAATTTATTTGATCAAATGTCAAGCCAAGGTACTATCCAGAATGTACTGCAAATGATAACTTAATAGAAAGAATAATATAAAATTATATTTAAAAGTAACAGAGGGCATATCAAGAACTTTATCTGACTCACTAGGTTTCTGGCAGAAGATACTTTTGTGGTTACATAATACACAAAGCAATGGGAAGGAAATTTCCAGAACTGAGGATAGGTATTACTTGTTCTGAAAGAGCCCTGCAAGCATCAAATGTGACATGTCTGCCACAACATATTTGAAAAAAAATAGTCATTCAACAATCCTCACATGTTCTGGCTTAAGGGAGAAAAAGGAAGAAACTTAGACACATCCATTGAGCCACCCACGACAAAGCCACACACTTTATCTTGGAGAATCGATTGTTTTCCTAGAATAAGCATATGAATGCGCATACCCGTGCATATTCAAAAGTTAATCATTGGCTCAAAGTTGTAGTCATTAGACAAAGCACCATGATAAGAACCTTCAGTTAAACCTAAAGTTGTCAGATATTACTGCACATCTGTTAGTTGTTGACTACAAAAACAATAATAATATACTTTAAGTAGGAGTCCAGATGATCCCCAATATGACGAGTGAGCTAGAACAGATGGGGACAGGGAGGGAAGGGCACATTTGAAAGCTGTTGTTTGGATGAACAGGGGATATATATGCTGATTACCTGGGGCAATGAAAGTCCACCTTTAAACACACACTAAGTTGAAAGGTAATCACTTGTGGAAAAGATATAGCATGTTTTGCACATTTTGCTTCTATTTTTCCTATCATTTTATCTGGCTAATTTGTAAGAATTTCCTGGAAGAAATTTTTCTTACTGACTTTATATTTGTAAATACCTTCTCCGAATCCATAAATTGCCTTATAACTTTTACTGAAGTATCTTTGACCCAACCTGAGCTCTTAATGTTTATTCAAATAGACTATTGTTTTTCATTTGGTATTTGGCTTTTTGAGTTTTAAGAGGTTCTTCTCCATTGCAAAATCTTGAAGATGTTCTAGTTTTTCATTGCATTATGGTTTTGCTATTCATATGTAGACTCACCACAAATCTCCATTTTATCTTCATATATACCATGACAAATTTATTTCCAGTTGTCTACTAAAGAATATTTTCCTGTCCAGAGTGAATGAAATTGCAGTGGAATGGAATGCAGTGTAACCAATGACTAGGGACAGATGAATGAAGGGGTGCATCAAGGACATAGGGCCTTAAAAATCAGGAAGAACTATTTGATGCTTTGGTGAAATGGGAAATAGGAATAATACAGTGTCTTTAGTTCAGGGAAAAATAATTTTAAAAGTCTGCTGAGGCCAATGTGCAGAAATCAAGGGAAGCAAGTCTGGAGACTGCCAGAGTACACAGACCTGATGAGAATACAACAGCCATTTAAGTGATGGATACCAGATATATTCTTAAGGGGAAAAATTCAAGATGGCCTGAATTTTCCTTCCTTGTTTATTTGACTCTAAGCTTTAGGAAGGCAATGGTGTTTGATTTCCTACTTTATATACAGTGCCTAACCCAGGACATAAAGAGAAATGCTCAATATCAAACAATCAATGGGAGAATAGAAGAATGAAATAATAATTATCAGTGCATCAATTTCTGAATATAAGCAATGTTATAAAATGATACTATAATCATGAGTATAGTTCTGGGTCTGGAATGAGGAACAGTGCCACACTGAAAAGCATGAATTCTCTGGATCTAGAAATAATGAGAGGATATTGAATTGACATTTTAGTGAGTCAACCATTGATTTCTTGGATAATTGAAGATCCAGGGATGCAGTAAGTATGCGAGAACATAACCAAATATGTAGATTTATAAGTTAGCCATGTGGAGTACAGAACTCAATTCAAAGACGATTCTAGAAAATAAATGAAGCAAGTCTTTATTTGCTTTGCAAAACTGAATCACAAAACTAAGAAAACATTGCTGTAACCTAATTATAGGAAAAGAAAGCATAAAGAATGGGATCTATGCTAGAACATATTAGAAAAGATCACAACTCTTAGGATGACATTTCTAAATACCAATTTGACTGCTCTTTGGAAAAGCAGGAACTAATTTTCTAGGATACATTAACAGAAAACATCTATAGCAGGAAATGTTTATTATTTAAGACATGCACACCATACATAAAAATATTATAAGCAGTAAAATGTTTAGACATCTTATATCTTATGAAATTTAAAAGTAGAATAAATTTATAGAGTTCCACAGAGGATGAATGTGCAAAAGCAAGTGAAATTCTATTAAAATCCATAAAGTAGTATGTGAGTTGGCATCCAATTGTACCTTCTGGAAAACTTACAGCACCATAACATTTCTCCAAAAGTGTTATTTCATAAGAGCATAACACCACGGGCACAGAATATTCATATGAAAATGCTACAATGCAATTTGTGGAATGAGAAAATGTAAGATGAATTTCAAAACCTTCTTATTCATTTCAAATAACAATTTTGTTGACAGAATAGCATGACTATTTTATACTTGCATTCTAACATTTTACAATAAATGATATTCTGAAAATTTTCCATGAATTTAATAATATACTAGGAAAATAATTTTCAGATGAATATTCATAAAATAATTCAATCTAAATCCATTTCAAATAAATTTAATGTCTTATTAACAAAGGATGATGTGAACTTTTTATAATGCTAAGTTGGAAATATTTTCAGTTGCTCCATATCTAGTTTTGTGTGAAAGTACAAGATTAAATGATACTATTTGTCACCATTTGTTTATATAAAATTGTGAATGGTTTTGTATACAAATAAAACAATTTTGAATGAAGAAAATGCCTGTATTCACACTTTAATAATTCTGTTGAGAAAACAGAAAGCATTCATCATGTTTACCTCCTTGTACCAATTTATTGCCTTGATTGACTTTTCCTTCTTATCAGTGCATTATAGTGTTACAGAATTGTGGGATTTATTTTCACTTGATTCATAAATGCACCTAACATAATTTGCTTCATTTCAATCTTCTTCCATCCTCTTGTCTCCCTTCTTCCACTGTACTGGTCTTTCCTGTAGTAATTTTTTTAATTGTTGCATTACAGCTCTTTGTAGAAGTGGAATTCACTGTGATATATTCATACAAGTATATAGCATATTTAATAAATTTCATTCCACGCTTCCTCCCCTTTCCCATCCCTCCTCCTACCACACCCCTCTTCCTCTACTCCTACTGTCTCACTTCTCTTTTCATGATATCCCCTTTTTATTAAATACTTATTTCTATCTAGCTTCTGCATAAGAGAGGAAAAAAATTGACTCTTTTTGAATCTGGCTTATTTCACCTAGCATGACATTCTCCCAGTTCCATCCATCAACTGATATAATTTCCTTCTTCTTTATGGGATGAGCAAAAACACCACATTTCATTTCCTTCATCCACTCATCAACTGAGGGTCCCCTAGAACAGTTCCATTACTTGGCTATTATGAATGGTATTGCTATAAACATTAGTATGCATGTAGCACAGTATCATGCTGACTTTGTTCTTCAGGGCCAATACCAAGAAGTGGGATAGCTGGGTCAGATGGTATGGTGGTTTCATTCCAAGTCTTTTGAAGAATCTCTATACTGGTTTCCAAAGATACGGCAGTCACACTGACAAGGCATAAGTGCACCTTTTGCACCACATCCTCACCAACAAGTATTGTTATTTATATTCTTGCAATTTGGCATTCTAACTGGAATGAGATGAAATCTCAGTGTAGTTTATTTTGTTGTTGTTGTTTCAATTAGTTATACATGACAGTAGAATGGGTTTTGACACATTGTGCACAAATGATGCACAAATTTTCATTTCTCTGGTTATACACAATATAGTCGCACCATGCATGTGATCTTACATGTACACTGGGTAATAAAGTCCATCTCATTCCACTATCTTTCAAATACCCATACCCCGCCCCCTCACTGCCCTCTACCCAATCGAAAGTTCCTCCATTCTTCCCTTGCCAGCCCCTATTCATTGTGGATCAGAATCCACATATCAGAGAAAATATTTGTCCTTTAGTTTTTTGGGATGGGCTTATTTCGATTACCACAATATTCTCCAGCTCCATCCATTTACCTGCAAATGCCATGATTTCATTCTTCTTTAAGGTTGGGTAATATTCCATTGCATATATATACCACAGTTTCTTTATCCATTCATCTAATGAAGGGCATCTGGGTTGGTTCCACAGTTTAGCTATTGTGAATCGAGCTGCTATAAACATTGATGTGGCTTCATCACTGTAATATGCTGATTTTAAGACCTTTGGGTATAGACGGAGGAGTGGGATACTTGGGTCAAATGGTGGCTCCATTCCAAGTGTTCTAAGGAATCTCAGTAATGCTTTCAAGAGTGCTTGCACCAAATTTTAGACCCATAAGGAATTGTATCAGTGTACCTTTTCTCACACACCCTCACCAACACTTATTGTTACTTGTATTCTTGATAATTACCATTCTGACTGGAGTGAGATGGAACCTCAGTGTAGTTTTGATTTGAATTGCTCTAACTGCTAAAGATATTGAATATTTTTCTTATATGTGTTCACTGATCGTATTTCTTCCTCTGTGAAGTGTCTGTTCAGTTCCTTAGCCCATTTATTTATTGGGTTATTTGGTGTCTTGGTGTTAAGTTTTTTGAGTTCTTTATATATCCTGGAGATTAGTGCTCTATCTGAGGTATGTGTGGTAAAGATTTTCTCCCTCTCTATAGGCTCTGTCTTCACATTACTGATTGTTTTCTTTGCCCTGAAGAAGCTTTTTAGTTTGAATCCATCCCATTTATTGATTCTTGCTTTTATTTCTTGTGCTTCAGGAATCTTGTTGAGGAAGTCAGGTCCTAAGCTGACATGAAGAAGACTAGGGCCTACTTTTTCTTCTATTAGGCACAGGGTCTCTGGTCTAATTTCAAGATCCTCAATCCTCTTTTAGTTGAATTTTGTGGAAGGTGAGAGATAGGGGTGTAATTTCACTTTGCTGCATATGGACTTCCAGTTTTCCCAGCACCATTTGTTGAAGAGGCTATCTTTCCTCCAATGTATGTTTCTGGAAGCTTTGTTTAGTATGAGATATCTGTCTTTATGTGGGTTTGTCTCTGTGTCTTCTATTCTGTACCATTGATCTACCTGTCTATTTTGATGCTAATATCATGCCTTTTTTTTACTCTAGCTCTGTAGTATAAAGTCTGGTATTGTGATACCTCCCACTTCACTCTTCTTACCAAGGATTGCTTTGACTATTCTGGGTCTCTTATTTTCCTAAACGAATTTCATGATTACTTTTTCTATTTCTATGAAGAATGTTGTTGAGATTTTAATTGGAATTGCATTAAATCTGTATAACACTTTTGGTAATATGGCCATTTTGACAATATAAATTCTGCCTATCCAAGTACATGGGAGATCTTTCCATCTTCTAAGGTCTTCTTCAATTTCTTTCTTTAGTGTTCTGTAGTTTTCATTGCAGAGGTCTTTCATCTCTTTTGCTGAATTGTTTAGTCCTGAGGGCTGAGCACCAGGACATGTGGGCCTGCTGTGGAGAGCTGTTCTGTATCAGACAGATCAGGACCTGGCACTGAGAGCTTCAGGCTGGTCATGTTGCTGCAAGTGCTGGGCCAGGTTGGTGGTCAAGGGATTGTTGGGAGACTGAGTACTGGGGAGCCAGAGAACCCTGTTGATTACCAAACCATCAGGACCAGATTATCGGTGGATGCCAGATTGGGGATGGAGTCAGGGACTGGGCTGGTGTGAGGTCCCAGCAAGTGCTGCCCGGTTTGGCCCTGGGAACCCAATGGGTGCTGGGCTAGTTAGCTGGGCTTGCCAGGATCAAGATGTCCTCATACCCTCTTCCAACCTACCAATCCCCTGCAAGGGTCTCTCCTACCTCTGCAGCAAGATGGTGGCTATTAGCACACTAGCTGGGTGATCTCAGGTATAACCAAGCCTGCAGGGACCTTGGTGATGGTCTTCCAGGTCCTGACTCTTGTCCCTAGATGGAAGTAGCAGTCCCAACTTGGTGGTGGTGGCAGTGATAAACCTGTAGGTACTTTGATATTGGGCTTCCAATCCTGGTCAATGTCCCAAGATGGAAGTTGTCCCAACTAAAGATGGTGATGATAGTAGTGGAGGTAACCCAAGAAGGTGGCAGAGGTGTCCCAAGGTGGAGGTGAATATTTTCAGAGATGGGGCATCATGGGCAGGCTGTGCGGTGGTGTTGGGCTGGGTGGTCAGAGATGCAGGGTTGTGGTGGACAGTGCTGCAGCATGTAGCTGCCTGTAGGCCCTGTCTGGTGCCCTGAGGTGGAGGTTACCATTTCAAAGGGGGTATGGCGACAGCTGCCATTGGTAGATTGGGAGCGGCCAGCACAGTGGGCTCAGTGTGATTTTGATTTGCATTTCCGTGATTACTAAGGATATTGAACATCTTTTCATATAATTGTTGACCATTTGTACTTCTTCATTTGAGAAATGTTTGTTTGATTCATGTTCCCAATATTGATTGGGATGTATACATATACATATATATATATATATTTGATATTATATGCATTATATATATTATACATATTTGGTGTTAAATTGTTTTGAGTTTTTTATATATTCTGGATATTACTCCTCTGTTGTTAGAATAGCTGGAAGAGATTTTCTCACATTCTGTGTGCTCTCTTCATGCTTGTAATTGTTTCCATTGCTATGCAGAAGCTTTTTAATTTGAAGTCATTCCACTTAATGATTCTTAGTTTTATCTCTTGAGATTTAGTAGTCTTATTAAGGAAATTGGTGTGCCAATTTATTTAATCAACCCTTTTAAGTTAACGTATTATAATAGTTTTGTTTTTGTAACATCAGGAATGTAATAATATTTCTTTTTTAATATTTCAAGTCCAAATTAAGATTTTTGTGTCTTAAAATACAATGGAATGTTTGTGCTAATATGACTCATTTCAGCAAGATTAGGTTTACAGGGGTCATGAAACTTTCCTCTTCTGATAGACAACACAGTTCTCTGCTCCTGCAATCCCAGGTGACAAGAGCCAAAACTTAGGTAAAATCCCAAAGTGAGATGATTCTGCAAAGATACTGAGAAGTAACCATCCTCAGTACTAGAGGACACAACAACCCCAATTTCACTCCAAAAATGTTTCAAAAATTCAATGAGATGTATGAAAACATTTCTCATTTATGTAAAAAATTTAAAAAGATTTTTCAAAACCTAAGTAATTAAATGAAAGGTCTGTTGTTTAACATTTTCAATTATAGACTGCTGGGGCATGCATAGAATAGAAGTTATTAGTTCCCTACATAACTAGTCAACTGGAATTCATACATCCAATATGGGACACTTATGCTTATGGCCCATTCCACATGGATTGGAACTAATAATGTATAATAAAAATGTATAACCAGATGTTTTTAATAATATAAGGTGCAAAGTCTAGGAATATTCACATTGAGTTAGACACAATTCCTCTTTTATTCTTGCTCTGCTCCAGGTTTCTCAAGTCACTATGTATAGGAAACCTTTTCAGATGCAGAACTAACACTTCTGAAATAATAGAACACTGGGAAATGTTAACTGTACCTACTCAATTATATGCTAGCTCTAATTTACTGAATATTTTATTTCCAGAGAAATAAATTTCTGTTTTCAAGTGGGAGACAATAATTCTAACCTTCCAGTGGAAGGACAGAGCAAGGAAATAAAATTCAGCATGGTGAGAGGACAGAGGAATTCTCAGAGGCAAAGAATTACCAATATACTAAGTCTAAACAGCAGGAAGTTCAGACTATGCTCTGAATGGAAGTCAGGGTTTACCTTCAGTACGCACAGGGTCACTGAAGGTCCACAGAAGGATTCTTCCAAGTTACATAAACTACAAAAGAAAGAAGTTAAACTAATAAATGATACTTGAATGGTGCTACTCACAGCATGGAGAGGGTACAGTGGAATCAAGTTTAGGGAGGAAAGGAAAACTTATAGAAACAGGGAGGAAAAAACAGAAAAAGATATTCTTCAGTATTAGAAAAATAATGAGAGGATTTAATGATACTCCAATGAACTGAGATACCCTCCACTGACTTCCCCGAGGAGCTTCACAATAGGAAGCAGGCCATCAGAAGCTTTCTTCTCTTACACACAGGTTTTCTTCTCTTCCTGCCTTGGGGAATACCTCTACCTATGGATGCCTATCCACAGTACCCCTGTGTAGTCCTGTGTAGTAAACACATCGTAAAATAATGTTGAATTTAAGGAACTAGTAAAGTAGCATCATGTGTCCTACCCCATTTTGTCCCATTGTCCCAAATGTGGAACACATACCAAAATTTAGATTGAGCAACAAACATAGCAATTATGATAATTGCTAATTAATTGTGTAATAATATTGGGATATTTATTATGCTTGTAGAATTGAAAAATTGGACACTAGTGGGTTAAAAATGAGCTTCAAAGCCAACCTTTGCATACAAAGGTGGTGTCTTTGACTCCAAGAGTGAAGCCTTGTGCTAAGGGCTCTGCCTCTCTTAGGGAGAAGGAGAGAGTCACATGACATTTTGATTTGTCTTTGTAGGACCTGTCTCATGGTTTGTTAGCCTAAGCAGATCTCAAGAAGATTCTGGAAGAATTCTTTGACACAACAAATGTGTCTTCACAATGTGCAAAAAGAAGATATAGAAACTTTGGTATTAATATTAAAGTTAATATATATTACAAAGCCTTTCTTTCTTCAGCAACCTTGGAGATGCTGAGTTTTAGCAAATGGTTGCCACAGTAAGCCAGATGGTAACAAAGCATAAAAAATGCTGAAGAAATTTAAATTTCTGATTTTCTTAATCATGAGTGAATTCCAATAACTTATATATCCTGCTAGTGGAAATAGCTCTTATTGTTATCTATACCTTCTCTCCTCCCACTATGCATAATTTATGAGTGATTTTATTTGGAAGTTTTTAATTCAAATTATTTTTCCACTACATTAATATTGTTGGCACATGATGTTTAATGTCTCTAAATCTCAGGGTTTTTCTTGATAAATCATATTATTTGTAATAGCTCAACAGGGTTATCATAGATCCATAAAAATCAAATTATGTAGCATATACAGAGTGTCTCACATGGAATATAGAGTATAGTGGAGTATAAAATGAGTTTTTCCTATTCTTTCTTCCTTATTCCACTTCAGTGCTATCTCTGCATTATCAGAAGGTAAATTATGCCTATATTATAGCATTCATGCCTATAATAGGGATAAACATTTGTATTTCACCTGGTTTTAAGCTAAGGGTAAATACAAATGCAAATCCTACTTCAATGCAATCAGATTTGATTAGCAATCATTATCATTTGAAAGTTTTCAGGCAAGTAAAAAGAGCGAAATGGAACTACAATAGTTGTTCTATTCTTTGTTTTAACAGCTGGCACGATATATCCACACATTAGCATTTCCTGTGGAAGTTGTATCATTGTTACGAGTCAGCATATCCACGTAGACTCTGTGTCACTGATGTCATTGCAGTCCAGGGTTATAATGTTTTCATACTGAAAAGCACATAAGGAGCTGCAAATATTCCAGGCAGGAACCACAATCACGAGGGAATGCAATTAAAAGTCAAAGGAAAAAGCAATTCAATGAGAATCACTTGAGCATTTTCATGCCTTGTAAATAGATTCAAATAATGATCCAAAAGTTATGAAATGATGCTAAAAGTCAGTTGTACATTTAAAGATTCATAAAATCCCAGTGGTAATGATGGGAGATATTCACAGGAAATAAGATTCTTCAAGTGTCACCTTTTTCTTACCTTCTTCATGTCTTCATTGGGTTTCCTGAGGAAGAAATTCTATGTTCATTTAGCTATCTCTATAACAGTCTAAAATGACCATAAATTTTGTTAACAAAATATTGAATTTAATTGGTCCAAGCAACCTATATAATGGTCCTCAAATAAGCTTTCTTATTTGAAGTAAGTTGCTTTTTTCATGATATTTCTTTTTTAGAAATGAATAGTTGTTTATTTAAATCAGAGTCAATTCCTGAGTTTAAATTTGTGTCATTTTTAGTGAAAATGCTAATCCAGTAAGTGAAATTTTCCTTCCCCCATATAAAATGGTAGATAGATAAACATTCTGTCCTGTAACATTCTTTTTGGTCACTATATAGTCACTATAAGTTCATGTAATTTTTCTTCTAATTTTTAATATGATGTTATATTAATTTTAAAAATATATAAACAAGTGAAAAACATAATGAAATAAATATTATCTTTACCCTACAATAAGCAGAATAAAATGTTGCCAATATTGTTACGTCTTCTTCTGTGTTTGTTCCATACCTCATCTGCCCCTCTTCAGAGTAACCGCAGTCTTGAATCTTAGCTTACCATCCTTAAGAAATTTTAATTTTATTTTATTGAGGGAAGAACACTTTGAAGTGTGCAATAAAATCTTGTTAACAATAGGCATGAGGTTGTACGGCATACTCTAAAATTTGCATAACAGAAATTTTATACCCATTAAGCAGCAACTCCCTTTCTGCCTCCCCCTTGCCCTTGGCAACCACAATTCTACCTTCTGCTTTGATGAGTTTTACCTCATATAAGTTTAGTCATGTAGTATTTTCCTTCCACAACTGACTGGCTCGTTTCATTTAGCATCATGTCCTCAAACTTCATCTAAGATACAGCATGTGCCAGGATTTCCTTCTTCTTCAAGCACTTGAAGTACTCTACTGTTCATGTGTGCCATATTCTTATTACCTGTCCATTCATCAATGAACCTTTAGGTTGTTTCCGTTCCTCAGCCAAGGTGAATAGTGCTCCAATAAACGTGAGACATCTCATTGAGATCCAGATTATAATTTTTTAGGACAAATGCCAAGAAATGGGATTTCTGGATCAAGACTGGAGGCATCCTGATTTCAAAATATATTGCAGAAAAGTAATATTGCGAAAGTAATCAAAAAAGTATGATGCTTATGTAAAAACAGAGATACAGACCAAGAAAACTGAAGAGAGAGATCATAAATAAGCCCATGCATGTTCAGTCAACTCATCTTGACAAGACACCAAGAGTACACAATGGAGTAGGGACAGTCTCTTCAGGAACTGTTGCTGAAAAACCTGGGTATACACAGAAAAAGAAAATTGAACCTTATCTTACATCATACACAAGAGAGATAGGGATGTGGGATAGACTTAAGGAAAATGAATCACTGAGATACAGAAAGCAGACTTGTAAACCTTGAGCAATAGGCTCTTAGACCACTCCCGTGTAAAAATGAGGGCAATATGTAAGCACAGGCAGGAAATTGTGCAGTTCCACCCCGGCCCCACCTCCAATGCAGCCCCCGATATAGTCCATCCATAAATATTGGACTCTGAGTCCAAGGTGAGCTTCTGACTCTGGAGATAGCCTGCGTTCTCTGGTGAATATGTATCTACTTGCCTAAATGAACCTCTGTCTGTGCCTTTGGCTTTTGCTGAGATTATTTTCCATGGCATTTGCTAAGAACCCTGCTGGTCCTGGGGTGAGTTCCTCTCCCCTCTTGGAATTCCTTTGACCCACTTCCTGAAGATTTAAATTTAAGTACTAAAACTATAAAAACTCCTAAGAGAAAACATAATTGAAATACTTCATAACGTTTGTCTTGGTCATGATTTTGTAGATATGACACCAATAGTCAAGCTAACAAAAGCAAAAATAAACAAGTGAGACCTCAGCAAGCTGAAACGTGTGTGGTGCAAAGGAGATCATCAACAGGATGAAGATACAACCAACAGGTTTGGAGAAAACTCTTGCAAACCATGTCTTTGGTCAGGGATGATTTCCAAAACATAGAGGATTACCTTCAACTCAATAGAGAACAAACTAATAACCCAATTCCAAATGGGTAAGAAAGTTGGATAAACATTTCTTCAAAGCACACATAAAAATGGCCAACAAATAAATAAAAAGAGACTCAACATCTGTTATCATCAGAGAAGTGCAATTCAAAACCATAATGAGATATCACCTCACTCCTATTAGGATCATTATTGTCAAAAGAATAAAGCAAAAGACAGAAAGCAATGACTGTCATTAAGAATACGGCAAATATGACACATTTGTACGATTTTCGGTGGAAAGGCAAAACAGTACAGCAACTATAGAAAATAGGATGGAAGTTTCTCAAAATATGAAAAATAGAACATCCTCAAGATTTTTTAAAAACCAACTCATCCCATATGTATGTTACACATTGCTAATATGTTTCATTTTTTTGTTTGTCTTTGATATTTCTAAAAGTATAATCATCCCATTTAGTATTTACCAGATTTAGTATTCTGAATCTTATAACTCAATACAATGTTTCTAAGATTCATCCATATTGTATGAAACTGTAGTTTATTCATTTTTATTCCTCTAAAACATTTCGTCATTTATCTATGCCACAATTTGTTTCTCAATATTTTGGCAGATATTTGTTTCTATGTTTTGCAATTTCAAGTACTTTGTGTAGTATAGTACTTAATGTTTCTTTTACATGTACAATAGTATCAAAACAGTTTAAGGTCCGATACTGGAATTGTTTACCCATGAGCTATGAAAATTCAAGAAAGACAATGCAAAACTTTTCCAAAGTGGTTCCAATGGGTTAGCTTCCCAATGATAATATAAAACAGTTTGTACTGACACACATCCTTGGCGGAACTTAGCATACAAAGCTTTATAAATTTGGCCAAGCATTGGTAACCATACCCTAACTCACTGGAGTTGACCAAGGGCTCTTTTCTTACCCACTGAAATTTGACTTGACCAAACCTTACCTTGACTTCATTCACTCTTCACCTCAGACCCCTAAATTTTGGCATCTCTTCAAGTTAGAGCAAACACTAAAGCACAGGGGGAGAAGGCAGACCATTCTGGTCCCTCTATCCTAGACAGACTTCTACCCAATCATCCATTTCTTCACATTGTTATTAATGTTTTGTTCAAAGTTATGGGGCACAATGATTCCAACATCTCTGTAAAACCGGAATTAAAGGATAAGATATTTCATGTTTGCAAAAAAAATCTGCAATTCCCAATATGTTTTTACTTATGGAATCATTACAATTTTGAGGTGTGTAGGTCAGCTGTGATTAGCCCTATTTTAAAGAGGGGCATTATTTTATCATGCATGAAGTTGAACAGTTTGCCAAAAAAGTCACTTCAGTAATCAGTGTAGAAACAGAACTAAACATCAAGTTGCCTGACTCCTAATCCAGTTGATCTATTGTAGAGTAGTATTACATAGAAGAATTTATTTTTTATAAGTCACAAGTACATTTATTTATTTAAAATTTATTTTAGAGGGAGGGGAAACAACATAGATCTTATTGCACACTTTGGAATGCACTCATCAGTAAAAAATCACTTCATTACTGGATCTTAGAATTTATTTTTAAAGTGTTTATGCTCTATGGATTGTAATAGAAATAAAATCAAATCATGGGAATCAGTATCCTCCTCTAACCAGAAAACAATTCCAGTAAGTTTGTTTGTTTAGACAGAGAATTTTATGTGCATGCATCTAGTATTGTTCTCTAAGAACAGAAAAATATATGACAATTTTATTGGGTGGAAAGGGAAAATATTAAAGATTTAAAAAAAAATTTAATCTTTTCAAAATTGGTGAATAGACTTGCAATCATTTTGCTTTATAACAAAATAAAACATGCATCCTCTGTGATGTATTCATTGAGTGGCTGAATGAGTATCCAAGGTTTTCTTATTATTCCAATTTCATTTCCTAAGCAGACTCTGAACTCTGAGACAGGGCCAAATTGTCAGCCAACTGCTTCCCAAAACCCTTGCCTGAATTCTCAGCTCTGCTTCTTTTCAAATGTTGCTCTTTTCTTATCTGGAACTCCTGGCCATCAACTGTGTTTATTTAAATTCTAACCACCTTCTTCCCTGACTCCAGGCTCTGTTAAAGTTGCCTCCTACTCAAAAATCTTGCAGCTAAATTTCTGCATGCCCAATCCTGCCTGCCATTGTCAAACCTTACGCTATCAGTCTCTTCCCGTATCACTGATAATTCCTTGAGAATTATCTGTACCACGTGTTTACCTTCCCAGTACTAAGAGAATCCCTGCACACAGTTGAGGTTGATTTTTTTTCAATACATTCTATTATAGGAAAGTTCATATCTAATGTCATAATTTTGTCATTATCACTAGCATTTAAAGAAGTTTGTTCTTTAGGTGAAAACATGTCACTTCTCAAATAAATTCACCAACCCATAATTACTCACTACACTCACAAAAAAATAGGAGGTGTATGCATATGCTTTTTCAAAAGCAAAGAAGCTGAAAGTTGGACAATATTTCTTCTTTTATTTTCCCCACATTTCTTTGAAGTGCTGTGTACACACTGAAGTGATTTTGAATGCCACCTGAATCTAATGAGCCACACAGGAAGCAGACTTGGAATAGACAGGATTCCCATTACACAGAAATACAATAGAAATTCCAGAAAAGACAAAATTAACAAGTATTTCTAAATGTTTATCTCAATCTGGAATTTATCTCTTTGTATCAATATGCTATTATATTTTTTTGGCAAGTTTTAATTTTTTACTATTTATACATCTCCCAGATATAGGGTAGAAGTTTTGCAATTTTAAAATTTTATTCAACTATACAATGTTAAAATATAAAAAAGCCTTATAGTCTTTGGCTCTGTACACACTGGAATTTGCTATGGGCCACATAGCAATATTTCAGCATTTACGCTACTTCTAGAGTTTGTAATTTTTGTTTATAGACTTCATTTTGATTCATTGTACACAAATGGGGTACAACTTTTCGTTTCTGTGGTTGTACACAATGTATATGCACACCATTCGTGTCATCATACATGCACATAGGGTAGTGATGTCTGTCTCATCCCACCATCTCTCATAAGACCACCCCTCCCTCTCTCCCCTCTCATTTCCCTCTACTTAATCCAAAGTTCCTCCATTCTTCTCTTACCCCCAGCCCTCCAAGCCCATTATGTATCATCATTCACTTATCAGGGAAAACATTCAGCCTTTGGTTTTTTGGGATTGGCTTATTTCACTTAGCACGATATTCTCCAATTCGATCCATTTACCTGCAAATGACATAATTTTATTCTTCTTTATCGCTGAATAATATTCCATTGTGTATATATACCACAGTTTCTTTTTTTTTTTTTCATTTTTAAAGGACACCAGCTTTTTTTTTTTCTAATTTATTATGCCATGAATTCATAGGGAATAGGTTCCAGCAGCTCAGGCTCCTTTCCATTTGTTCTCACAAAATGTGCTTCTCTGGGCAGAGCAGGCTGGCGTTTCAGCTGAACCCAGGTACCTTTCTCTTTGGCTTCCTTCTTTTTCTGATCATTTTCCTTCACACGTTTCAGGAAGCTGTCTTGGCTCTTAGAGTGCTTAATATGCTCAATACGCACATTAATTCTCTTGGCAAGAATCTTGCCCTTAACTTGCTTGTTCACAACAATGCCAACAGCATGCTGGGTAACATTGTAGACTCTCCCAGTTTTGCCATGATAACATTTGTGGGGCATTCCTTTTTGAACAGTACCCATTCCCTTAATGTCTACAATATCACCCTTCTTGTAGATTTGCATATATGTGGCCAAAGGAACAACTCCATGTTTTCTAAAAGGCCTAGAGAACATATATCGGGTTCCTCTCCTTTTTCCCTTTGTGTTCGTCATTTTGGCGAATCACTGGAAGATGGCGATTCTAGCCCTAAAGGCCACAGTTTCTTTATCTATTCATCTACTGAAGGGCATCTAGGTTGGTTCCACAATCTAGCTATTGTGAATTGAGCTGCCTATAAACATTGATGTGGCTGCATTACTGTAGGATGCTGATTTTAATTCCTTTGGGTACAAACTGAGGAGTGAGATAACTAGGTCAAAAGGTGGGTCCACTTCAAGTTTTCTGAGGAATCTTTAAGATAACATCAGATAAAAATATTTTAGAACAAAACCTCTTCCAAAAGTCTTCAGAATTCCTAAGCAAGTTTCAGGCATATTCAATTCTGCAACTCAGGATACTAAGAATTTTTCTCATATCTCTTGAATAAAAAGCAGATTTTTAATTTAACAGCATGGAGATTGTGGGCTTATTAGATTTGGGTAATTATCATTGATAGAAGAATCCAAAAATTTTATCATGATAGAACTAGTATCCTGACTGATGGTATTTCTCATAGACACAATAATTGAAATGATCCCTCAACTGAAACCAGGGCTTAATACAAAGCATATATGGTTATTTGAATTACTTCTTAGTGCTATTGTTTGGATATGAGCTATCATCCCAAAGCTCCTTAAAAGCAGAATGATTTAGAGGTGGTTTATCAGAGCTATGAACTAATCATCCCATCCTAGTTTGAATGGACTAACTCCGTGGTAACTGTAGGCATGTAGGTCATGGCTGGAGAGGTGAGTCACTCTGGGCAAGTCTGAGAGGGTTCACCTTCCCTGAACCCCTTCCTCTCTTCTTCTTCTTCTTCTTCTTCTTCTTCTTCTTCTTCTTCTTCTTCTTCTTCTCCTTCTCCTTCTCCTTCTCCTTCTCCTTCTCCTCCTCCTCCTCCTCCTCCTCCTCCTCCTCCTCCTCCTCCTTCTTCTTCTTCTTCTTCTTCTTCTTCTTCTCTCTCTCTCTCTCTCTCTCTCTCTCTCTCTCTTTCTCTCTCTCTCCATCCTGGCCACTATCAATGGAGCAGTGCTACTCTGACGAGATCTTTCATCATGATGTTCTGCCCCACCTTGTGCCCAGAGCAATGGAGTGACCCACCATGGGTTGAACCTCTGAAACTGTGAGTGAAAACCACTCTAAGGTGTTCTTGTTGGGTAGGTTAGTCACAATGACAAAACCTGACCAACGCAATTAAACAATATTTCAAGACGGATGCTCCCCAGGATGTGCAGTAGTTATAAGGGGCTATAATATTAATGGCAGTTTTCTTAATGTTTTATTAAATATTTTAGAATTGGAGTATTTTACTAGGAAATACAGAGTATAGGAATAGGATAGAATACAAAGTGTAGAAAGAAAGGAAAACTAGGACTGAGTTTCTGACTAGATGGTATTCCTGATGGAGAGACTGGATTCTGGTGGGAGAAGTCTTCTGACTCTGAGGCAGGAGGCAAAGAGCAAGATGCAATGAAGCAGTCACATCACACAAGACATCGAAGTATGATTCTGTTTACTGTATGTTGCATTAAATAATTCCATGTGCTTTTTCCATAGGTAAATCAAGCATGCTCATACCTCACATTGGTCCCTGATGCCTCTTCCACATGAAGCCTCCCTTTTTTGGATATCTGCGCAGATCGCTCCCTCATTTCCTTTCTCTCTATATATACATGCCAGATACTTGCCCTAGCAACCTCATCCAAAGACATAGCAGTCATTTTCTATTGCCCATAGCTTGTTTTAACTTTCACTAATTTATCATCATGTAGCATGCTACTTATTTATTCAGCCCAACTATCCGTATGAGCGAATAACCCAGCATACAGCCACTAGGTGCTGAGTAAAGCCTTAATAAAAGGAATCTGTCAATTCAGCGGGGATATGCAGTGGGTGAGAGATGGCATATCACAGTCTTCCTAACCCCTGAAACAGTTTGAAATGGAAACATCTGCAGAGAACACAAAATCAGTGTGGCCAGAGAGCCATTATCAGCCCTCCAAGCAATTATGGACCCATCAGAGGACCCTGAAGGTTTGGTGATTTTATATTTATTGGGGGACATCTTCCATGTTTCATTAATTTCTCTAGATATACTTTAGCTATTTTGCCTAGTGATGAAAAGGCCAGAAGTTAAGGAAAATAATATAAAATAATAATAAAAATAACATATGTTAGATATCAAGTAAAAGAAAAAAGTGATACCATTCAGTAATATGATTTTTGAAGAGAGTGCAAATTAGGCATAGTCCCAAAGGAAATCATGAGTTTTAGTTAAAACACAGGAAGATGGTATTCTAGATTTAAGAAAATAGCTGCAAAGGAATTACTCCCTATATTAACAAAGTACCTTAATTGCAATTCTAATATATTTTGTTATTGTTCCAGGGAAAACAAAGATGCTAATTTCTTTCATACTACATGACATTTCAGAAGCCATAAAGCTCCAATTAGCTTGAGCACACAAACACATACAAACAAATATGCAGGTGCTAATCAATCAAAATTGAAACCTTTTAGAAAATGGAACATACGTATTGCAAAAGCATTTCCAATTATGGTGGTGACTACAATGAACAATATATCAATATTTAAATTTTAAAACGATGTAGGGAAGGGGGTTCCCATTCCTGTTTCACCTCTTTTACATAAGAAGAAAAATGAAATTCTATTTCCACTTCTTAATTAATTAATTTACTTTTATTTCAAAAATAAAAGTAAATAAATTAATTTAATTAATTTTATTTTATTCCAGTAAATTATAGATCAAATAGGAATACAAGCCATCTCACATTAGAAATAACTAAATCCAACATGGAATATTTTACCAGAATAGGAAGAAAACTCATATTTGAAATTTTATTTTTTGTAATGCTCACAATTTTATCACACTCCAATATATTTTAGTAATATTCAAATAAAAAGGAAATAGCTGACAAAATAAGGTTACTCTAGAGGATATCAAGCTCCCATTATTGCAGAATAAAGAATTTAAAAAGTGTACTCAGAACTGGGGAGTGGAACTCACAGAGGAAAACCCAAATATTGGAATTTACCCGCCACTTAAAAGGAAAACACTTGGGCAAACATATCACATTTAGTTTCCAGTGTTGGACCCAGTGCAAGCTGAAGAGATGCAGCTATCCCTTGCTCCTTTTCTTCATTTCTCAGAGGGCTGAAGTGGACTCGCTAAGGGACTCTGGATGCACATGCAGCCATTGTATTTTGAACCCTATGTGTAAGTATAGGAATATTGCAAGTATGAACTCAAACTCCATTCAGTAATCTATAATTTAAATGTCTTTACTTTTTTCAGTTATTGCAATACTTGATCACCTGTATCCAGAAATTCATCTAAATGATAGGAAACTGATTAAAGGTGACAGTGATTCCAGAAATGTAAGCTTCTGAGCTCCAGCCCCTTTCTCTAAGAGGATGCAAAATCAGATTTTCCCAAGGTCATGAAGAAATAAATGCTTTACTCCAAACAAAGATGTCACATTCAAATGCACTCTCTATCTCAAATTGTTTTGAAAATCAATATGAGTGTCTTGTTCATATGGTTATATAATAATGTGATTTTTGTCCTGGAACACATATTATACATTAAAGTCTTCATTTCCTGTTAAATTATTGCATCTTGTATCTTGTAAGATCTTTGCTGATCCACGACATGTCTATTCTGGAATACTATTGCAACAATTAAATGTGCAGAAACAAAATTACTAAAGCAATTGTAGTCACAAAAAATATCATTTCCTTGGAAATGGTGCATAAGTAGGTGGTTCAATCTGGAATAAATCTTCATCCTAGTGATTAAATTATTTTTAAGTAACCACATTAAACTGCAATTTAACAATTCTTTTACCTTCAGAGTCGTTGGGTTGGCTAAATAACACCTCATCAGGCAGGACCATCTCACAACCAGGGTACTCAAAATGCAGTTTTGCTATGCTTCAAACAACCAGCAATATCTGGTTTCGATTGATTATGAAAAATTGAGAAATTAATTTAAAATATCTATACAACGTTTGTCTCTAACCTATGGATTGAAGTGATAGGAAATTATTTTTAAATTACAATTTAAAATAAATATGTAGAATCAATTGATTTTGCAAAGTAATTGAATAATGACAAAAATATCTAGCAAGCCATCATTCTCAACAGTGTTAAATATATTTATCCGTAAGCATATGCTGTGTTTTATTTATACACAGCATATGTACATGTATGCATTTATATATACCAAGTATGAATAACATCTGTGTGGAAAGTCAGTGTGATAATGCAGAAGCAAAGTAGTTCAGATGGATATGTGCTGCTTAGTGAAAATCAGAGGCTAACTTCCACAGGTCTTTTTTAGGAAGTGCATATGAGCATGAGATACTTTGTATGCAGGAACACAGAAAAAGATCTAAAAGCATTTACAAAAAGATTAGGTGTAGTTCTGTCGACATGAATGAGCTTCATTTTCACTTAAATATATTCTGATTTTTCTTATAATTTTAAGATACAAAAAGTAAGTCTCCAGAAAGACTACAAAGCACTTAGAGAAAAGAAACTTAACAACTAAGCTGCCAAACTACAAATAAAATGACATGTATTGAAAAAGACAAAATAGAAAAGTGAATATCTACAAGTATGTTATAGAAGCAGAAAATAAAGTGGCCATTTAGAGAGGCCTGTACTTACAAATTCCTTTTCCCCAAGCTCACAGTGTGCAAGACCAATTGTTTTAATGCCTAAAAATTAGATTAGATATTCTAGTAGTATCAGCAATAACTGGCCAAAATTACAATATTAAAATTAAGAAGGACAATTCTCTGAGTACCCTATCGTGGTAACAAAGGGTATAGATGTGCTCTCCTGGAAATAAAGAAGGCTGAAATTCTGTAATGCTGCTCTACAGGAGGCCTCCCACAGCATTTACAATGCATTCCTTGAGGTTACATTGGAACATCATGTTTCAGTAACCAACACTTTTAAAAATAGGTTCTCTCCATTATCTACTGGAAATCAACAAACTATAAAACATTCTGCCAAACAGCTAAACATAGTCATGTCAAATAAACTAGGTACCTTACTTCTGCATGGATACTTATTGACTTTGAAATTAAAATGATGAGTAATAAATTATTTTTGCATACTGAAGATAGAAAGAGAGAAAGGCAGATAGAAGTTTTTATTTGCTCATGGTAAGAAAATTGCATCTTCAATTTTCATTGGATTAAGTTGACACATTTTAAATTAAATGAGAGTTGATAAAGTAGATGGTTGAGTGCTGGTATTAAGCTCAGTATTTAATGTTTAACTTTTTAAAATAGAAAATAATTTCCATCATCACATTTTTTTCTGGAGGATGCAAAGTGGTGGTGACTATAATTCCTCATCTATTTGTCCAAATCATATAATCAAACAAACAAGTGAATGCACTCATGGGCGCTGTATGCTGGGTGAATGTGTATGCCAATTCTGGATTTGAGAGAACCACCAGTGCCTATAGCTGTGTCTCCCTAATTGCAAACCCAGGACTTTCTGCAGCCAAGCAATCATCTTTGTAGCTTTAGAGACCATTGGTAGAACTGGAATATCCAAGAGTCATGACTGATGACTTCTATAAGGGAGAAGGAGGGAGGAAGGGGAAGAACTCAGTTCTACTTGAGGGCATCACCACAGGGAAAATCGAGGTTGATGCTATATTTACACTTAAGTAGAAGTATACTTAAGTATACTTAAGTATAAGTATATACTTATACTACAGGCTTTGGAGTCAGATGCAGACATTAACCTGAGTCTGGAACTCGCTAGCTCTGAGTTCATGCAACTCTTGCAACCTTGCTAGTACTCTAGTGATGTGCCAGGGTTGCTCTCATGGTGGTGCTTTTCTATTCATATCTGAATGTTTGCATCTACTCCATGCTCGTATGTTCTAACTTAATCACCAATGTGGCGGTATTAGGAGGCGAGGTCTCATGAGGTGAATGAGATTCATGCTTTTATGCAAGTGGCCCCAGAGAATTGCTTTGCCCTTTCTACCAGGTGAGGTTCCAAAGATGCCATCAGCAAATCAGGAAGCAGGTCTGCAACAGATGTTGGATCTACTGCTTCTTTGTCATGGACTTCCTGACTCCAGAACCATGAGGAGCAAATGTCGGTTGTTTTCAGCCACTCAGTCTAGGGCATTTTGTAATGGAACCCAAACATGCTAAGACAGATAATGTGAGATAACTGAATCTACAAAATACTAATTCAGAGGCTGGTACTCAGAGCTGTTGGCTAAATACAGTTTTCATTACTGTGCATAACTAAAAAATGTCATTATGTTTGGTGAAAATATTTAATGACTGCAACTCAAAAATATTTAATTATTTAATAATAATAATTATAAAGTAAACATGAAAATGTGCTCTGACAGTGTAGATGTAATCTGGAGCCTAGAAGAGTGACCTCATAAGTTCTCAATAAAAGATCAAGACATTACAATGAAATCACTTCTTTCATTAAAATATGGATAATATGTGTATAGAGATACCACAGTGAGGACCTTGAATTGCAAATCAACTTAGTAATATTTTAATACTATCAAACTCATAACTCACTAAGAATTACATAGACTTCAAATGTTAAAGTATGATGATCTTTAATACATTTGGTATGAAAAAAATCCATCCATACAAAATTAAGATATCTCCAACAGAATTCAAAATTACTTTCTGGCTTTTAAATTGTATGCCTCCAAAATCATTTTGTATCTACATATACAACTCAACTGAGGCTGTTTTTACAAATAGCACGTGAACTTTTTCAGAATGAGCTTCCATGTGTAGTAGTCCTCTTTGTCAAGAGGTAGAACAATTAGCAACATTAACCCCGCCTCAAGTAGCTCAAAACAATTTGATGTCCTATGTGATTAAAATAGACACAACATATAAAGGAAACGTGAAATTTTTCCTTTGAAGAATCACCCCGTTGAGTATAAAATACTATTAAGTTTGTTTTTCTGGAACTCAGAAAATGAAAGAGCTTCTCCACTTTTCCAACTTACTTCATAACAGCATTACATTCCATTTTGGAAATATTTTGCATCTAAGCCATGTTTCTCAGTAATATTTGCACCTTGCACTTAATAGTTAATGAGTAAGCATGACAATGATGAACATCTAACCTAAATTAAAACTCACAATACGGTAACTTCTTACTCTCAAGTTGGTCTCCACACAGCCTCAAGCCCTATTGTTAACAAGGGGCTTTGAATCAATGTAAGAAATAAACAGCACAATGGGAACCACATTATACTTAACATATACTTTAGAGGTATATTTCTCATACTTTGATTATTGTGCAAATATATGCTTGAAAACAATGAATTTATACTTATCTTTCCCCCTGTATCCAATTAAACATCTAGGTCAGATCTTCAATAAATAAGATGCCAATGAATAACAATATTCATTGTTAACTAAATATGTTATTGTGATTTACTGGTCAAATGAATTTATTTGCCATCTAAAAATAAAAATAATGCTTTAAATTTCTGAATTCTTTGAATTTTCTGTTCAATATCATAGTTTTAATTGTATTTCTTTATTTTCCTCTCCTGTATTCTCTAACACCTGCTTTAAAGGCATATGCCTACTAATAGAAGCTAGGTGAGTACATACGTGTGTGTGCGCGAGCACATGAATGCTCTTGGAAAGAGAGAGGGAGAGATACTAAGGATTAAGTGTTGAACTTTGATGCAGAAAAACAGTCCAAGTCTACTACCTAGGTTTCACATCCTCTTGGGTTAAATATAGTAGGATTATAGTGTGATTACAATGCATCTGGTGAACACAGCTGACTTTCTTAAAGAACAGTTTAACCTGAGTCAATCAGTCATACCTTTAAATTAAGGTTCTTGCTGGTGAGTGACACTGTTTAGTTCAGGAACTCAAGGTTTCTATTTTCTGATAAAGGTACTTTATTGAATAGTATATGACAAAGGAACTGTCCAAGTTATAATAAATGTAATGAAACTATTTTGTGCATTAATTCTAGCCCACTATTTTTAAGAATAAGTGACTAGACATTTAGTGATTATTGTGTCTGTACATATGTTTAAGTGACTATATATACTCATTATTATTATTATTATGAAAATCAGTGTACACCCTGCTTTAAAGCTCTTTTTAAGATGCCTAAATGAAATAACAGTGAAGATTGTACCCAGGATTTAAAAACAAAGAAAAATTTTCTGTAATGACAAATGTTATTACCTTAATGAAAATTAATTGACTTGTATATCACAAGTTTCTCTTTTGAGATTTTCCAGAGAAAATTTATTTATGATCAAAGAGTTAGTAAGTATTTATCTAATGGACCATGAAAAATTTTTGCTTTTATAACATGATTTTCCCCACACACAAGGTGATTCATTAATGTATAGAAACAAGCTGTGCATAAAAACGTAGCTATTGTTATTGCTAATGTTACTTTTGAAAGAAAGAAAAAGCGTGTTTTCTGCTGTACTTGCAATAAATTTGAAAATTAAAAACTTTCACAATAAATATTTCCAAGTGAAAGATACTTCTGATAATAATTGTTTAATAAGTATTTGTTGAATGGATGAACAAACATTTGAGAGATATTTAATTCTTTATACAAAGATCACAATGTTTTCATAGAATTTGTTTAGATAGACTATTTGCTGAATATATCAAAGAAACACTTATTTTCCTATTAACTATTATAGTTATTTCCTATTAATTAATTAATATATTTTATATATTTTTTTATACATGTATAAAAATAATTTCCTCCCAGGACAGACCTAGGATAAGGTTTGCCATCAATTAGATACCTGGTTCAAACTTAAAATCTCTCTTGTTTGGATCCCAGGGATTGAACCACTGAGCCATATCCCCAGCCCTTTTTACTTTTTCTTTTCAGACAGGGTCTCACTAAGTTGCTGGGGGTGGCTTTGAAATTGCAATCCTCCTGCCTCAGGCTCCCTAACCACTGGGATTATAGGCATGCACCACAGTGATGGCTAATTCAAACTTAAATCTCTTTTCATACACGTTGAAAACACTGAGTGCCCTTGGAAACCAGCATGGGTGGGATTCATTAGCTTGTGTTACTTCGATTTTAATATAACTTCCACGTTAAAGGTTTAGAAGGTCACTGCTCTGGTTCCAATGTGTCCTCCCAGTTTCATGTGCTGGAAGCTTTGTCCCTAGTGCAGTAGTGTTGAGGAGTGGTGGATCTGTAGGAGTGGGCCTCGTGGAAGGCAATGAGGTCATGCAAGACCACCCTTGAAGAAAATTAGCATAGGACTGCGTTGATTCTCATGAGAGCAGGTTGTCACAAAGCACTGCATTTATAGACAATATAAAGTAAGTTGTATAAAGTAAGGGCAGCCTGTAAGCCTTGCTCTTTCTGTATGTATGTAGCCATCTTCCTCTGCCTCTCTGCTATGTGATGATACAGCCAGGGGTCTCCCCAGAAGCTGGTGTCTGGAATCTAGACCCTCCAAACACCAGAGCCAGGAGCAGATGAACATCTTTTCTTTATAAAGTTCCCAACCTTGGATATTTTTCATAACAATGCAAAATCAACTAAGCCAACTACTTCTGAAAAAAAAGTGCAAAAGGAATTAATGAAGATTTGTGCTCCTTATGAAATAGAGATATTCACTTAGCTTATCAAAGATATCAAGAAGTCAGAACATTGATACAATTCTCTGATGGTCCACAAAACTTTCTCAGTCTTTTAAGTTGAGTTTGCCAACAACAATCTTAGATAGGAGTCGTCATCATTTAAAATTTACAACTTCAAAGTTTCATAATCATTCCCTACTGCACTAAAACATTTAGTTAAATTACTCCTTTATTCTAGTCATAGAGTTACATGGTAACCCACGGACCACAAATGTGGGCACAATGGAGATCAACTGCCTCAATGACGTAATTTTATCAGTAATAAGACATCATAGAGGTAAGAACATTCATGTATTGACATATAAAAGTATTCACTGCCTTATTTCAAATGAAGCACAATTTTAGTTATGATAAATATCTCTCTGGCAGTTAAATATATCTTTATACAGGTAGTAATTATAAATCACATATTTAGGAATTTTTGTTTGGCTTATTTGATTTTATTTCTTTTATTCTTCAGTTAATTTTTCTAATTCAAAATTAAGGAGTTTTTAGAGGCTCCAGCTAATGCCAGTCATCCTGATTGCATTGTATTGCCATTTTTTTTAGAATGATAGAATTTGAACTTCTGCTGCAGTTGAGAACTGATATAATAAAGCCTGACCTTGTCAAATACAATGGCAAATTTTAAACTGATATTTAATTCCACTATTTCATCACAGAATATACTTGAACAATCTAAACAAACTATATCTTAACAATTAACAATAATATACACTTACTAAATATTTTGCCCAGTCTTTTTCAAATTCATGAATGACAGCCTCTGTCTTAACCCATTAGTTAGATGTTACTAGTTACAATGATATGAAGATAAGTTGAAATGTTTAATAGAGAAAAAATTATATTATCCAGTATGATGTTTTAACTTAAGAATATCTGATCTCCAATAAATGGGATAAAAATTATAAGTAGCAAGTAAATATAAGTTTATCTCCTTAAAATTCAAAGTTTGAATGTAGAAAGACAAGAGCCTTTCTGTATCAGTGGTCAATAAAATGGAAGGAATTATAAAGTTCACCAAAGAAGGCTCTCTGTTTACTTCTGAGGAAATCAAAGTTTCGAGTTCTTTAATGGTCTCCATGATTCACAGCTAATATTGTGGATATGTTATATAGTCATTTATATATACATTTATTTATTTATATGTACACAGTTATTTACATTCTGTGGTCCTTCAGAGTATCATGAACTACAGTAATATCTAAAATTGCTTTTGTCCTCCCTAGAGGAACACAGTTTTTACTCCCCAGCATGATATGACTCATGTGCAGAACATGCACCCTAGGAAGTGGTCAAAGGACAAACTATAAGGTTTCAGGGTCACAGAGTATTGTGTGAATACAGTAAAAATAAAATAATATGAGTCACTCCTCATTTAGCCTAACCTAAGCAATATGTACTTAACAAAATGACTTAAAATGTACTAACGTAAAGTTCAACAAATGCTTTGCCTGCATGCTCTCTAGCTGGAGAATTCAATAGTCAGCCAAAGTCAATCACAAACTGTAAAGCCCCATTATAGAGAACCAGATAAGTAATTTCTCTGGATAATAAAATAATGGTTCATAGATCATATTTGCCTTGAAAAGAAATAATGTCAGGCCACAATGTCATTATGCTGGAAGTTTATCCACTCAATCACAGAATTTCCTCCCAAACATAAGGGCTGGGTGGGGAAGGGGTGCCACTGTAATTTGGTGCTTAATTACTGCCCTACTTCCCATATCTTCATTCTCTCACCTTTCTCAGAGTTATCTCTATGATAAACCCTTCAGTATCTCATAAAATATTTATGGACCAGCTACCTTTTACTTTAAATACTTTAAAGATTGTAGTAAATATATTCTGCAATCTATTAGTCCACATCGCATTCTCACAAATATACAGAGGCTTAACAAAATGGAATCAAGTTAGAATTCTTCAGGTTCACATCCACTATTAATGAATTTTGGAATGTAAGATAAACTCTACATGCAATTTAGGTCAAACAAATGCAAAATAACCTGTAATAATTATTATCACTTTCAATTTAAAGTTAAATGATGATATCAACAAAATAAATAATACCAGGATACGACTTGTGCATTGTTATATTTAATTAGGTAATAAAATGTTACATATTAATTATTATTACTTTAGCAACTAAAAGTCTGTCATTAAACTCTTTTTAATTTTTCAAGTATGTGTAAAACTTAAGATTCATATAGAATTTTGTCAACTAATGATAATTTATGTCATTTTTTTAACTGAAGGGGAGGAGTGGCCAATTCTAGTTTGTCTTCTTGGGTATACAATACACTTTCAGCCTAATCACATGCACCATGTAAGAAAAGTCAAACTAAGCAATAAAGACACCTGTAAAGAATTTGTGTTATGACAAGGAAAATTGGGATACCCTATAAAACAAAATGTAAGAGCTACCTTAAATTGTAGGGTGTCTGCATCATTGAGCTATGAATATCTAAATTTATTAATCATACCTCATTCAGAGTAAAGAATAAAATTAATTTCTAGTGTTCCTATCATAAATAATAAGAGTGTTCTCTAGCATTCAAAAGAAGGTAGACTTTAAATTACATTACTTTATTTACTTTAAAAACATGTGCATGGGTTTGTAATTGCCATTGTGAACTTGCATTTGCTATAGGTTTCTTGACCTTGCATCTTATTCCTGTTTACAGTTTAATCAATCCTTTCTGTTATGCTGTTACAGTATCTTTCAATAACTAGAGGGTCCTTTGTGGGAAGTGGAAAATTAAAGCAACCACCTAAAATTCCTGGTGATTTGCAGAAGAAATCTTTCAGTCAGTGCTGATACCCTTGATCCTTATATTTATACAATTTGTCATTTGTGGCAGATAGCTTACGTGTAGATTAAAAGGGGTAACTTCTTGCAGAGACAGAGCAGAAATCAGAGCCACTGTACGAAGCCCTCCTCTACTTGGTAGAAGTCAAGTAAACATCACCAGATGACCAGAATCTCATTCTTCAAGAAACAGAAGATGTTGAGATGGTTGATGTTTGTTTGAAAATTTTAAATGAAATGACTGGGCAAACTAATTGCCAGGAATTTTTCAGCATGATGAAAATGAGGAGAGTAAATCCCAACTTGAGATCTTATACTTTCTTATTGCTCTCCAGGTTCAGGCCCCTGCTGTTCCTGCTTGCTAAGGGAGAACAAGCCTCAGAGGCCAGCAGCAGGGGCTTCCTTGAAAGCTGTTATCTTTCCTCAGCAAAACCAATGCAGAGGCAGTCTGCTGGAAAAACCAACACTTTTGTAAAATGGAAAACTCAGTAGAAGGATGAAATTACTCCACTTCAGGTAGAAATCTCTTAGACAGCCTTTCTGTCCATGTGGTAGAAACCAAAGTTGTTATCTTATAGACACTGAAGGGTGAAATTAAGGATTTGCTGGCTGTGACACCCTTGCTGTGTGCAAATTCCAAGAGGCCTCTGTTGGGTCACATTTTCTGCTCAAATTATTAAGACATCTGCTCTGATCTAATAAAATGAATACTGAGTTTTCCATGGATGTGAAAAATATATAATTACAAGGAACTTCATTTGGGATATTTAAAAATGTATTTCATTAAGACCTGCAATGCATCACTGAGCATACACTCCTAATCTTCCAACTGATCTGTTTCATTAACTCCCATCCCTACTCTCTGAATAAATGCTTTCCAGTTCTGCCAAGTCATCCTGAACTCTGTACCTTCAACCTCGTGAATTTCTGTGTCACTTTCCTTACTGTCGAGCTTAGATACCCAGATTCATCCATTCAACTAATTTCTTGGTTCACAATAACTTGTCTTCCCCTCTATATAAAGTTTCCCTGCTCAAAAAAGCATCAGTCTTACTCTATCTGCCTGCATTAAGAAGGCTCAAGTCTCTCTAATAAAAAATACTCTACTTCCTAATATAACTATTATAGTATTCCTCATTTTAAAAATTCTCATAAACATCTTCAAAGAGTAGTCTTACTAGTTTCTCCCATTTATTGACCTTTCATGACCATCTGTCCTATTCCATTCTAATCAGGTTCTTCCGCTGGTACCCATCTGAAAAGCTCTCATGAAGATCACCATCAACTCCCATGCTGTAAATCCAGTGGACACTTTTTATCACTCATTTAATCTCTAGGAAGCACTTGGTGGAGACAAACTGAACTTCTGGAGTCCTGGATTTCAAGAAACATCACAGTTGTGTTTGTGCCCTACTCTTTTTGATGCTTCTCTTCAGCTTTGATTACCAGCTCTGCCTTCCCTCAAATATTACTTCTGTGGGGTAGTCACAGTTTCTTATTTGTCCTCCCTCCACTCTCAGTTAACAGTCTTCCACCTTCTCACAGGATTGATACCACCTGTGTGTTGAAGATTCTGAAATTCACACTTACAGTGCTTCTGATGTGCAGATCCATGTTATAGTAAAAGCAAAGCTTCATAATTATGGTGTTCGGAGCCTTTACTGTATGACAGTCTTGAGGATAAGCACTCTCACTTCATTATCTGTCAGTCCTCTTGCAGGTCTTGCAAGGTAGGTGCTATATCACCACCACTGTACAAATATGGAAACCAATACTTGGATAAAGGAGATGACCAAGGTCACAAGATTAGCAGGGAGAGGACTCAAAATTTAATCCAAATCCCAAGTTTGGGTTCTTAACTATTATGTAACTACGCATATGTTTTCTGAAAGTTAGATGTTTTGTTTACTTCAAATAGAATTCATCTGAAAGAGAAAAATGAAGTCCTCTATTCTCCCCCAGTATACATGCATTCCCTCTGAAAAGATCCATTGCACTTCCAGTGTATATAATGTGATTTATCTCTGTACAAGGCTCCACGTACAGCCACTGACACAAGCAGTCCTCCCTCCTTTCTCTCTCCAAATACTTCCAATCTCTCAGGTACCTGCAATTATATGAGGCTCCTCTTTTTCAGTGTTTTGACTATGCATTCTGGTATTCCCTGTCTTGGGAATACTTGGTTACTATTATATCCCCAGAAGCAGGGAAAGTGGTAGGGGCGATGTGACTTTCCAAAAAGCCTAGTTAACTTACCTATTTAAATGCATTAACTATGAGCATCATATTTTGTGTGATTATTGATATTTAAAACTATAAACCATGTGTCAACATTGTTTTTGAGGATTATTTGGCTACTTCTCAGGTAGGGAAATTTATATCCAATAGGGTACTATATGTGAATGAAATAGAACAAATATATGAATACAAGAAATAGAGGATATAGAAACTATCGAGCATTCAATCCAAACTCCACTGGAAAGAAACAAAGCTTTACACACTAACAAACTCTCCTCTGTACCTACCAGAGGTTGTGCCTGTCAAAACTGGTTGCAAGATATTTAATGAATAAATGCTTAAGAAATTGAAAGAGATAACGTGCCATGAATTATCAATGTATTATAGACATTATCTTATTTTATTTTCATAAAATTTTTTGAGGACTCTTAATCAGGAGTCTAGGACTTAATGTTGTTTTAAAACCCCTATCTAGATCATGGAACCTATGAAGTCCACTCTCGTGCACCATTTTCCTTTCCATTTCACTCACTGACTCCATTTATCATAGACTAATATTTCCAGGTAGTATGATCAGTTGACATTTCAAACAAAATGAAACCTTTGGTTCATTTTTATATGAACTTTTTATAAGTCATTAGTTATATCATCTGACTTATAAAAATTGCTAAGAATAAGCTAAAGTTAAGTAGTTTCCTGATTCATCTTTTTCCTGATTCATCCAATTTTCTAATGTTTACTGAAGGTAATTATCAGTTTCTCTTTTACTTATAATCAAATTACTATAACTGTATTTTACTAAATAAACATATTTTGTAAAGAAAAATGTTAAACACGAATTAATTTTGAAAATTCTTGGAGTGAAAAACCATGTCAAAAGTGAAATTCATCTTCAAAAAATAGACCAAAAAAGCAATGCCACAAAGATATTCATTATGAAATATTATATTCATAATGAAAGCCACTTATGGTAATAATGACAGCAATATTCACTTTGGAAATATTTTTATAATTCCATTTGTACTCATGATTTCTAATGTACGTGAAATATACTCAGTCATCTCCTAACTTCAAATCAAATGAACAATTACATCTATTATAGTAGTTTCTAAAAGAGAATTATGTTCTATTTAGTTCTTACCTCTTTTAAATGAGATCACTTTTTTAAGAGTAGATTCCAGAAACAAGTCAAAGTAAAAAAGCTAATAGGAATTTTCAATTCTATCTTTCCCTAATGGATGTTTTAGAAGTTATTACAGGTGCCTTATCTTATAATATCATTCATCATTGCTGCCGTTTAGATAGTTTCAAAAGCAGAAATGGTGATTAACATAAAATTGTAAATATTACAACTATGTTTGGTTAAACAGCTTAAAATATTTTAAAATATATTATATTTTTTTCCTGGTTATCTTACCAGTTTAAAATTTTGAAGCTTCCTAGCCCTAGCATATCTAAAAATAAGCTGCATTGTTACCATAATGGCCAATAGTATCTGAAGAACCATTATGTAAGGAAGAGCCATGAGTTGTTCTTCCACTACCTTTCTCACTGAATGGTGCAAATGCCATCAACTCTCCATCCTGGATTACTTTTCATCTTCATCACAATTTTCACAGTATTTTGATAATTTATTATACCTGTCACAGGAAACTATAAAATAAATTTATGAATATAATATCAATCAGCATATTTTGGTCTTGAACGATATGCTTAACAAAATCAAAGACGTGTCAAGAGTTTGAAGTTTTTCAAATTCTTTTTAAAAGTCTTATGGTTTGTGTACAGGTAACATGCTACCAAAAATTGCCAAATTATTAGAACTGGCACACATCAAATGCCATGGTGTACACTCCGTAACATTCATCAGTGAGCTTTCAACTGGGCAGAAGGACCGTTGGTGTGTGTGAGTAAGAGATAATTAACTGTAGAGTGTCCTCATTTATGAACCAAGGTGATATTGTCCCAGAGTAACATTCCCCTTCCACTTCCTTAATCTCAATACTGCTCATCTGAATGAGTGTCCACACATGAAAATACATATAAGATTATCATATATGTTATGGCTTGGGAAAGCATTGCCACATAGTAGGTAGGTATTCAGGAAATATGAGGAAAAAGCTGTGAACATTGTCAGAGTGCCAATTTTGTGGTCAAGAACATCTCAAACAGAAACTGAGATGGAAAACATTGACTCAAACTGTTTACCTAGTGCCACGTGTTTTCATTCAATGACATCTCCATTCCAGTGAATGATTTGACAAGTATTCAAGCTGCTGTGGTTCTCAGCCCTGCCTCACCTTACCCCAGCAGGCCAGATTGATTTAATCAGACTATCTAGGGAGTGGCATCTAACTATTTATTAAAATCTCTCCAAGTGATTTTAACTTGAAGCTAGGGTCAAGAATCAGTGGGATTAAATATAATTTTCTCACAGATACTGTGAATGTTTTCCTCAGCCACAGCACAGCCCTGCCCATTCAGCAGGTCTGGGGTGGGGACTAATGATCTGTGTTTAACAAGCCCTCGGAATGATTGTGGAAACTCTCTCACACTTGAGAATCATTGGCATGAGTAAAGGTGCTTATGCCACTCAGTGAACTTCATCAGTACTGGACCACAGTCTTAATGAGGGCTGGCATGAGCTTGCATGTGAGGGAATGGAGTCGAAGAAAGAAAGCAGGCTGGGGCCGTGAATGAGAATGGCTGGACCTCCCCACGACTTCCCATGGATATTTTCTTGCCAATTTGACAAGCTGTGTGTCCAAAGTGTTTGATGCTGCACTACTGTTGGTATCTCCAACAAAACCAGGGTACACATGGTATGTAAGGAGAGACAGAGATGACCTCACAGAATGAGAAATTTTGATATCATTTTTAATAAAATAGGCATTTCAGATACTTTACTAAGAGAGTTCCTTGCTTGGCAATGATGTCACCCACAGCAATAAACACACAACGAAACGAGCACTTCATGAGGCAGTTCTGGGACAAACAGCAAATTATGTTGGTGATGGTCACAGATCCCTTTCACGGTTAGTAAATTAAAAACAATCCCCAAGGATCTATATATCCATTATCATAAATCTATCCACCACAAAGGCAGGCTTGCTGTTGGCCAGAGTGTAATGCAGTCTGTGTTGGTGGCTACTCGTGTGTGATATTGTTTTTAGGTGATATGAGAACGACAAGTTTAATGCAATTTTGTTACCAAGGTCACCCCTAACACTTTAATTTTTGGTTACAGGATGGCAATATGATTCAAATAATTCTTTCTTGACTGTGCGGTGCAAACCTGTGTTTGAATTCAGAATGATTTGCTTATTGCTGTTACTCAGTCTTGTAGAATCTCAGGTTTCTCATCTGGGGATGGGGATGATAAAAATGCCTATCTTAGCAAACTTTTATATGATCTTATGTCTGTACCATACCTAACAGAAGGCATTGAAAATGATATGTGCACAACTCATTGGACCTATTTTCTTATTAAATAATGTTATTTAATATTATGCAATTAGTTGCTAAATAAAACAATGAAATCATTATTTTAGCATACATACATTTTATATAATTTTCATAGATATTATATTACAGTTAAATGTATATATGTTTTTATATACCCTGACTTCTATATTGCCCATTAAAAATACATTTTATATACAAAATAAACATTTTATGCCTATAGAATTTATCTTGGGGATCCAATAAATTATTAAATAATAATGCTGCTAAGTGTTTTTTAAAACAGGACAGACTAGAAAAAAGAAAAACAAAATAGTATGTGTCTCTAGGCATATATTTTAATAGAGATGCTCCATTTTCCTTTCTTTTCAGTAGAAGGTAATATGGCAAAGGAATGGAACACGAGATTTTTGAATCATATTGATTCATCCAGTTGAACACAAAGGTTATTTCTTGGTTTCAAGCCATATGCAAAGGCAACAGATTGGAAAACTGAGCAGTGTCAGGGTTGAACAAGTTATTAAACCTCTCTGACTTTAGAGTCAGAAAACTTAGGCTTCCATTTATAAAATGTCAATAAAAAATCTCTATCTCAATGTTTTGTTAACACAAACCCAAATAAGCCAATATAAGCTACTGGCACATAGTAGGTGCTTAGGAAACAACTTTTCTCCTTGGGAATCTTAGTAGTACCCCAGCTCCATGATTCTGCCACCCAGGTGCAGGAGAGATATCAGTTTGGATACGTAGCCAATGTGTCCGTGAAGAGTAGCTGGTGGGAGTAGCATCACTGATATCTGTTAGGGAGTTCCTGAGAAGGTATAAGGAGGGAGGGGTGATTAATATTCACTACTGGAGCCTGGAGAAACAATCACCTGTTTACCTGAGTCCAGAATCAACACAGAATTTGTCTTCCCATCTTGGTTCTCCAGGAACAGAAAATCCCAGGTGGGCTTTGCTGAGTCCCCTGAGCCTGAGGCCATCAACCACAGTTCATGAATGCAGAGTGGCTCTGTGCATGCTCAAACACAGTAGAGCAACCTTACTTCATTCAGACTGATAAAAACTCAAATGCTTCATCTGGTACCCAGTTGCCTTTAGTTCATGCAACATGGTTATTGAAGGCAAAGTATTTGGTGATATTGTTATGGGCTTACCAAACCAACATAATACTAATGCAAAACAATACATCCTAAACAACACTATGACACTATGTTCTAGTGAGACACCACAAACCCTAAGAGGTCAGCAGCCCTCGTATGGGTTGCAATGAATATTCCATAGAACTACATTCTCAATGAACAGAGAGGAGGACGTATAGTCATCCACACTTCCTATTACAAATGGCTTCATGCAGGCCAGGAAGAAGTGCACCTGTATCTGCTCTCTGAGATAATACCTATTACTCTCTTCTGGGACTTCTTCAGTAAGCCAAGCATGAGATCCTGGAGATCCTGGTTTGCATAGCTGAGGTCAGCATTGCCAGTTGGACTCAGGCTTCTGATTGGAATTCTGTTGGTAAAATTATCAATGAAGTATGATTTAGACAAATGCACTAGAATTGGTCACAGCCTCTATCAGAATATCAACTCTAAGTTGCAGAGTAATGGCATTGTATTAGTTGTTGCTCTAGTCACAAGTGTATGACAAACATTGGTTCAAACAAAATAAATTTATTCTTTATTCTTTGGGGAACTGGAAATCAGAAGTCTGCCATGGCTCTTATTTGTTAGAACCCCATTTTTTTCTTCATAAGCTCTAAGGGATATTCAATTTCTTCATCATTCATTCAGACTGTTGGCAGAAATTAGTGCCTGTGTTCAAAGGGCCAATGTCTGCATTTTTGTTTTTGTTTTTCTTTATGTTTTCTGCTGCCTGTCATCTACTCAAGTCTTTCTCAGTTTATAGAAGCTGCCTGACCTACGTGGCTCATGCCTACTTCCTCTATCTTTAGAGCCAGCAATGGTAGATACAGTCCTTCTTATGCCGAAAGCTCTGACCAACTTTTCTGTCTGGCTTTCTCACTTTTCAGGACCATGTGATTACATGGTCTCACAGAGATAAACCAGGAAAATCTTCATGTTTAGTTATTTATTTACTGTTGTGGTTCTGGAGATAGAACTGTGAAAATGCTAGGCAAGCATTCTACCAATGAGCTGCACTCCCAAACCAATTTCCCTATTTAATATCAGCTGATTAGTAGCTTTGGGCTCCACCTGCAAAACACCTTTTATTATAAAAGGTAACATATTCATAATTTCCTGGGACTAAGATATAAACATCTCTAAGAGCCATTATTCTATGTAGTATAGATGCACAGATATAAAAATTTGAAGTCAACCAAGAATATGTAGGACAAACAGGTGGATTGTTGGAAGAGAAAGTTCACCATGGCCCTTGACATCTCTACTTAAGACTTTTGACAGTGCCTCTGAAGTAGTTAGTTAGCTATATAGGTAGTCAGAGAGCTCAAGGTGACCATGTAATTATTCCTTTAGAAACTCCTGATCTCCAGATGAGGGCAACTTGTTCAGTTGCATGGATATTTTAAATGTTTAGTTGAAATTTAAGGCCATGAATAATGCTATACTTTGGCAGGTGGCTCTACCTTTGGTCTACAGACCACTTCTTGGGACTTGGGACAAGCAAACAGGCCTACCATGTTGAATCTATTTTTTTGCTATCCTACAATATTCCTGCCCTGGTCCATTGACTTTTATTGTTTACCTTTGGCACTTTAGTATTAGTGGCAAACTAGCCTCTTACTTGCTTAATCACTGAATGGGTTGACTGGTTTCCCTGTGAAGTTACTGGGATTAGGACTTTATCCACTTGATCTTATTTGGAAGCAAAGTCTCTACAGAAATAATTAAGAGTGTTGTGGTGACATCATCTTGGACCTAGAGTGGGACCTAGATTCAACCATCAGATACCCTTCTATGAGTAAAGAAAGGGGGATTTGATAGCCAAGAAAACAGAGGCGATAGACAGGTGGAGATTGGAGCAAAGACTGGAGTGCTGTGCCATAAATCCAGGAATAACAGGAGCTGGCAGAAGCTGCAGGAGACAAAGCAGGGTTCTCACCAAGTGCTCTGGAGGGAGCATGGGCCTGCTGGTACTTTGGTTTTGCATGTCAGGTTTCCAGAATATATTTATTTTATTTAATCAACTAAGTTAGTGGTGATTTGTTGTGACAGGCTTAGGAAACTAGTATAGCCACCTCCTTTGGAATCCTTTTATTGCTTGTTACCTTTCATGAAGTTGGGATTCTTCCTCACAAGAACACACACTTCCTATGTATTGGATGTCATATATCTAACACCCATTAGAATGCAAGCCATATATTTTTTGAAATTATTTTGTGGCTTTTCTTCCACAATGCCTTATAAGATGAACTGGTGGCCTTTTTTTCTTTAATAATATGGTTCCTTGGGGTATAGCATTATTCAGAGCCTTAAATTTCAACTAAACATTCCAAATATCCATATATCTTGATATTTATGAACTGGTTATAAGACAAGAATGCAATGATGTAACAAAATCTACCACAACAAATATGCCAACCATGGATATAAATAAACTATAATAGCTCAACATTATCCCCATTACACAAAACCTGTAAATACTTACACTCCACATCTATAAACAATAAGAGAATTGACATGATGAACACAGGACTCAAACAAGGTAAATTTCCTTTGGAACCAAATGAAGCAGAGTTCAATTGCACACTGTCTATAGCCAGAAGAATAGCAGGAGTCTCAGGAGACATGGTTCTGCATGCTCCATCTCTTCATTTCCCAGTGTAATCATGACAGTAGCAAGTTGAATATTTTTTCTGGACACTGAAATGCTACATCTGAGTTTTCATGTTTTTTTAAATAATTAATCTCTGAACCATGGCCAGTGGAATTTATGAGGAAACTAGTGCTTTTTTGCTCAGCATGGGTAAAAGTAAATAAGAATAAGAAAGCTGTATTTCTCTCTCCTAGGCATTGCCACAAAAGAATCTGGATTCCTACTAAAGATTAGAAATGTGCTCACTATAAGAAATTGTCATTCCCTCTTCAATTACATGTATTCCTTCTAAATATTTACATATATGCTGAATAACATGACTTCTCTATTGCATTAAATATAGTTAAGTACTGGGAACTAGTGGTTGGGAAAATTAATATGCCATTTATAAAAATAAATAAAACATTTATGAATAGTACATACCATAAAATATTTCTCTCTAAAATATACATAAGGGATAAAACTATAAAGTATATTAAGGACTAATTTTCTGGAGCACAGACATGCAAGAAGGTCCCCATAATTTACATGTGCTGTAACCACACTGTGCGTGGGGCCATGATAATACCTCTTCACTTTTTCTTTACACACAATTCACACCTGGTGGTTAAGAATAAATACCAAGAAACATAGATTCTGGGACGGGAGTCCCCTGTGTTTCTCCTTTGCTAGCAAAGCAATAAACGTACTTCTTCCTTTTTCTCAAAACCCGGTCCTCATTATTGGATTGGCATTGGGGACAAGGCCCAGGCTTTTGGCAACAAATTTGGTACCCTGGGTGGGACCAGAGAATAGCCCCCACTCCAGCTTTCTTGGGCAGACCTGTCTTTCCAAGGAACCCCACTTCCACGGTAGGAGTCATAGTTAAGTGAGACTCAAGAACCTAGGGATATTTATTTACTCCCTTCTGATCTGTTCTAGGTTTTCATCTGTTCGCGTTGGGTTTGGGAATTCCCTCTGATTGTCTTTTTGTTTTGTTTATTTTATTGCCCCTTTTAAGACATGGTCAATACTGCATTGATCCTACATTTAGTCTCTTGGGAAAGATCTCAGCTGCTCAATTTAAAGGTTCCTGCCTGTCGGCCATGATTTTGGGGCTCCTCTCTGGTTGTCTCTGTGTTTCTTTTTTGTACCATCTTGCAATTGGAGCTGATCTGTCAGAGGTAAAGTAAGTTGAAGGGCCACCTATAGGTATAAGCCTACGATAATGTTTTACTCTAATGATCTGGCTTTTGAATAGTTTTCTGGATTATTATGCAATCTTGCAGTTGAAGTTGGTCTGTCAAAGGTGAGGTAAGTGGAAGAAATTTTTCCGTGCAAGTCTGCTTTAAAGGTTCCTGTTTGTCAACCCTGGTTTGGTGATCCTCATCTGTGGTTTTCTTTTTCTTTTTTGTATCTATTACTGGCCCTTTAAGACATGGGTCGTGCTGTGTTTATGTGACCTGTAATCTCTGGAGCAGAGAGATTTTTGTCTGAATGGGCCACCTTTAGGTATAGGCCTGTCTGAGATAAAGATGGTTTACTGTAACGCAATTTTGCCTTAGAATGTTTTTTCTGGATTTTCATACCATCTTGATGTTGAAGTTGGCCTGTCAGGGGTAAAGGATATGAAAGAGATTCTGGACGTACATGGATTTATGCAGTCTCAGGATAAGGGGTCTGAAACAGCAAGAACTAAGCTGAAAGTGCCAAAAGCACTTGCCTTTGGTGTTCAAGGATGGCAGGACATCAGAAGAAAGGGTTAAAATTATTCATGTCTTTTGAACCCAGTGCAGGCACTCCAGCACTGTTTCTCAGCCTGACCCCAGGCAGCCGCAGACCAGTCTCACTGTGGTCAAGGTCACTAGCCCTAAACTGGAAAAAAAATCCCAGAAAAGCTGCCTGGGCTGTAGAAAAATGGCCAAAGAGAACCTGGCCTCTGCCCTGCCTTGTAGCCCCTTTTGCTCATGGAGGGTGGAGGTAGCTGACCACAAGTATGTGGCAGTAGGTTTCAGCACTGTTTATGAATTGGGAACAGGAATAGTGTCCCCTTCTAAGATCTGGCAGGACACCCTATTTGGTCAGGGGCAAATCAGTTCTGGCTCTCCATCACTGGGCCGAAGCAGTTCTTGCTATTACAGTATCCCATCAAACTAAATGCATGGGGAGACTGGCAGAATAAACAATGGCACCCCAAAAGAAGCAGACAAACTAAGGCCAATTTGTGTTTTTTTGGCAGTCTCTGAGAAAAAAAAAAATCTTCAAGGAAACCTAAAGAAAAGAATGGAAAGGGCCTCCTCCATTGCATATCAATATGCCTAATGTAAGAAAAAGGCCCAAAAGGAGCCTCTGAGTACAACTGACAGTAGGGAACTCACTTAAAGTTTATGGCATTGTGATAATTATAAGGTAGACAAGTCAGGCTCAGAAATATCCTGTGCTCCAACCCTTTGAATAAGAAAGAAATGATTAAGACAGTTTTTGTACATGGCAGATTGTCCAAACCTCTCCTGGGATAAAATTTGTTGTGTAAATTACATATACAGATAACATTCATAAGGATTGCTTCAGAATATGAATTCAAGAAAAGGTCTGAAACTAAAAAAGATAAAAGAAAATCATTGGTATGGAAATATTTTTGTATGGAAAATTAGAAGGTGAAAGAAATGTCTCTGGATGAGAAAGCATTTTGTCTGGAGAAGTAATGTTCTTATGCTAAAGTCCAAGATGTAAAGTGACAAAACTAAGGATGTAAAGAAGTTGTGAATGTTTAAGTAAGTTGCAGAAGGTCTACAGAAGGTAAATCTCAAAAAGTTTGTTTTTGTGATTAAATTAGCTATAATTAGCACAAAGTTATTTGAACTTTAATGAACTGATAGGAAACAAAGTCTGAAACAATGATCTGCTCTTGTCTATCAAGATAAGATAATTTTATTGTATTTGTTAGGTTTTATTACTTGGGGCAACTAAGTCTTAAAGGAATTAGGGTTTGGACCTATTTTAAAGTCTTAAATGATTGATTACTTTGTAACTGGTTAAGCAAACAACTATTCAGTTATAACAATATATTTGACACCCCAAATTTATGTGACTAGGTATATGTATGCATCCAAGAACTATATCTGTCTAAGCCTTGTCTAAGTGTTATGTAAAAGTTTATATGTAAGTTTACCACCAAGATAACCAATAAGTGCTCTCTTTTATACATTGTATCTGATATAAAAGGGCCAACCTGTCATTTGAAGACCTGTCTTATATCTTTTTGCTTTGATTAAGTCAATTTCTGATCATTAACACTGTTTCCTAAAAGTGAGTGTTTTAAGGCTATCCTTTGATTTTTGCTAAACCATGAAGACCTGTGATTATTGTTATTGTATACTATTGACTCTAAACTGTACTTTAAAAATTAGCCTTAGTTTAATGTAAAGCTTGAGAGCACTTTTCCAAGTTGGTGTTCTGCAAACTAAAGTATCTGCAGCAATAGTCTTGGATTTGTATACAAATAACAAATTGGATCGGTATTTATTCATGTCATTTGATGTTTTATAGCTGGATAAAGTAACCTGTTGTCAATAAGTTATATATACAACTTTGTGTTACTCTTCACACTGGAATTGGAATTTAAGTATATTTTTGGAAGATAATGAGAACCTAATCTATTTAAAGATGTCATTGTAAAGCATGGAAGCTTTTTCCCACTTTTTCCACAAAAAGAAAAATTAAAAACTCTCTTAGCCTTTGTTTGTTTTAGATGTAATGTTTGTTTTAGATGTAATGTTGTATTGTGTTATTCATCAAGAGCGCTGCCTTACCTGAGATAAGACTCTGCCTCCCACCTTATTCCATGCTAGAATGTCTTCAAAATAGGCTACACATTAGCTCATTTAGAGATGTGTTCCAAAGATCGAATTTTGTTGTCAATATTACTGTGATCTCAAAATGATCAGGAGAGACAGGATTTTTAAAGAGTTAAATACATCTTCCTTATCCTACTTAATGATTAGCAAAATTCGTATTCAATTTCCTGTTTTCTTTTGAAACAATAGAGTGAGCTTATTCTTTAGTTATCAGACCATAATTTCTTTAAAACTATGTATTTCAAAAAATATACTTGCGATTAATTCTGGAACAATGTTGTTAGCAATGCATCACAAATTCAAATTTTCTTAAATGAAGCAAAGGGCTGGAGTTGTAGCTCAGTGTTAAAGTGCTTGCCTAGCATGGGTGAGGCACTGGGTTTGATTCTCAGCACCGCAAGTAAGTAAGTAAGTAAATAAATAAATAAATAAAAATAAAAACAATTTTAAAAAACTGAAGCAGAAAATTTTTTGACTCAGATAGTTGAAAATCCCAGGGGTATCTTAATCCAGGCAATGTGTGATCAAGTCAGGTCCTTTGACTTGATTCAGGATGGATTCCAAATCATTATGAAAAAAATCGATACACATTAAAGTAAAAGGTGAGTGGGTTTTAGGGATCCCAAACAGCACCCACACACTAGGATCCTTTCCTTATTTTTATAAGATAGTGTCGGTACTCAAAAAGTTGTTTATTTTACAACTTTTGTCTTCATAAGATAGATATTTCTGTTTAAGTTTAAAATCTTCTTCTGATCTCAGGTGACAAGATCATTATTCTAATAAAGAAATTGGGAATTTTCTAATCGCTTTTTATCATCTTAGATGGACCAACATCTGTTCCCACAGTGGCATGCTTGCCGCTGCATACAAGGAAAGGTGCTAGGTACACACCTGCATGTGTAGTTACCACAATGTGCATATGGCAAATAGTGGTTGGTATATTCATAGATGGTAAATGTCACCTTGTCCATTTTCTACTTAAAGGCAGTTCTTTTCAGTTCGTGTTGCTACTGTGATGGGAAGAACAGTGATTACAGGGAAAAAACAGTTGGAACCTATTATGGTTTAAAACTGAGCTGTTCCTGAAGAAGCGTATGTGACACACTTTCAGAGATGAAATTATTAGGTAATGAGAACTGTAGCCTCATCAGTGGGATAATTCATTTGATGGATTAATAACAGAAAGGAATACCAGGTGGTAACTGTAGGCAGGTGGCATAGCTGAAGCAAGTAAGTCACTGGGGATGTACCTTTGGGGTTTATATTTTGACCATGAACCCTTCCCCTCTCCCCATCCCTGCTTCCTGAATGCCATGAACTCAGCTGTGCTCCTCCACACACCCTTCTTCCATGATATTCTGCCTCGTCTTGGGTCCAGGGCAATTTCAGTAAGTCTACTATGAACTGAATTTCTGAAACTGTGGAGCCTTGAAATAAACTTCTCCTCTAAGTTGTTTTTGTCAGGTATTTTGGTCCCAGTAATAAAAAGCTGACTAACAGAATAAAAAGAGACAAAGACACAGAGCAAAATGTAGCCATTCTTATATAAATTAAGAGTCACCAGTGTTTTACGGAGAATGCAAAAACATTAAAAATAACAAGTTTTCACAAGTTTGATAATTAAAGAAACTTAGCTCTTTCATTAGCATATGCCAAGCATAAGCTCAATTGAGGGATGAAGTCCTTAATACAAGATGGAAAGAACTTTAATCCTAGGGCAAATAAATTTGGACAGAGAGGAACACCAGGATCTAAAGATACACCTGGTAGAAAAGGTCATGACATGACGATTCCCTTAGCTACACTAGCTAAGTATAACCACAGGATCCATTCCCAACAGCAGGTAGGAGGTTAATTTAGGAATCTTTTGACCCCTTTCTGTACCTTCCCTCCACTCCCACAGCAGGTGAACTTTAGCTGAGCACAGCTACTCCCCCTCCCATCCTCTGCAATCATCAAATCTCTCTTGGATCAATACCACCAGCCAGGGTCTGCAGCACACAGACCTCAGGGTTCTGGAATCCCAGTTTTCCTCCAGGTATCTTTTCTTCAAAGCCACTGCTCTTGTCCTGCCCCAAGACACTTAAAATGATCTCAGAAATTGGCTGGTTTAAAAAAAAATTGGCTTTCCAAAAGGGACACTTCATAAAAACAAGAGGCACAAAAATCAAGCAACAGTGGGAGATGGAAACACAGTTCTTTATCTGGAGTTCTGATTTCAGAACAAATCCTGCTTCAAAACCGCTGTCTGGTTGTGCCGTCTCCTTGCTTCCCAATGATTCAAGGTGAAGAGCAATACTTGCTCATTGAGACCTGCACCTTTTCCTTCCCAGGCTCATGCCACCAATTCACACTCCCAGGCTCCTTTCAGGAGCTTGGACTCCATCCAGTGACAAGGAAGACCCTTACTCTCTCATCCAGTCCACATGGGTTGGGGGTTCCTGGACCACTCTTTTCTAGGTACCTATTTCCTTTTGTCATCTAGGCCTCAATCTGAATTGCAAATTCCAAGTGATATATTATAACTTAATAATATCCACTTTGTTTTCATCTCCTTCACCTGACAGTAAGACAGCTATCACAATGAGATATCCTGTCTATATTATAGGCCTGAATACACACTGTGGATGGCTATCTCGCATCCATTCAACCTTCTTTAATTTTCCCTCCTGTAGTGCTGCACACCCACATTTACCTGAATCTCTTATAGGTCAAGCTCCAGAAATGATTCAGATGCTGGTAAAATGATGCATGCAAACTGATTTGGAACTGAAATTGGTGGGAAGAGAGGCAATGAGGAGTAACAGAGCTGGCAGGCCCAGTCCTGTGGGGACCTCCCCACGCACAGGCAACAACTGAGGTGTAGTGATCAAGAAAGCAGATGGAAGGACATCCTGACCCCAGATCTTCCTGACACTCCCCAGGGAGAACCCACCCTGTAGTTGGGCCTATTCTGTGCTAGTGTCCTAACATCAGGCTGGTATTCTCCATTATTCCAAATCATGCACTTCCTCATATTACGTGCCCTCCATTGTGTACCTTTGTTCTGTTATTGACAACCAAACTCTTAGTGATCCAGCATAAATTACTTATCTTTGTTGTCCTTTATTGTTAGAAATTTAAACTGTTAAAGTTTAAATAAGGTACCACCCATTGTCATGTATTAGACAACGCAAGAACATTCAGAGGGGAACTGATTAAAAAGTTGTGTCTTAATCATTTGATTAAACCACTGAAGTGGATCAACTGAGTGTTAACTATAGGCATGTAGGGTGCAGTTGGAGGAGGTAGGTCAGTGAGGGCTTGTTTAGGAGGTTTTTATTTTGTCCTTGGTGAGTGGAGCACTTTCTCTGTTTCTTGGTGATCTTGTCCTGAGCTGCTTTGCTCATCCACACCCTTCTGCCATGATGCTCTGTTTCATCTTGAGCACAGATCAATGGAGTTTGGCTTTGATCTCTGAAATGGTGAACCCCAAATAAACTTCCTCCTCTAAAAATTTTATTTTCAGGCTTTTTGATCATAGCAGCAAAAAAACACTTACCATGTGATGTTTCGATACATGTACATGTCATATAATATTTAAACCAGGTTAAACATATCTATGTTCGAACATTTATCATTTCTTTGTGGTAAAAACATTCAAAATCCCTTCTTCTCATTTTTTGACTTTTCCAGTGCATTATCCCTGTCATAGTATTAGGGTTTTTTAGAGGAACAAGGAACAGAACCAACAAAGTGTGTGTGTATGTGTGTGTGTGGACACATGCATATGATAAAAACATCATACACATATGATCATGAAAAGGGGATTAATAGACAACCAGAAGTTGAAGAGTCCCAAAATGGCCATCTGCAGGCTGGAGGGCTGGAGGGACTATATCTGCTCAGTGCAAGAATCTGGAGACAGAACAAGAGGGATCAATGACACCATCTCAGTCTAGGACCAAAGGCCTAGAAAGTCCCTGACGAGTCACTGATCAGAGTCTGCTTTGGAAGACTGAAGAAGCTGGAGTCTGGAGTCCTCGGAACAGCAGCATCATGAACCATGAACGTGCTCAAGAATCAAGCTCACATCTGCTGCTGCTTCCTTGTTCTTCCTCCTTTTCTTCCACACAGGCTCCCAACCTATTGGATAATGCTGGTAACATTCAGATGAGTCTCCACCTCAGTTGGCTGTCCCACATCCCAATCATTCCTAGAAACATCCTCATTTTAGGCATCTCCTAATCCAATCAAGTTGACAATTCAGATTCACCATCACAGTCATCCTACTGTGCAAAAGCATGCTAGAATGTTTTTACTCCTAACTGTAAATTTACACCTATAGATCAGCTTTTCCCATCCTCCCTTCCTGCCAGTTATTTGTTAGAAAAATAAACAAATAAGAGTAGATTCTATCTGAATTCACATGAAATTTCTTACATCTATGAACAACATATTGTACACCTTTTATAAAATTATGCTATAATATTTTTCTTGTATTTTTTGTGAGTTATATCTTACTAAAATATGTGATATAAGTAATGAGAGAGATTTCAACAGTTGAAAACTCATACTGCCCCTACATCACAGAAAAAAGCAGGAAACTTTTTACAGCAGTTTGAAACATCATATATATTTCCTTTACAACTATTAAAACTAAAATCTTACTGAAAATGACTTTTCCTTAAAATGTATTTCATGTTGTTGAGTAAAAAAGTAGATAAGGCAAATCTAATAATGAAAACAAAAGCAGCATTTCTCATATGTGCAGGTCAGGCCAATAATTACTCACTCACTGAGATATAAAGACAAGATAAAAAGCATTAAAACTCAAGACAATTCCCTGGAGAAAAGGATACATCAAGGTTTTTCAAAAAATTTTAATCCAAAAATTCTTTATTTTTTCCTATATAGTATATCTATCAGGAGTACCACATACTAATTATGATATACTCACATGGATTAAAAACACTTCAGTCATATCTACCCCAATTGTGCCAAATAAACAGTTTCTTTGGGAGAAATTAAATTAATTCTATCTGGCATAAGGTAGGATAATTAATTTTAACTGGCTTAAGGTAAAATTATTTCTATTATACAGACTCAGCCAGTTAATTATTTGCCATATGCTTCCAATCCTTGCACCTGCCGCACCTTGGCCTGGCAGGCTCCTCAAATTTCCCTGCTCCTTCCAGACTCTGCCAAGGACAATGCCACCAGCAGCCACCAACTTGCCTCCAGCACTGAGGAACAGATTTTCAAATGTGGCTGTAGCAGATTGGAAAACACATTTTATTAGTGACATTTATTTAAATATAATTTTAAGGTATATTAAATATTCTTGAAAACGTATTTGAAATTATCAGTCACAAAAAATACGTGTCTCAATCACTGCCCTCACTGAACTTACACACACCCACACACACACACACACACACACACAAAATAATCCCAAGTTAGAAATAACCTAAAGAAGTGCCAGGCGTGTGGTGCATCCTTGTAATCCCAGTGGCTCAGGAGGCTGAGACAGGAAGATCTTGAGTTCAAAGCCAGCCTCAGCAACTTAGCAGGGCCCTAAGTAGCTTAGCAAGACCCTATCTCAGAATAAAATATAAGAAAGGGCTAGGAATGTATCTTAGTAGTTAAGTGCCCTGAGTGTTCAATCCCTGGTACCTAGGGTCTTGCTAAGCTACTTAGGACCCTGCTAAGTTGGAAAAGAGAATCTAAAATTATTTACATTATTCAGCAAAGATACTACAACATATTTTGAGAACACTGACATTAATATTTTTTTTTAATTTTACTACACAGAAAAACCACTTACATGTTTGTTTTTAAATATACATACTCTGGGTCCCAAGTTATATGCCTACTAATTCCAAATTTTTATTATAGAAAGCACCCTATCTGGCAGAGATAGAAACAAACTCCAAATTTAAGAAATGCCATTATGAGGGATAAGAACATCTCATAAAAGCACTTGTCGCTAAATTCCATTTTGTTTTCTTCACCCGATAAGTTTTACTGGACATACATGTGGTAATCTGATTTTAACATGAAGGAATAAGAAGTTCGTGTGAAATAGGAATGTGGTCTGTGATCACTCTTTAACTTTACTGACTTCCTATTCACTTTGCACGTAAATAGAACCATTATCACAAAATTGTTAAAAAAAAAAAAAGACTATAATTGAAATTTAAATCAAAGTTGGTTAAAAAGCAAAGAGATGATTTTTGCTAGTTACTGAGATATTGATGCTTTCTCGTCTGATTTCCTACAATTTAGAGAGAAATCGAGAGGCTGCCAAATGCTACAGGGATTTAAATACCATTAAATTAAGCATAATAAAACGATAGGGAAACAGAAAGTGATGGCCAGTAGCAGAGAAATATGAAATGAAAAAATCTCCCAATTATGTCAACAACCATATTAAGTTTAGCTGTGTGAATTAAAAAGAAATAAATCCAACAAGTGGAAAAAGTATTCTCAGCTGTAGCAGAAGCAAACAGCCATTTTATTGAAAATAAACTGAAATTCAAGGAAACATTACACTGCCTTCATGAATCCAAATTAGTAATATTTATTTAGACTCACAAGCTAAATTTTGGAGAGCACAATGGAATTATGGGATTTGGTGGTGGGAGGTATCCCAGTTATTTAATGCAAGCTAGTCTTAAAATTATGAACACAGAGCATCACTTGGCCAAAATCACTCAAATATTCAGCCCAAACCCAGAATAAGATCATCTTTCTTTCATTTTCCAATAAATCCAATTTTCCTGTGATATATGAGTTGAACCATAAATTAACCAGTAGCTCTTTCATTGTATAATAAAATAACCACCAAAACAATGGTAGATAAGAACCTACACTAACAACACATTGAAGACACTGACAGCACACGCAGATACATAGGTTAAATCAGTGACTCTCAGATATTCAGGGGCATCAGATTCTACCTGCATGGCTTATTAAAACACAGCGTAGGGCTGGGGATATAGCTCAGTTGGTAGAGTGCTTGCTTTGCAAGTACAAGGCCCTGGGTTCAATCCCCAGCACTGCAAAACAAACAAACAAACAAAAAACACAGCATACTCCAGGTATGGGAGTTTCTGATAGAGGAGGTCTGAGACAGGGCATTTGCTGCTACTGCTAATGTAAACTCCGCATTTTGAGAACATCTGGGCTAGATAGTAAGTCAAAAGCACTGGACAGAATGTAAATGTTTTCATGTACCTTTAATTATCTAATTATATCTTTTATATCTAAAATACTGTTTAAAGTAGTACTTATGGAGTACTATTTTACTGATTATCAAAAACCTTTAATAAAATTTTACTTTTAATAGAATTATCAGATGCCTTTTTGCAATCTAGGACCCATACCATGTACATCTAATTTAACTTGTAGAAGTCCTCTCCACATCCAAATCGCAAAAATTAATCAAGTAGCTGAATGATGTGAATAAATAAGAAAAATGCCTTGCTCATGCAAAGAAAAATGTAATGATTTTGTTATTGTGTCATACTGGTGCTCTTATACAGACTTTCAAAATATTTTCTTGGTCTCAGTAATAGTTCTGACAAAACCAAATGGTATTGGCTGGGTTGATAATATTAAGTAGACTTACAGTGACATTTAGCTCCCAGAGCTAACTTTCATTTCTCTTTTCCAACCTCTCAAATTCTTTCCCCATTGGTTCTAATGCTACAATTCTTATCCCTGGTTCACAATAAACTCAAGGGGTTCTAAGAAAGCCATGGAAGCTCCAAACAATGTAAGGTGGATAGAGCCCCAGTGCTGCCTTCTGAATTGCTTCTAAAACATTTAGAGTCTTCTACAGTTGAACCAGCCTTGCATTCCTCTTTCATTTCTAGGTAGAAGAAGAAGACTTCCTATAAATACTTCTCAGGACCACATGCTTCTCAAGGAGCTATATATCTTGTGTGCCTTAAGTATACACACCTGTGTCGGTTGCACCAGGAACTCTCTTATGACCCTGGTCTTCTCATTTTCATGTGGTCATTCCTAAAGCTTTGTAACTTTGGGGAGTAATATAAAATTAAATCATTCTAGCTGGGCATAGTGGTGCACACCTGGACTCTCAGAGGTTCAGGAGAATGACACAGGAGGATCAGAAGTTCAAGGTCAGCCTCAGCAATTTAGTGAGATCACAGCAACTTAGAAAGACTCTGTCTAAAAATAAAAAAGAAAAAGGCCTGGGCTTGTAGCTAGGTGGTAAAGCACCACTGGATTCATTCCAGAATGCCTGATGATGATGATGATGCGATGATGATGATGATGACAAAGTTATATCCTTCTTTCATTTTTAATGGGCTTTATTACCATGAGAAACTTGACCTCAAAGTCATTTAAAACTAATTCATGCTCACACCATTCTACCATACTACCTAAAAATTCTAAGAAAGTGACTGCACGTTTTGCACACTGACTGGTTTTCATTGAACTGACCATTTTCTTATCTCCTTTTATATAAAAACTTCATACAAAGTAATCTATTTACTAGCATTCCCCCCCAAAAATAATTTTTATCTGGGTTTTTCCCAATTAAGTCTTATTTTAAAAGAAAATGAAATACAGACAAAATGAATGTCAAGTATTAAAAAGTAGTTGAGGAAGCTGGTAAGGTTCAAAGACTACTTGAGTCCCTGGATATCCGTTACTACCCCTATGTTCATCTAGCCCTGTCTTATTTTCAGACTGTCATGATGCTTTTCCCATCAAAAATTAAGTCAAATCATGTGCACATAGCTAGACAGTCTTTGACTTCCATTGGTTGATTTCTGAACTGACTTAACAACCGCTGAACTAATAAACAACCATTTTTTAAATACATTGCATTCTATAAACTCAGAATCAGAGTTTTTTCAACCATATTCTATTTCTCCTGAAAAGAATTGGTAGCATCCACTTTACTGAGAAAATAATGTGAGTTTCCTTCACATCTAACACATGCTTCTGAAGTATGTATTTTACCTTTTGAACCAAAATGTGACTTGGAGAAGCTGGCTCTACAATATTGGGCAACCATATATAGCAAGGACTAATTCACATTTAATTTAGATATTTCTTTAACATTTGGGACTAACACATATTGATAGAAATAACTATTCTAAGAAGAAAACAGTTTAAGCTTCTATTGAAAACATTACAAAAACAAATTCCATAATATACTAATTGTTTTGATTTTTTATGGCTCTACTTTCCTCATCTTTTTGTTTCCTTTATTAATCTCCTTTCTTCCCTCCTTCCATCACTTATTTTTCCTTCTATCCCCTTTCCTCTTTTTCTTCTATATGTCATTCTTTTTTGTTTCTGTCATGTGAAAACATCTTTGTTGTCACATACATGGGGTAAAAGCAATCTGTTCAAATTAGTCACTGTGAATATTCCAATGAATACTATTAACTTATTTATATGTTTCAGGTACTGGGGATTCAAACAAGGGGGCATTTTACCACTGAGCCACATCCCCAGCTCTCTTTAATTTTTTATGTTAAACAGGGTCTCACTGAGTTATTAAGGCCCTCATTAAGCTGCAGAGGATGGCCTCAAACTTACAATCCTCCTGCCTCAATTTCTCAGGTCACTAGAATTACAGGTGTGCACCACCTCACCCAATTCCATTCCAGTTTTACCAAGCGTGAATCATCCATCAGTATGTAATGTGTACTGACTGCCAATTAGAGCAGTCATATTAAAAATCTGATCTACACAAACACATGTAGATCCATTTAAACACAACGCATTGAAGAGTAGTATACAAACACATGAATCGGTAAATTTAAGTGAAACTCAATGATATAAATTTTATATGCACAAATATGTATATCACTCCATGCTAAATCTCATTGCACATTATAGCGATCTTAATAAATATCCTTAATGTCATTTTACTTTAATGAGGGACCAAATGTATCACACAATTTCTATCACAGTAAGTTGTGATTATTATAATATCAGATGCTGTATCTTTAAAAAGTCACCGGAAAATATTTTTTAAAAAAGCAATGTCATTTATCCAAAATTTCAGCTAAATCATGAGATGGCAAAAGTAATCAGAATGCATACAGAGACTTTGGAGATGTTTAACCAATTTTTCCTAAAATCAACAACGTGTGCCACAGGATGCCAGCAAAATATGGCAATGTAGGTAGCTTCAACTTGTAAAAAATTTAGGGAAATAGTTGCAATTAACTTTGTTGGAATTCTGGAACACAGTCACAGGTTTCCAGAACGATGGAATCACTGCATCCAGAGAAAACAACTTGGAGGCAATAAGAAATCTCTGTGGTATCTTTTCTTGTCCTTTAATGCCCAGCATTACCCAGATCCAAAGTCAGATAACACAAGGAAAGAAATCCAGGGCGATCATACCTCATGAATGATATAAAGTTCCTACACACAATAGTTGCAAAAGGAATTCAGCAACATATTGAAAGAATTTTGCATTGTGAATGGGATGCATCCAAGAATGCCAGGGTAGTAGAATGTAAAAAACATCAGTCACATAAACATATCAGGGCTCGGGGTGTAGCTTAATGGTAAAGAGCTTGCCTAGCATGCACAGGGTCCTGAGTTCACTCATAGCACTGCAAAACAAAACAAAACAGAAAAACACTTACCAAAGAACACCACATTACTAGAATGAAGGGGAAAAAAACATACATCATCATCTTAGTTGATGCAGAAAAGCATCTGACAAAATCCAACACCCTTTGTGGAGAAAAAAGAAAATTCTCAATAAACTAGAAAAAAAGTTGGGAGGAATTTTTTCAACATAGTGAGCAACATATGAAAACCCACAGCTGACCTAGAATCCACAGTAGAGCCTTAGAGCCATCTCCCTAAGACCAGCTGGCTTCCCCCTCTGCAGTCCAACAGTGATGGCAGGTTAGCCAGAGCTGCCAGAGAAGAAAACATCCAATCTACAAAGGCTGAAGTAAAATTATCCCTACTTCCTGATGATGTGATCTTATACATGGAAAACACCAAGAACTTTGAAAAACAACAGGAGACCTTTTAAAAAAAATCTTGTTAATAAACAAATCCAGCAAAGTTGTAGGGAACAAGGTGAACCCATGTAAATCAGCTGTCCTATATGTGAGCAACGAACAATCTAAAAATGAATTAAAAATAAATCCTATTTGCAGTACCATCCTAAAGAATAAATTACATGGAAATAAATTTAACCAAGGCAGTGAAAATTTATACACTGAAAATGATAATCCATTGCTAAAATAAGTGGAAGTGACATCCCATATTCACAGGTAGGAACACTTGACATTGCTAAAACGTCAGTATTCCCCTAAGTACTCTGCAGCTTCAGTGCAGTCCCTACCAAAATTCCACCAGTCTTTGTTTTGCAGAGGTGACAATGCTGATCCTCAGATGTACATTAATTTTCGACAGGTCTGGATTTCCAAAATGATATTGAAAAGAGAAGTTCAAAAGCTAGAAACTTAACACTTTCCAGTTTCAAAACTTTCAAAAATGAATAACAATCTGATAAGTACAGTGCTCCCATACAGAAAAATATTCAGGCCAACATACTGGAATTGAGACCAGAAATAAACCTATCCATCTATGGGCAAATTATTTTTCAAAAGGTACCAAGATCATTTGAAGGCAGAAAAAATAGTCTGTACAAAAACAGGTGCTGAGGCAACAGAATATCCACATAAAAAATAATAGCTATACTTCAATCTCATACCATATGCAAAAATTAACTAGAGTGGATCAATGATCTAAATATAACAGGGAAAACCGCAAAGGTCTTGGAAGAGAACATAGGGAAAATCGTGGACTTAGCAATGGATTCTTAGATAAGATATAAGAAAGCACAAACAATGAAAGGAAAAAATAAACTGAAATTCATCAAAATGCAAAACATCAAGGGCTGAAAGTCACTATTCTGAAAGAAAAAGGATAAAACTGGGAGTAAATGTTCAGTCCTATATCTTACCATGGCTTAGTTTTCAAAATATAAGAATTCTTATAATTCAACAGTGCAACCACAAACAGCCCAAAGTATATAAATGTAATTTCTGTAAAGAAGGTATACAAATGGCCCATAAACAAGCAAAGGTGGGCTCAGTGCCATTAGAGGTGACTGCAAGGGCTTCGAGGGAGGAGCAGGTCCTTATCACACACAGCTCCCTAGGGGGTTCCTTTTGGAGCAATAAACACACTTTGGAATTAGGCAGATGTGGTGGTTGAACAATGTGAATGTACTCAATGCCCTAATTTTTTACTTTAAAATGATTAATTTTATGTTCTGTGATTTCGTTTGAATAAAAAGACAAACATAATGAATGGCTCAGATCTCTTCAAGTTGCTTGGGTTTTTACTAATCTAATTTTAATGTTTAAAATTTAAAGAATTTTTGTGACTACAGCTTACGACATTTTAACTCAGAATGTAAGCATTTTTCTTTTCATTGCTTTAAATCAAACCTATAACTTCTATGCAAATTGCTAATCATGCTTTAATAACCAGTGGGTTACTACTAGTATGCTAGTCATATCAAAAGCAGAAAGACATCATTTCATAACTGAATGTCATAATTTATAGTATGAAATTTTATGTAATTGTAATACTACAAAATATGATGATTAAAATGTCAAATATTGCATTTTTAATTGGATATGGAATACCATATTGTCTGATACACACAGAAATTTTAAAGGATAATATGAGCCTCCAATAATCTTAAAGTTATAGCATTTGCCTTGTTAAGAGAATAAATGGAACATATGAGAACTAAGGACAAATCAAGATATACATTCAAATATAAATCATGAAAATGGAGGTATGAAGGCATGAATGGATTTATCCCCTTGACACACTTATGCGTATATGTCAAACACTGCAGTAGGGACTCAGTTTTAATATTAAATATTTTACAAACAAAATAAATGTATTTGAAACCAAAGTTACTGAACAAAGTAAATATAATGCCATTCCTTGAATCTAGAACTGTCAGTAGTATATCAATTAGGAATTGACTTTGACAGACTCAACTTTTAGATTAATTTGTCATTTTCCTTAGACACATCAATTACTTCCCTGCACAATAGCTTTCTGAAAGTGATCCATTAGTGACCTAAATGAAGGGATTCAGTGGCCAAATTCATTTAAGAAAACACAGCTTCCAAAACATTTTATGAGAAGTACACTGACTAGTTCATGGAGTTTTACCCACAAGAATACTGACCACTTTTCCCAATAACTTCTCATTTGAAAATAATGTTATTTGCAATGGAGGGGACAAAGACTACATACATCAATGGAAGAATTATGATATTATACATGCAAGAGTCTGAGTTCTACATTGAACAAAGCAAATCAGCATTGATAACATAGATATCATATCAAAAATAATGGCTGAGAATTGCAATTTTCCTAATCTCCATCACCGAAAGTGATGGAGGACTTACCTTGATAAATATTAGGTCATACGTTTTGGTTCCCTCTTTGGTTATGATGTCTTCTCTCTAGCGGCCACAAAACTCACTTTTTATTTTCTTTCCTCTGATTTTTCTTCTAATAGTTATTCTTTGTCCTGGAAGCTCAAAGTGAACATCTATATGAAAATGAGGGTAAGAGCATAGAAGAGTCCAGGATCTGACCAGCAAAAGACCCAAGGTTCTTTTTTCCTTGCTCCATACCCTGGGACAGATGGTTTGCTTTAACTCCAGGATTACCATTTTGTCTTGAAATTCCCTTTTGTCTGGGTCTGTCCACTCTGTGATCTTTAGGTATCTGTTCATACTGATTTCTAGAACCTATTTTCCCTCTCAAAGCAAATCTATGAAGTCATTCACCTTCTTCTTCCAGTATTGCAATCCATATATCAATTTATGGCTGACTTTATACCACACACTTCTTCATTCTTTCATTAAGATTCATTCATTTCTTGACTGTTTTTAAAGCCTGTGTGAAAGAAAGTGTGTAAGGTGGAAGTGCAGCTGACCCTGCCATGGTGCACCTGGCTCTGCCACACATGGTCCCCCTGGCCCTTTCCAGGTATTGAGGTTTGTGGACTGCTGGTCTTGAACAGGGGTTGCAAAGCTATAAAGCATATACATCTCCAGCTCCAGACCTGTTTGCATACCTCTCATGAATGAAGAATGTTTTCCACATATCTAAAGGCTTATGATTTTTAAAAAATGCAACAGGAAATTGCATGACCTAAATATCTTTATATATTCATAATTTTGACATTTACAAAAAATGTTTGCCTATCCCTAGTCTAAATTAACACTCTCCAGGGTTTGTTAATGTGCTAATATATAAAGTGTTATTAAACATATATCAAATAACTTATCGAGAAAAATTATGAGAGACTTTGGGATGGTCAACATAGATTCCTTGTAATTGTGTCTAACATATTCCCCCAGATAGCATTTTCTGATTTTCCACAGTCCAGTAACTTTCAATATCTTTATGCCATACTGCATATAATAAGTAGATAATCCAGAGCAATGCAAATGAATCTCATCCATTCACCTGCAGGAGAATTTTGTCTGAAGTCTTACGTTGCTTCCCACTATCGAAGAGTCCATTTTTCATCTGTTAAGCATTTTTTCTTTCAGCATTCTTTTATGCCTCAATTTCTGACATTTACATTCTCCTTTGAATTGGATGTAATAAGTTAGAGATTCCTTTGTTAAGTAATAAGTTAAATAAAATATCTGACATGTGTTCATTTTGTTTGTATGATGTTATGATTTTACCACTTCTTAAATTACTCTTTAAAGTTATATAAACATACTTTTGCACCAATATAATAAATATATGTTATAATCATAGCATGGAAATTCAAAAAACAAGAGATAAAAAAGGCATTAATAGTTTCCTTCACACCACAGTGTGACATGTACACACCACTTTCTATGTTACTATAATTTTTGATATACTTAAACTTTTTAGTCACTTAGATTTTGTAAAAGAAAGAACATTTTCTAACAAATAGTTCAGATTATTGAATTCAAATTTTCTGAAATGTACTGAAGATTTTTTAAAAAACTGGTAAATATTATCAATTATTCCAATAGGAATATTTTTGTATATTTATAAATATAGCTAGATTTCTAAAATATGATGCATGAAATAAATATTGTAATGATCATGTATTACCAACATAATTTCCTAATGGTTGTGGAACCAAAGTTTCAACTATACCACATTGTCTCCTCCTTAAAATATGCACTGTGATTTACTAATGTTTTTATAAAGATAGTTCTCAAAAAACTTTGTTCTCATTTAAAATTAGGGCTTCATTCTGAGAAGAACATTCAGTACTGTCCCCAACATTCTTTGTCTGAGTCATTGTTCTCTGAAGTACATTGATGCCACAGTGTCACTATTTTTACCAACAACAAAATAGTACCCCTATTTCCAAAACCCCAAGGAATCAAATGGTTCACATGCAGAGATTGTTCTAGAAAAGCATAAGGTGGTAGTTTATGCTTTAAAATTAATTACTGCTAGAGTGACAATTTTCCAATATATGAAAAGTTCATATGTACTACTGTTTTTTGTAAATTGTAGAAGACTGATATACACAAATACTCAAATATATATAAAAGCCATTACCAAATGGACATTAAAGTGATAATATTACATGAAGAATAATATTTGTTTTTAATTAGTAGTTCAACTTAAGATTGAGTTGCATATTTAAAACAATAGTACATTTTATATAATGTTGACATTTTAAAAACATATTTCATATAACACTAAATTTAAAAAGCACAAAACCAGGTGAAAGTATACTCTCTTTTTGCATTACTAGGGATTTATTAAAATTTTATTGAATAAGATTGTTAAAACTCAAAAATTTTAAAAATTCATTGATATGGAGATTTCTATAAATAGCAAGTAGTTTCAGTTTGAAGTCAGCCACAGACATTTGGCAAGTGTGATTAGATGTAAATGTTGTGTGGTAAGAGACCTTGTATCTTCTGAGAGAGCCTTAGTGTTCCTCGCCACCAGCACTCTCTTGTAGAGCATTCATTTACACAAATAGAACGGTACTCGTGTACATGTGTCTACACATGCCACTTATGCAGTCCTTACTCACATACAGGGATGTCTAGAGAAGAGACAGACAGATATAATCCTCCTATTCATGATTGATAAATAAGATAAGATAAGCTATATCTATTGCAATGATGTTAAAACTACAGTCTGGCTTTGTGTTAGGACAATCTACATTATTCCCTGGATTTTGGCATATCTGGGGATAATTCTGATTTATTTAGAATTTCAGGACATATAAATATTAGTATTTTGGACTTCTGTGAGTTACCAAGGCTTTCGACCAGCATCTGCTACATGATAAGTCATTCTTTTGGTTCCTCTTTTGGTTCTACTGTAAGTCTGAATTCTTAATGAAGAGGGTAAAAAATCACCAAAACTCTGTTACCATCAACATAATATAAACTAAAGCAATCTCACAGTCCTCTAAATGATGAGCACACCCATTGATGTGGAAGGTCTGAATCTTCTAGAATACTCAGTTAACAACTTCTGCCTGATTTGAAAGAATTATATTGGTCCCAAAGAGTGTGGTTCTGGCCATAGTGGGCCTTTATGAAAGAACATGGCTCCTACACTAGTTCCAAAGAGTCCCTAGTTAGCCCTCATGTTTCCTAACTGGAACATTTCATTTTTGCATAACTAGAAAGATGTCACAATTAAATACAATGAATTTCTTCTTCATCTGTGTTTCAATTATACTTTATTCTTAGTAATTAGCACAATGTGCCATTTATTATCATTTGTGTGTGTGTGTGTCCCTATATAAACTCCAAGCTCATGCTGCATAGGGATAGGGATTCATCCATCTCCCGTTAGCATTCTAGAGAAGTGGCTGACACAGAAAATAACATGAACAAATGCTGCCCTTTTCCAATGAATCACATAAGAAGACATTTTGATAACCAAACCACATTCTATAATTGATAAAATTCTGTGATTTTAGAAGAAACATGCAAAATTATTCTCTACAGATTTATTAATTATATATATTTCAGAAACACGCCATTAAGATGGTTCATGAGTCTGTACAATACAAACTAATGATCACTAACTACAGCATTTGGCTTTAAAAATCTGTACTGTCAACTCATGAAATGCAAATGCAATTTAATACTGCATTTGCAATACATTCCTAAAATCATAAAAGAACTAGGAACAGTTACAGCAAATTAAATTTTTCAGGCCACTTAGCTCTCAGAGTTTGTATGAGTATGAATTGGCTATATAACTCAAAAACATGAACTTAATCACATTCACTTTTTAAACTGTTAAAGAATTTGAGTGAAAAAATAGATTTATGCACTAAAATTCTATAGATGCCTTAATGGAAGAAATAGAAGCAAGTAGTAAGTATTTGGTAGCAAAATAATAGTAAACCACACCAATTTTAACTATAATTCTGTCACTGAACGTACATTTAAACATCTATAAATTGTTTATTTAAAAAAAGAAAATTGTCATCTGTAGCACTAAATATGAAGATAAAAACATATTCAAAACCTTCCAAATTTTCCTAAGTCAAACTTTGAATTTAATCTTGGTTTTCACATTTATGTTATTGCCTGTATAAACTATTGGCAAAATGATGCACTTAATTGAAAAATAATGGTTCTGAGTATTATTTTTTAAAAGAGAACAGTAAGCCTCAGATACATTTAAAAGTTTATGTAGATACCTACCATAACTAACAAAAAAACGGTTATATAGTTGCTCCAAATTAGCAGAGAAGCATATTTTGATAAGATCAATAGGTTACAAAATTCAATTACATAGCTGTAACTAGAAAAAATAAAACACGATCTATTCCTTTAATTTTTTTCTTTTGTTGGAAACTTGGAACAATTCAGAGATTTGTTGTATATTAACATTTTCATCCAAAATTTGTCACATTGTTTCATCTGAACATCATTATTTTCTATCAAAATGAGAAAAAGGGCAAGCTATCATTTATTAGAGGGCACAAACGGCAAGCTAAGACTTGGAGTGGACGGGTGAAGTGGCAGGTGCCCAGGTGTTGGAGGGAGCACACTGAGAGAACATGTGCTCCCAGGAGCTCCCTACCTTGTCCTTTTCCTGTAGTTCATTGTATGATGTCTTGAAATCAGGACCTGGAAAGCTTTCACTTAATCTGTTCTTCCTGTCCAGGAGCTCTTCCATTTCTTTCACCTGGACCTTTAGCCTTCTATTTTCTCTCTCCAGTTCTTGTTTTTCAGTTGTAAGTAACTCTCTCTTGTCCCATTCCAAGGTATTTTCAGTCTGTAATCTCTCCAGCTAAACACAGAAAATACAAAGAAGCATTTGTAATTGTCAAAAGACAAAGCACACAAGAATGTCCATCCCAAGAAATATTCATGACATGTCCATTTATAGAACTTCAAAAAGAAAATTCTACTTGTTTGAAAACTTGAGAAAAATATAAAAGTCCTAAGACCAAGCTTAGGCCCTATGTGAATATTCCTACCATCTTGTTTCATGTTACTAAATCCTTTGGACACTATTTGTCAAATAAACATGTCAAGGAAAAAAAATGTTGACTTTTTGTCAAAAATTTCCATTCCCAATAATGGAATTCATCATCACCAGGCAGGTCCTATAAGAAATGCTTAAAGTTCAACATCTAGAAATCAAAAGATGATAACTACCATCATAAAATCACATGGAAAAAAAACACATTGGCAAAGTGGATACAAAAGAAAAAGAAGAATCAAACCTTATCACTGCAGAAAACTAGGAAGCTGCAAATATAAAGAATAAGAGAGATGGAAAGGGAAAGATAAAATACCAAACAATCCAAAACAACTAAAATGGCTAGAAAGTGATAAACATTTGCTTTGTTACCTCAAATGTAAATGGAATAAAATTCCTAAGTCAGAATATATAGATAAGGCAAATGGATTTTAAAAAGAGTCAACTATATATTCCTATGAGCAACTCTACCAGGAGTTCTAAAAGTAAACAAGTGCCAGCCTTGGTTACTAGACCCAATAAAGCTCAGTTTCAAATTTGAGGGGGAAACAAACCTTTCCACAACAAAAATAAACTAAAATAATTCATGACTAATAAGCCAGCACTATAAAGAATACTCAAAGATAAACTGTACACAGAGGACTTAGAAAGTAAATCCCAAAACTCCCAAATAGAATATCAGTAGAAGAGTAATCCACTAAATCAGAACCATTGCAGTATTAAATATAACAGAAAATCAAAATGGCAGGAAATCACAAACACATCCATACTAACACTGAGTGATAATGATCTCAACTCCCCAATTAAAAGACACAGGTTAGCAGAATTGATTCCTAAAAATATCCAACTATATGCTATTTACAAAGGACTCATAAGCAAAGACACAGAGTCTGAAGGGAAAAGGACAGAAAAAAAAAGGTCCATGAATACAGCCCCTGAAAACAAGCAGGAGTAGCTATTCCTATATCTGACAAAATTAGCATGAGTAGTTATTCTTATTTCTGATTCTTTGAAAAGATAAGCAAGATTGATAAACCCATAGCCAAACACAACCACAAAGAGAGAAGACCCAAATCAATAAAATTAGTGATGAAAATGGAAAAATCATCACAGACCCCTCTGAAGTTCAGGTGATTATGAAAAACTATTTTGAATATTTATGCTACAATAATCTCCAGTAATACTTATATTTTATATTTCAGTAATTTTCAAGAATAAATTAATTAAAAGAGTTCAAGAAGGCCACTGCATCCTGGTAAAGGGTACAATACCACAAAAAGATAAAACAATAGTGAATATTCTCCAAATATCACTGCACACAATTACATTTATGAAAAAAAAATACTCCATGACATTAAATTCCAGCTAGATCCAAACAAAATAATACTAGGTGATTTCAGCTCTCCCTTATAACCAATAGACAGGTCTTTATAACATAAAATCAATAGCTATCTCCAACCTAATTAACATTATATCTCAAATGGACCTAACAGACATCTACAGAATATTTCACCCCCAAACAGCTTATTCACTTTCTTCTCTGCAGTTCCTGAAACTTTATCCAAAATAGAACATACTTTAGGTCACAAAAGAAATCTTATCAAATAGAAAATACCAATATAATCCCATGCATCCTATCAGATCATAATGGAATAAAACTGGAAATTAATAGCAATAAAAATAACATAAGCCACATAAACACATGGAGACTGAACAATACTCTCTTAAATGAAGAATGAATCATAGAACAAATAAGACTATATCTGAGGAAAGTCTTAGAAATGAACAGAAGAGAGACACAAAATATAGAAATCTCCAGGAAAATATGAAGCATTTCCAAGAGGAAAATTTTTGTCACTGAGTGCCTACATTTAAAAATAGAGAGATCCCAAATAAATAAATTTATGTTCTTACTCAAGGTCTTAGAAAAAAAAAAACTAATTCCAAAGTCAGTAGAAGACAGGAAATAATTAAGATCACAGCTAAAATTATTGAACTTGAGAATTAAAAAACTGCACAGGATCAATTCAAGAAGGAATTGGTTCTTTGAAAATATAAACAAGATTGGTATACCCTTTGTCAAAGTATTAAATAGAGAGTGAAGACTGAAATCAATAAAATTAGAGATGAAAAAGGAGATGTCACCACAGATCCCTCTGAAATCCAGAGGATTATCAACCCATTTTGAATATTTGTACTCCAATAAACTGGAAAATCTAGAAGACACTGACAAATTTCTAGACATACATGAACTGCCCAGATTCAACCAGGAAGATATAGAAAACCTAAATAGATCAATATCATGTAATGAAATTGAAACAATTAAAAGACTTCAAAATAGAAAAGACCAGGACCAGATAGATTCTAAACTGAATTCTGCCAGACCATCACAGAAGAACTAACACTGATGCTTCTCAAAATATTTCATGAAATTAACAGGGAGGGAACACTTGCAAATAAATACTATGAAGCCAGTATAACCCTGATACCAAAATCAGACAAAGATTCATCAAGAAAAAAAAAGTACATACCAATATCCTTGTTGAACATAAATGCAAAAATCCTTAATAAAATATTAACAAAACACATTAAAAAACACTTCAAAAAGATAATGCACCATAATCAAATGTGCTTCATTCTAGGGATGCAAGTTTGGTTCAACATATGAATATCAATAAATGCAATTCACCCCTTAAATAAAATTAAGAACAAGTCTCACATCATCATCTCAATAGATACAGAATAGACCTTTGATATAATCTAGCACCCATTCATGTTTAAATGCTGGAGAAGCTAGGGATGGAAGGATTGTATCAACATCATAAAGGCCATTTAGGAAAAGCCCAAAGTCAACATCATACTAAATGTAGAAAAGCTATAATTTTTCCCTCTGAAATCAGGAACAAGACAAGGCCATCCACTCTCCACTTCCATTCAACAATCCGTGAAACATTATCCACAGTGATCAGGCAAGAAATGGAAATGAAAGAGATATATATAGGAAAAGAAGTAATCAAACTATACTTGTTTGTTGGTGACATAATCTTATGGGATTTCTAGAGCTTGTAATGAGTTCAGGAATGTAGCAGGATACAAAATCAACACTCATAAATCGATAGTTTTGTCATATTCCAACAGTAATTTAGCCAAGGAAGAAAATCAGGAAAAACCATACCATTCATAATAACCTAAACAACAACCATACACACACACACACACACACACACACACACACACACACATATGAAACCAAGGAGGTGAAAGTCCACTACAATGAAAATTATAGAACACTGAAGAAAAAAATTGAAGACCTTAGAGATTAAAAGACATCCTGTGTTCATGGATAGTCAGAATTCATATTGTGAATATGGCTATACTACCAAAAGCAATGCTGCCATCCCCATCAGAATACCATTGATATTCTTAACAGAATTAGAAAAAAATAATGCTTAAGTTCATTTGGAAGAATAAGAGACACAAAATTGCCAAAACAATACCGAGGAAGAAAAGCAAAGCAAGAGGCATCAAAATATCTGATGTGAAATTATACTAAAGAGCTATAGTAACAAAACAGTATGGTTGGCATCAAAATAGATATGAAGACCAATGGAGCAGAAGAAAAAGAGACAAATACACATACATAGTCATTTGATACTTGAAAAATGTGCCAAAAATATATTTTGGAAAAAAGAAAGTCTTTTAGACAAATGATGCTGGGAAAACTGGATATCTATATGTAGAAGAATGAAACTAGATCCCTATCTCTCACCCTACACAACAATCAAATGGAAATGGATAAAAGACTTAGGAAGTATACCAGAAACCTTACAACTGCTAGAAGAAAACATAGAGTCAACATTCCATCATATTTTTCCTTGCACTGATTTCCTTAACAAGTCCCCCAAAGCATGAACAATAAAACCAAGAATCAATAAGAGGATGTAATCAAACAAACAAACAAACAAAAATTTCTGCAGAAGAAAGGAAGCAACTAAGAGCAGGAAGAGAGCATATACAAAATAAAAATCTTTGCCAGCTGCTCCTCTAGTACTGTATTAATATCCAGAATATATGAAAAACTCAAAAAACTTAACACTAAAAAAAAATCACACACACACACAAATTGAAAATCAATAAATGGACAAAAACTAAACAGAAACTTCTCAAAAGAAGAAATATAAATGGCCAGCAATTATGTGAAAACATGTTTAACAGGTCTAGCAATCAAGGAAATGCAAATCAAAACTACTCTGAGATGCCATCTTGTTCCAGTCAGAATAGCATGAGCAAGAATACAAACAATAATAAATGCTGGTGGAAAAAGGTACACTTTTACATTGTTGGTTGGCCTGAAGACTGGTACAACCACTCTGGAAAGCAGTATGGAGAATTCTCAAAAAACTATAGATGTAACCATCCTATGACCCAACTATCCCACTCCTTATTTTTGTCTTTTTTGCTCCCAAAATATCTAAAATTGGTATACTATAGTGATACAACAACTTCAATATTTATAGCAGCACAATTCACAATAGCTAAATTATGGAATCAACCCAGTTGCCAGTCAAAATATGACTGGATTAAGAAATTGTAGTATACATACATAATGGAGTTGTACCCAGCCATAAGGAAGAATTAAATTATGCCAATTGCTGATAAATGAAGGGAAATCAAGAAAATCATGCAATGTGAAATAAGTCTAACTCAGAACCACTATGGTTGAATATTTTCTCTCATATGTAGATACTAGAGTAAAATAAAGGAACTGAGGAGGGAAGGATAGAATATAATAAAGATAAAGACATCAGTACTGTATAAGAAAGAGATCAAGAGGCCAAATGGAGGGAAGGAAGGTAATGTGGCATGAATTCTTAAAAAATCATGTTCTGTGTATATGTAAGTATATAACAGGGAATTTCATCTTTATGCATAAGTAAAAAGAACCAATCAAATACAAATAAGTGGAAAAGCAAAAGGAAGTCTAACAGAGCAGGGGGAGGAGAACAGGGGTGGGGAGAGAAGTCAGGAGGGAGAAGGGGGAGGGAAAAGGGGGATATCATGATCTAAAACCAAATTTCATGAATGTATGAGTTTGTTGGGATGAACCCAACTACTATGCCTAACTGTAACGTGCTAATTAAAAAAAGAAAGAATAAAAAAGAGAGTCTTCCTGGTACTGGAGAATGAGATTGATCAAACTATGTCATGAGCATGTATGAATATGGCATAAAAAATTATACCTTTATGAATAATTATGATGCAACAATCAAAGAAAGAATAGTCTCCCAAAAATGAAAAGTCTAAGATTTGATTATTTCACTGCTGAAATGTATAAAACACTTAAAGGAAAATTAACACCAATTTTTCTCATACTATCCTAAAAAAATGAAGAGGAAGCTCTACCAAATTCACTCTACAATTCTAAAGTTACTATGATACCAAACACATACACAACAACAAAGAAAACTGCAGAAAAATATCCCTGATGAACATAGGTGCAAAAATACTAGCAGACTGAATCCAACACCACATTAAAAATATTATATGTCAAGATCAAATGGGATCTCTCTTAGGAATGCAAGTTGGTTCAACATACTCAGCAAGGTTATACAGCATGATAACAGATTAAAGAACAAAAGCCTGAATGGACCTAGAGGAAGCACTGAGTAATACTAAACATACCTGCATAATAAATTAGGAATAAAGGAAATATACCTCAAAACAGCAAAGACTCTACATGATAAACCCACAGTCAATATTGTACTGATGGGGGAAAAACTGAAAACATTTCCTCTGAGACCTAGAACAAAACATGGATGTCCATGTTGACTATATTCAAAACAGTACCGGAAGTCTTAGAGTAGTTGGGCCAAAGAAAGAAATAAAGGGAATCCAAATTAGAAAGGAGGAAGCCAAATTTCCCTATTTGCAAATGGCATGATTCTTATACAGAAAATACTAATGACTCCCCCAAGTCAACAGTAAACTGATAAGTAAATTCATTAAAGTTGTGATATAGACTTAACAGACAAAAAGCAGCATTTTTGTAAACAAATAGTAAGATGATTGAAAAATAATCAAAGAAGCGATTTTATTATAATAGCTACAAAACAATAAAAAATACCTAGGAATAAATTCAACCAAGAAAAGAAAAATTATTTACGATGAAAATTATTAAAACTCATCAGAGAAATTATAAAGGACACATAAAATTGGAAAGATATATCATCATCAAGAATTGGAGGAATCAACCAGGCATGGTGGTGCACGCCTGTAATCCCAGCACTTGGGAGGTTGAGGCAGGAGGATTGCAAGTTCAAAGCCAGACTCAGCAACTTAGCAAGGTCCTAAGAACTCAATGAGACTGTGTCTAAATACAATACAAAATAGGCCTGGGGATGTGGCTCAGTGGTTGAGTGCCCCTGAGTTCAATCCCCAGTACCAAAAAAAAAAAAAAAGAATTGGAGGAATCAGCATTGGAACCACTAAAGACCCATAACAGCCAAAACAATACTGAGCATAAAGATCAAAGAAGGAGATAGCATAATACTTGCCTTCAAAATGTTGTACAAATGTATAGCCATCAAAACAGCATGATACCAGCATACAAAAACAAAAACAAGATGCATAGCTACAAGAAACACAAGAGAAAATCCCTAAATTAATCCACATGTTAATAGCCCTCCAATTTTTGACAAAAATGCCAAGAATATACTTTTCTCCTTGTAGAAAGAACAATCTTTTCAGTAAATCGGGCTGGGAAATTTTAATATAAATATACAGAAGAATGAATATGGACCCCCTGCCTTTCACTTCATACAAAAATTCACACAAAATTGATAAAGCACCTATAAGATATAGAACTATGAAAGTACTACAAGAAAACATATGGAAAATACTTCAAGACATTGGTACATGCAAAGATTTTTGGAAAGATCCCAAATGCACAAGCAATAAAAGCAGAGTAAATGAATGGAATTTTATTAAACTTAAATACTTCTATATAGCAAAGGAAACACCAAAATTGAGACAACCTATAATATAGCAGAAGGTACTTGCAAGCTAGACATCTGCAAAGGTGTTACTAACATATCCAGTATGTAAAAGGAACTTGCAAGCAAAATAATAAGAATATCTGATTTTAAAAGAGAAAAATAATTTGAATAGACACTTCTCCAAAGGGCATAAAAATGATCAACAAATATGTGAAAAAATGCTCAACCACCAATCATCAGGGATATGCAAGTCAAAAGCACATTGGGATGACTTGTCAGCCCAGTTAGAATAACTTGTATTGAAAAGACCAAAGATAACAAAGGGAATGAAATCAGTGTGCTGGGTGGACACCTGTAATCTCATGTTTATTTCAGCATGTTTCCCAGTGGCAAAGACAGGGAATCACCAGAAATGTCCACCAAAAATGGATGAAAATGTGGTGTATATATATACACACTATAGTATCATTCAGCTCTAAAATAGTAAAATCTTTTCAGGTGAATGGAAATGGAAAGATAAACATTGCACGTTTGAAGTCATTTCTGGAAGTTAAATATTAGATTACATAGAAGGAAAGAGCAGAAGTCATTAAGATACAAGGAAGGGGCAGGAAGGTGGCTAGAGAGAAGGTGGGTGGTTATTCGAGCTTTCAAATGCTCTGTGGCACATTAGATAATGCATTCTGCAACAATTAATTTCACATTGCAGAATAACTAAAGGGAAAGAGTTTGTAATTTCTTGACATATAGATATGATGATGTTTGATGACATGGATATAGTGATTACCCTGATTTGATCATTGCATTTGTATATATGTAAAGAATTATGATACTGCACACCATAAATAAGTACAAGTGTCTTATTTGAATAAAAGCTCAAAAATTTCTTAAAAAATGTTTTTGGTTGTAGATGTACACAGTACCTTTATTTTATTTATTCACTTTTATGTGATGCTAAGGATCAAACCCAGTGCCTCACATATGCTAGGCAAGGACTCTACCACTTGAGCCACATCCCCAGCCCAAAAGATAAAATTTTTGAAAAGAAATAGTTAGTAGCTTTTTAGCTCTAAATTGTAATTCTGCACTTTGTATTCTAATTCTGACTTCACCATTTATTCTCTGGACAAGTTGAGAAATTTTCATCTACCTATGTGGACAATTTGTTCTCCAATCTGACAGAGTTTGTGAGAAGTGGAATTAATCAGATTTATTGGAAAGTTCTTTACATATCAATATGTGATGTACAGGATAAATGTGACATAATTTCAAAAAATCATTACATATATTTTATTCTCATATATTTGAGCATATATATATATATATGTATATATATATATACACATATATATATACACACACACTCAAATGTCAAAGTAATTCATGGCATAAGTCTCCATAGTGAACAAACTCTTCATAAGAGAAGAGAGAGTCTCTTTCTCTCTTCATAAGAGAAAACCTTCTAGTCCTGGTCCTTCACATAGTCATTGGCTAACTCTGGACAAGACACTTAATTTTCTATTACTCAGTTTTCTTAATAGTAAAACTAGTAAGAGAATACTAGTCTCATCAAATGTGTGGCATTGAAAGGACTGGATAAGATCAAGTATTCAAAATGCATTGTAAACTAACATTTTTAAAATATAAGCCATTTTGAAACTATTCCTTAGGATAAAAACTGTAAATTATTTGTTTTTAACTTATTAATTTTAAATGGCTTGTTTGCAATGTATTATTGTACAGTTTTGTAAGATTATAAAGTATGTTTCTATGCATTTTAAATTCTAAAAGAGGAGTTAGCCTGTTATCATTAAGCAAAATATTAGACTTCAATAATGTCCTTTTAGATAAATTTTGATATAAAAATCTAACAATCTCTTTCTCATGCACAAATAATTGTACCATTATTGTAGAAAATGTTCTGTTCTCAAATCTAAGAGATGCTCTGACTTCTACAAAACAGGAAACCAAAATTACATTCTTGGCACTGGACCTCATTTACCAATTAAATATAATATACTAAGGAATCACATTTTAGATGATGTGGTTTGACATTTCAGGTACCTGTTTGGAGATATGAGGTGAAAATAGTATTTCAGAATTCAATTTAGAACTTGACATTGCTTTAATTATTAAGATTAATGCTTAAGCTTTCAATCATTACATCACTTTTCAGAACAGAAATAATAAAGATGCAACAAAATCATCAACTTAGTGATAAAAAATTGATTTTAGTAAAATAAATGTATTGCTGGACACGGAAAAGTATGATACTATATCAAGGCTTGTAAAATTATACACTTACCAAAGAATTTCTGAAAACTAAGAAACTGATTCAACACCTAATAAAGATACAGATATATAGCAAAGTTTATTAATTAAGTAGTGAAGGGTCCAAATTAATGAAGTCTAAGTCTTTAAATAAGAATTTAACAAGGGATGATTTTCACAGAAGTAAAACACGAGCTTAAGCAATGACATCTATCTTACTAGCTTTAGATGTATCAATTAAGATGCCCCAATTATTTAATATCTGCTCGTGATACATATAACACTTAAAGGTCCTGTGAAAATAAGGACATCATAGAAAGCATAAGGTGTTTTATTTAATTTTCATTTTGTGAAATCATCTGTCACATTCTTTCCCAAGAACCACATGAAAATCCACGATCTGAAAAGACATTCGTCTAAATACAGGTTAAAATAATGAAAGAAAAATAAAAAATTCGAATAATTTTTCAAATTGAAATGGAATCCAATTAATTGTCTTCTTATGATAAGAGAAAATCCTAAAATATTTTGAATATTTATAATTCTATAATTTTAACTAATAGTGGGTTCTACTGTTTTATGAATTTTGGATGATATAGAAATTATTGAAAAATCTTTTCTGAAAATTTTAATGGAAAAGTATATACTTAGAGTGAGCACTGAAATGGTTCTCCATTTAGTGGTCTTTGATTTTATACATATTAAACAATGAAAAATACATAAATATCCAACCCTTCTATCTCTCTAACAAAACTTTATTGTCTCTTTTATGGACCAGAAACCAAAGAAATGCTGAATATGTCATTTTCTAAATAAGTATAAGTAGAACTTGAATCAAATTTAAGAAAGGAAAACATCCTGCATGCTATGAAAAAGAGCTACATCAAGCTGGGTCATGAAAGAAGGCCATCTGAGGAGGTAATGTCTAAGTTAGAACTCAAAGTTCAAAACAGCAGAAAAACAAAATCAAGGGTAAAGCTTCACAACAAAGCAGCCAAGAAAGAGGTTTGAAGGTGGTAAGAGCCAATGACTTGTCTAATCACAGAATATTGGATTTGCAGACAGGCTGGCAGGTTAGCATTTTGAACAAGGGTTCACTAGAAGTGTAAATCTGGAATCACTTGAGTTGTGTAAATGAGATGTTTTGATCATTCCTAAGCATAGACTATTGCGACATTTTCTAAACACTCATTGGTCACTTGATTTCCAGCAGTGGTTCTTGCAATCTCAATGGTCAATTCAAATGTTGGCAGGTCAAAATAGTGTAGCATTAATTTTTTAATCAAACTTTAGGTAAATGATAATTATTTTGTAAATGGTTCTGACCAACTGAGAAAACTCCTAAGAAAATGCACCATACAGCATTCTGTAAATCAGAAAAAGTTAGCTAGGACCAATGTGGATGTCCAATAATGAACAGGCAAATAGAGTTTTCATTTTGCACAAGTCAGAAAAAATATTCCATTGCACATTCTGTGATTTTACAAGGCAGAGGCCAAAGCAAGGAGGCTTTGCTGTGTCCTAGCAGTAGGGGTTGTCAACCTTACTGAATTCCTGATAAAGAGCCATCTAGGTATTCCTTATTCTAACAATAATACTGCAAGTTTGGACATGCTACACATCTGGACATTGGGGTTCCAAGAATCAGCAGACAGTCCCAGGGTGGGCATGAAGTCCAGGCACAGTCCTCTAAAGTTCTTCAATTCCATTCCTGCACTTGTTCCAGCTAAACCATGCCAGCAGACAGGTACGTGGACATCCTTTCATTAAAGTAACAGTCATATTCTGAATTCACTGGGTTGCTCTATAAAAAAGGTTTTGTTTGTGTTTTGCTTTGTTTTGACAGGTTTAAGGGTTTTTCCTCGTTATTCTATTTTTGCCGACAAACAATTTAGCAGAGAGAAAGTTTCTGACAATTCAAAAGTCTGGCAAATCAAATTTAATTTAATTTATATTATTAAAGTCACCCCTGCATTTTTAACTGTCTTTCTCTAAGTGTATTACTTCAGAATCACAAATAAGAATTGCAGAAACTCCCCTCAAAATGAAAAGTCTACTTCTAAGCTGTCTGTAGTTAAAGATAGTCCGGTGGCACCTCGCTCCTTCTTTGACAAAACGTCAACAGCACAATAAATTATTTTAGTGATATGTGGCATCTCATATATTTTACTTTAATTTCATTTTAAATCTTTGGAGAATTTCTAAAAGTAAAAACAACTTTACTAGTTTGAAACACATGTGTGCCGATGTTAAATATAAGAGGGAGGCCAAAATGCTTTTGATATTGAATATGGATCAAAAGCAATATAAACAATTTTTTAAAAGTGTATCTATCTCTAAATAAGTCAGTACATAGTATTTTAGAATAACAAAGGAAAGTGCACATATAGAGACTTTGAAAAAGAAAACTCACTGACTTTGCAGAGTAACTTATGGGAAATCCAAGATGACGGACAAGAGGGAGGCTACATTCCTTGTCATTCCATAACTTGGGATTCAAGCAGAGGAAATATTAGTTATCTGTGAGGGAGTAATTGCTGCCCAGTGATCCTCTGCTGTTTACCCTCGATTCATCTGCCAAATCGCCTGCCATCTGCTAGCCTATCTCCTGCCTTTTGAGTGCAGATCACTGACTGACCACCACCTACCAACCGCCATTTGCCCATTTGCCTGCCTCTTGCCTGCCCATCGCCCACCTTTCATCTACCCATCACCCACCACCTGAAGTCCAACCACTGATCATCTGCTGTTAGCCTGCAGAGCATCCGCACACTACCAGTGGATCACCTGCTGCCCACTGTTGCCTCGAAGTCCATTGTCACAGTACCCACAGGTTTGGTTACACACAGCTGCCACCATCTTTGGACACCAGCCAGGACCTGCAGGTCTACTGCTGCCACTGCCACCATCTTGGGGTATGTCCCCCATGGTCTATGGACACAGGCCAGGGTCTGGAGATATAGTGGAGTACCTGCAGGTCTGGTTGCACCTGATGTCTTTCTGCTTGGTGTGGAAATGGCTGCCATCTGGCTTCCTCTTTGCAGGGTCACTCAGTTCTGTAAGTACATCCCTGGTGGTCTCTCTGCAAGTTAAAATGGCACTGAGATCTTGGAAATGCAGCAAGACAGATGCTGGGAAATCTGAAGCCCAGGTCCCTCAGATTGTAGCTGGGTTTGCATGGGCCAGTTTGGGTCTGGAAAGCCTGTGAAAAGCTGGAGACTAGGGGCAGTTCCCCAGGGGGAGCACAGGTTGAAGAAACAGGAGAAAACTGGGTTATCTCCAGCTCAGTTAGACCTGAAGTGTGCAGGGATGGAAGGGGCTGGCTACAACGGGTGGAAAAATTGGAAGAGAGTGTGAGGGCATCTTGCTATTGGTTTACCCACCCAACCAGTGCAGCACCCACTGGACTGAGGCTAACATCAAACTTCAAACAATTCCACCTGTCAGCAAAGAAGGAAAGCTGAGAAAAATTTTGAAAGCCAATGGAAGTTGAGACTTTCCTTTTTTTGTTTTTATTGCCCTCTCTCTCACACCTCTACCATCTTTGAAATCAAATATTTTTCATGCATCAATTTATTGAGGAATGGAATATCTGAATAGTACATTACAGTTTTGTTATGCAGTCTTTCATTTTTACTTTTTAAAAAATTCCTCTATATTTTTTTCTCTCACATATTTATATCCCTGGATTCTTTCTCACTTCTCTCATACTAACAGCCAACCTCTACTAATTTCTCCCTTGCTCTTACTATAATTTTTTACCTCTATATTTTCTCCTTCTCCCTCATAAACATCACATCTTACACTTCTTCTTTTCCCTCATTGTCCATCATTTGGAATGGTAAACCCTTTAGCAAACTTACTGTTTATATTGTAGATGATAATTGAACACTTCATTTAAGTTTATTGCAACAAAGCTCTAAATGCCTTAATAGCAACCATTTGGCTTAAGGAGGTATATTGTTTGCATTGGGTGCTGTTAACATTGATCTCCCCTTTAAACGTGAGAAACTGGAAGACGTCAGAGACACTATAAGACTACAGGATAAAATCTGTACTGCCTCAACTCTATACTGCTAGATGAGAAGACACAGACACACAAAAAAAAAAAAGAAAAAAGAAAAACAAGGGAATTAAGTACCTCAAACAAACCAAGATGTTCCAACAGTAGCATCCATAGACAACACAGTAGAAGAAACATCAGAGAAGGAGTTTAAAAAATATACAGTTAGTTTGATCTTTAAAATAAAGCATGGGTTAAGAGAGAAAATGAAGTAAAAGATCACTTCAATAAAGAGGCAGAGACTATAAAAAGGAATCAAGCAGAAATCCTCAAATGAAGGAAACAAAAAAACCTAATTAAAAATTCAATGGAAAATATCACCAACAGACTAGATCACATGGAAGACAGAACCTCAGACAGTGAAGACAAAATATATACTTCTGAAGATAAAGTCTATTGCACAAAAATGATGGTAAGAAGCCATGAACAGACCCTCCAAGAAATATGGGATAACATGAAAAGACCAAATTTAAGATTTGTTGGAACAGACAAAGGCATAGAGATACAAACTAAAGATATAAACAATTTTTTCAATGACATCAGAAAACTTCACAAATCTAAAGAATGAAATCGAAAATCAACTACAAGAGGCTTATAGGACTCCAAATGTACAAAATTGCAGCAGATCCACAACAAGGCATATTGTGATGAGAAAGACTAACATGCAGAATAAGGATAGAATTTTAAAGGTTGCAAGAGAAAAAAATCAAATTACATACAAGGGAAAACCAATTCAGATCTCAACTGATTTCTCAACCTAGACCCTCAAAGCTATGAGGTCATGGAACAATGTATTTCAAGCTTAGAAAGAAAATGGATGCCAACTGAGAATTTTATGTCTATCAAAATTAAGCCTAAGATTTGAAGATGAAATGAAAACCTCCATAATAAACAAAAGTTAAAAGAATTTAGAACTAGAAAGCCTACACTATAGATAATTATCAGAAAAATATTCCATGAAGACACTATGAAAAAAAAATGAAAACTAGTAAAGGGCAGAATTACACTAAAGCAAAGGTCAATCAAAGGAGAAACTAAGTCAAGTAAAAAACTAAAACTAAACCAAAATGACTGAGAATACAAATCATTTCTCAATAATAACTCTGAATATTAATGACCTAAAGTCATTAATCAAAAGACATAGACTGACAGAATGGATTAAAAGAAAAGACCCCAAAATATCATGTCCTTAAAAGACTCACCTCCTAGGAAAAGGCATTCACAGACTAAAGGTGAAACATTGTGAAAAAACATATCATTCACATGAAATGCATAAATAGGCAGGAATTTCCATCCTCACAACAGACAAAGCAGACTTCAAACCAAAGTTAGTCAGAAGAGACAAAGAAGGACATTTCATACTGCTTAAGGGAATCATACATCAGCAATAACAATCATACATATATGTGCCCCAAACAATGGAACATCTACATACATGAAACAAATCCTTCTCAATTTCAAGAATCAGACAGAACAAAACACAATAATACTGGGTGACTTTAACACACCTCTCTGTTGTTTAGATCTTCTAAACAACACTAAACAAAGAAACTATAGAATTAAATAATACAATCAATGATTTAGACTTAATAGACATATGTAGAGTATTTCATCCATCATTGAGTGAATACAAATTCTTCTCAGCAGCACATGGATCCTACTCTAAAATAGATCCTATGGTATGCCACAAAGGAACTCTCAGCAAATACAAAAAAATTAGAAATATTACCCTGCATTTTATCAGATCATACTGGAATGAATTAAGCTACTCTAACACCTGGAGAATAAATAGCATTCTATTGAATGATAAATGAATAAAAGAAGAAATCAAGTAGAAAATAAAAAAATTCTTAGAGGTAAATGAGAACACTAATATAACATATCAAAAGCTCTGGGACACCATGAAGGTAGTGCTAAGAGGAAAGTTCATTGCATTGAGCTCATACATTAAAAGAAGAAAAGTCAACAAATAAATGACCTAACATTTCAACTCAAAGCCCTAGAAAAAGAAGAAAAAATCAAAACAGAAAGCAGAAGAAGACAGAAAATAGTTAAAATCAGAGCTAAAATCAATGATATTGAAGCAAAAGAAATGATTTAAAAAATTGACAAAACAAAAACTTGGTTCTTTGAAAAAATAAATAAAATTGGTGAACACTTAGCTACACTAACAAAGACAAAGAGAGAGAAAAGTCAAATTAATAAAATTTGTGATGAAAAAGAAAATACAATGGACACTACTGAAATATAGAAGATAATTAGAAATAAGTTTGAAAATTTATACTCAAATAAAATAGAAAGTCTCAAAAACATCAACAAATTTCTAGAGAGATGCAATCTATCCAGACTGAAGCAGGAGGACATACACAATTTAAACAGATAAGTTTCAAGCAAGGAAA
>JAJEJO010000396.1:610793-623165 GCA_020662805.1 Glaucomys volans
ATTCTAAGAGGCTAGAATCACCCTGATACCAATACCAGACAAAGACACATCAAGGAAAGAAAACTTCAGACCAATATCCCTGATGAACATAAATGCAAAAATTCTCACTAAAATTCTGGCAAATCACATACAACAACATATATTTTAAAAATGTGCACCACAACCTAGTGGGGTTCATCCCAAGGACACAAGGTTGGTTCAACATACGGAAATCAAAAAATGTAGTAAGTCATGTCAATAGACTTAAAGACAAGAATCATATGATTATCTCAATAGATGCAGAAAAAGCATTTGATAAAATACAGCACCTCTTCATGTTCAAAACAGTGAAAAACTAGGGATAGTAGAAATATACTTCAACATTGTAAAGGTTATCCAAGCTAAGCCCAAGGGCAGCATCATTCTAAATGGAGAAAAATTGAAAGCTTTCCATCTAAAAACTGGAACAAAACCAGGGATGCCCTCTTTCACTACTTCTATTCAACATAGTCCTTGAAACTGTAGCCACAGCAATCAGACAGATGAAAAAAATTAAAGGTATACTAATAGGAAAGGAAGAACTCAAACTATCATCATTTGTGATGACATGATTCTGTATTTAGAAGATTCAAAAAACTCCACCAGAAAACTTCTAGAAGTCATAAGTGAATTCAGCTAAGTAGCAGGAAATAAAATCAATACCCATACATCAAATACATTTCTATACAAAAGTGATGAATCCACTGCAAGAGAAATTAGGATCACTACCCCATTCACAATAGCCTCAAGGAAAAAAACCCTTGGAAATCAACCTAACAAAAGAGGTGAAAGACCTCTACAATGAAAACTACAGAAAACTAAAGAAAGAAATTGAAGAAGACCTTAGAAGACAGAAAGCTCTCCTATGTTCCTGAACAGGCAGAATTAATATTGTCAAAATGGCCATACTACCAAAAGTGTTATACAGATTCAATGAAATTCCTATTCAAATCTCAATGATATTCTTCATGGAACTAGGAAAAGCAACCATGAAACTCATTTGGAAAAATAAGAGACCCTGAATAACCAAGCAAATACTTACCAAGAAGAGTGAAGTAGGAGGCATCTCACTACCTTAAAATATACTACAGAGCTATAATAACCAAAATAGCATGATATTGGCACCAAAATAGACATGTAGATGGATAGTATAGAATAGAATACACAGAGACAAACCCATGCAAATACAGTTACTTCATACTAGAAAAAGGAGCCAAAAACATACATTGGAGAAAATATAGCCTCTTTAACAAATGGTGCTGGGAAAACTGGAAATCCATATGTAATGAAATGAAATTAAACCTCTATATCTCACCTTGCATAGAAATTAACTGGAAGTGGATCAAAGACTTAGGCACTAGAACAGAGACCCTGCACCTAATAGAAAAAAAGTAGGCGCAGATATTTGCCATGTTGGCTTAGGATCTGACTTCCTTACCAAGACTCCTAAAGTAAGAAGTAAAATTAAGAATCAATAAATGGTATGGATTCAAACTAAAAGTTTCTTTTCAGCAAAGGAAATAATAACATGAAGAGAAAGCCTACAGAATGGGAGAACATGTTTACCACACGCACCTCAGATACAGCAATAATCTCCAAGATATGTAAAGAACTCAAAAAACTTAACACCAAAAAACCCAAATAATCCAATCAATAATGGGCTAAGGAACTGAACAGACACTTCACAGAAGAAGAAACACAGTCGAAAAACATGAAAAAATGTTCATCTCTTGCAATTAGAGAAATGCAAACCTAAACTACACTAAGATTTCATCTCAATGCTATCAGAATGGCAATTATCAAGAAAACAAGCAATAATAAGGGCTGGGGAGGATGTGAGGGAAAAGCAACACTCATACATTGCTGGTGGGACTGCAAATTGGTGCAACCACTATGGAAAGCAGTATGGAGATTCCTCAGAAAACTTAGAATGGAACCACCATTTGACCCAGTTATCCTACTCCTTGGCCTATACGCAAAGACTTAAAATTAGCATACTACAGTGATGCAGCCACATCAATGTTTATAGCAACTCAATTCACAATGGCTAAACTATGGAACCAACTGAGATGCCCTTCAATAGATGAATGGATAAAGAAAATGTGGTACTTATACACAATTGAATATTACTCAGTCTTAAAGAAGAATGAAATTATGGCATTTGAAGGTAAATGGTTGGAGTTGGATTATAATCATGCTCAGTGAAATAAGCCAATCCCCCAAACCAAAGTCAGAATGTTTTCTTTGATAAATGGGTGCTGGTCTATAGTGGGAGATGGATAGGGAATATTGAAGGAATTTGGATTATGCAGAGGGAAGTGAGTGGAGTGGTGGGGTGCTGGGGATGGGAAAGAAGGTAGAATGAGACAGACATTATTACCCTATATACATGTATGATTACACTGCTGCTGTGACTCAGCACCGTGCACAGCCAGAGGAATGAGAAGTTATGCTCCACTTGTGTACAATGTGTCAAAATGCATCTTACTGTTATGTATAACTAATTAGAACAAATTTAAAAATATTTTTTAAAACCACTAAATTGAATGAAACTAGAATTGTCATTTATTTCCTAGCAAACAAATCAATTTCATGAAGCCAAGAAAAAGAAAGAAAGAAAATACTTGTGTTCTATATCATTGATTTTGCAACAACCAGGCCCCCTAGCTCCAAAATCTAAATGGTGTTGTAAAATTTAATACCCAAATAACCTCTCCATTTCCAGGTAGAAGTTAATAGTTACCTATACATAGCACTGGAACTAAGATGAAAAGTATAAATAAACAGGATGCTATTGTCCCTAAAGAAGAGAATTAGAAAAAAGCCAGAGCAAGGTCTCAACCTAAACCAATCAGGAAAATAGGGCTTTTGTCCAGAACAGTGATGTGTTACAGCAGATTTCTGGTTAATGGGGAACCGTGTGATATTCCACACGATCAGCACATGGAGAACTGGGCAAGTGAAACACAAAGGAGCTCGTGAAATGTGGATTTTGTTCAGATGATTCTAGGAGCCTCTCTAAACGGACCTCAGTTTACCCAGCACTCCCCTCCGAGTTGTGCTCCTAGGCGTGGCAAATGCACAAGGCTTGGCTGAGCTGCACTGGGAAAAGAACACCTTACAGGAAAGTCACAATTAAGCACCAGTGGTAGACATTGATTCTAAATTCTCTCCTAAAAACTTATTTTTTAAAAAATAGACAAACTAACCCAGCACAGTGGCACATGCCTGTAAATTCCAGCAGCTCTGGAGGCTGAGGCAGGAGGATCTAGAGTTCAAAGCCAGCCTCATCAAAGGCAAGGCACTAAGCAATTGAGTGAGAACCTGCCTCTAAGTAAAATACAATATAGGGCTGGGGATATGGCTTAGGGGTCAAGTATCCATACCAAAAACAAAGATAGAAAAATAGACAAATTGTCTCGCCACCAATGTTGTCAAAAGGGGCTTCTCAGAGGTTTTCAGCATGCCCAGTAACCAAAGCACATGAACCTGATAATAGTGACTATGGTCAGACTTTCTACTCAGCTGAGACAGTCTCGTGCTGACGGTATGTGTGTTTCATTCTAAGGGACTGACACCCGTTCCGGATAGGAATCCTATTGTCTCATTGCATTTACTCTCATGGTTCAGATAAAATACAAAGTTAACTCTAATTATTAACACTGAGCTGTGTAGCAAGAAAAATATTCCTACTAATTTACAAAGGGAAAGTAGTAGGAGAAAAGATAGTAAAGAGAAATAAAGCTTGAGAATGATACAAGACAGAATGACTAATGGCAGATCCTGAGTATTCTCTAATTCATCACTTTGTATCTTGCAGCTTTGCCAAAATGACTCAGCACACCCATTTTGCATTTTAAGCATGTTGTTTATCTAAGATCTGAGTTTGGAGGAAATTTCCTTAAAGACATATATTAACAAATTCTTTCAAAAAAACATTCTGAAAAATTAAAAAATATTCCTGTTAATTAAATCAGAAATACACAGGCATTTGATGTCAAAATTTGGTCACGCATTAAAGATTAAAAATTGGACAAGTTAATTCACTTCATTGATGTTTAAAGTAAGCCCTCTTTATTGTTTTCTCTATGTAGCACTGAGTTAAAAATGACAACTCTGTCACTGAATTAATTTTCTGTATGGAGTGTGCTCTGGTTCTGGGGCTAATATGTTATTTCTTTGGTTTAGCCATCAGAGCACAAATACCATTGTATGTATATATACCCACATACACATACATCCACACATGCATGCGAACACAAACACATATGTATACACACACATTTTTGTATACACACATGTAATTCTTATACTCAGCAACATCTCTAAACTATAAATTTTATTTTGGAGATGACTTTGTGCTTTCTAAAGGATAATTACATCATCCTTGATAGTTGTAATTTTGTATCTTTCCATTGCTTATGATTTATTTGTCTTCCTTTATTGAAACAGCTAGAATCAGAAGTACAAGCTTAAATTAAAGTGAGCATGCTTCTCATACTTCGACATTAAATAAAATAATTTGTTTTAAAATTTGTTACTCTACATCAGGTTTTAAAAGTTCACTTTGATTCCAAATGTGCTGAAATGTTTTTCCTCTATAATCATGAATTGTCTCAGCAAGTGCTTTTAAGTACATAATTGATTTTGCTTTTACTCTGTGGAGTGTGGTGAGACACATAATAGATGACAGAATATTATACTACAGCTTCCATTCTTGTGATGAAGAAAAATTTTTTAAATTCATTAGATATACATTAATATTACTTGTGTTTGATTAATATTTTGCACTGTGTTTTTGTGTAAGATTAACTGCAACTTTCCTACATTATACTTTTTTGGATGCAGGATTACAGTTGGATGCAGGATGCAGTTAACACAACGGAGAGTTGGACAATTTTTTCCTTCTTTTTCCTACTCTAGAAGATGTTCTATGTTCTAGATAAATACAATTGTAATTATCTGCAATAAATTGTTTAGCATAACCATAAAGCATTCGGATACTGGAGTTTTACTGGGATGAAGGTTTTAATTGACCATTTTTAAATTTAATTAATCTACTATTATAAATCTATTTAGGCTTTTTTTGCAAAGATAAGTTATATTAGATAAGTTATGCTTTGGGTGTCAATAATTTATTTCACATAGATTGAGTTTTGTTAGCATCATCTCTTCCTAGTGTTTCCCTATCTTTTAAATCTCTGCTTTATATAAAAGGATGGTTTTTTTTTTTTATAATAGTATTTTCTAATGAGAGCTTCTTAATTAACCTTGCATAAATTTCATTTGAGACTTTTCCAAAGAACCAATTTCTGGCTTTGATATTTTGATGAAACTTTTTCTTTTTTTATTCATTCCTAACATTGTCTATATTTTTCTCTTCCAGCACTTTCCAGATTTTTTTCGGACACTCTTTTACTAACTTCTTAAGTAGATTATTAGCTCATTAACATTTCAGTCTTGGTTACTTGGCTATTCTGAGTATTCCAAGCAGCAACAGTACAATGAGTTTTAAAAGGCAGCACATCCATTGGGGGGGTGCCTCTGAGTAGAGACGTGGAGATAGAGGAGGCATGCAGGGAAGTCAGACTGATTCAGGACTGGCATTGAGTGAGGGAGAAATGGAAGGAAGCAGGAAGGAGACAAAGGAAGGGTGGAAGCTTCTGAGACTTGGTGCAGTCCAGGCAAAGCTAAGTGAGGCCATCAAACACGGGAGTCCACAGTCACAGGAACTTGGCACCTCCCAGGAAGAGAGAGACCTTCCTTGGGCTGGAAGCAGCCTGTGGAGAGCATAGTCTCACGGGCTGGGTTTCAGAGTACAGCAACCTGGGTTCTGGGTTAATCACACCCCCTGTAATTGAGAGATGAGAGGTGCTTTCTCATGCTATTTACTAAAATACACATTGATGGTATAAATGTTTCTGAACTCTGTAGCATCCCTGAACATTATAATGTTTTTTCTTTCAGTCCTAAATTTCATTACATTTCTTTAATTGATTTATGGGTTACTTAAATACCTTTTTTCTAATAGCCAAATAAATCATTTCTTAAATTATATTTAGTGATCAATGTAATAAAAGATGACTATCTATGGCTAAAAAATAGTAGCCTTTTGAAGCTGCAGAGTTTAAACCAGACCATAGCCCAAATCTCAGACTTTTCACCAGTGAGTGGGAACTGGAGTGGGACAGGGGATGAAACCACCAGGCAGGACTACCTGCCAGAGAAGTGATATCACCATGCATCAAGAAAGATAGGAGTCAGGCCTGGGTCCCCAGAGAATGAGACAGCAGCTGCTGCAAGAATGCAGGGAAGGAGCCCAGAAAGTGCACGAAGCTCATCTGCAGGCTCCGTGATCTTGGACCTCTCTGCAGAGCTGCAAGAAAGTAGATATCTATGTTTTAAGCTACCTAGTCTGTGGCATTTTGTAATGACAACCCAAGTAAACTGATGTATTAATTTAACACATTAATTTATGGTGAAATAATGGAGGAAGCTATTCTAGACTAAAAGGTTACTAATAAGATATGACTCCTAATGCTTTAATAAAATTAAACTGGACGCTGCTGCAAAACAATAGCTATTAAGCTACTGTTGAAACAATGAGAAGAATTTGAATATGACCTAGATGTTGATGATGATGATTGGTTCACGGACGTAGTCTGATCATTGTGATTCTTTGCATACCACAGGATTATGGTTGCAATTTGAGCTCAAGTAGCATACATGCCAGAGGGATTCATTTTAAAGACATAAGATAGTGTAAGTTTAATGCTTACAAAAAACATTAAAAAGATACATATTTCAAGAACACATAAAATGAAAAGAAACATATTGCATTAGTTGCCTGAGCAGGGAATGGTAGAAGGAGGATATACTGGCAAAAGAAAGCAAGTGATTGGATGAACGGGAAAAACAATTGTGTGCATAGAAGAAAAGGGCTTTTCAGAGAACAGTAGTGCAGTGTGCCAGGAACCCAGGCATACTGTGCAGCTAAATTCTCTGCCCCTCCTTACTAAATCAATAGAGAGTATGCCCACACACCAAAATACAGACATCAGTCTACACTGGGTGCCAATCATAATTGAAATATATGATTCTACTGCAAAAAGAGAAAATGTTGATTCATCAGTTTCTTTTAAGGGGAAAGAAGATTAATGAAATCCATTTTCTGACAGAATCAAACTAGGAAAATTGTACTAATAAAGGCCCTAAAATCAGATCTTCTGGATGTGATTCTGGCACATAAATACTCACTGGTAGGATGACAACAAGGGTCCCCTTACTGTGGTAACGTGGTAGAAACTACATCTCGGGAAGCCTGGAGCTGAGGGGACCCACTGTGTGCAGTAACTCCAGCACCAAAGCCAACAAGAGGCAATGGCAGGTATATGGATTTTGGAGATGACCAAATTTTACCAAGTAATTTAGAAGCCATAAAGAAAATAACTGCAAGTTCTGGATAGCCAACTTCCAAATCTAGGAATGTTTTAAGAGCCAGAAGAGGTGTCCTATAGAGCAAAGGAAGCTTTGATTTCCTCAGTCTAGAGGGCAGCCTAAATGGGCCAAGGTCAGGAATTGATCCATGTGAAAGAGATACACAGAGTGAACTTCCAGTCTTAGATCTCCTATGCCAAGTCAGAACCCAGAGGAGCGCCAGTGGGACCTGGAGCCCTGGGAAGAACATACCAGAATCAATGCTCCTGAAAACATTGAAGCCGTAGCCCATCCTGGAAAGGCATGGTCATGACAGAAAAGCAGGTCATTCTCAAAGATTTCATCAACACAGTCCCTAGGGTACTTTCAAAACCAGATGAAAGGTGAAGGACACACAAATGTATCCAAGTGGTAGCCCAATCTCAGCTTCTTTCTGAATGCAGTATCTTCATAGGACCTGAAATCCTTTGGTGTTCCTCAGGACATCATGATGTACTGGAGATATCATGTTGATTCGATCTGATGAACAAGAAATGGCCAGTGCTCCAGATACTTCAAAGTCATAGATATGTCAGAGGATAGGATATTCTCCCTATGCAGATTCAGGATACTACCATTCCACTGAAGCTTGTAGGGACTTGGGTTTTTGGAGGGTGCAATCATCACCTCTGCGGTAAAAGATGAGCTATAGTCCTATGATAAAGAGCACTTGGTGAGCCTCTCTTTAAAAATATGTTCTGACCTATATGGGGTGACATGAAAGCCTGGTGTTCCCAACTGGACCCCAGAGCAAGAGAAGTCCCTTGTGGCAGTCTCATGCTGTGGTAAAGCCACCCTGCCCCTCAAACCGCTTTACCAAGCAAATCCAACAATACTAGAATATTGGTAGACAAGAATCCACCACAGAGACTTTGGTACAGAGGATTCACTGGAAAGACCCCTAAGGGTTCTGCAACATGACTGTCACATCTGCAGAGTAAATTACTTTTTCCTTGCAAAGCAGCTCTTCAAACACTAAAATCAGCTCCCAGGACAGAGTAAGCTCCTGACCATGGTCCATTCATCGACTATATCCAGAACTGCCCATCGTGACCTGAGTATTGTCATATCCACCAGGTTATAAAAGCAGGCCGACTTAACACCAATTTATCATACAGTGAGGACGATGATATATTTGGTATCCAGCCCAGTGGATCCAGAGGACATCAGTAAGCTGCACAGATAGACCAAACCCCCAAGCCACTCATCTACATCCACATAGATACACCTCTCTCAGCCTACACCTATGAAATAAGTCATTGTCTCTCATTGAACTAACATGAAAGGACAAGAACTCCAGTATGAACCATGAAGGAGTCATCTTGATAAGTTAGCATGCACTGAAAATGGATGTGGCCCTACTGCACACCTACTCAGTAGTGCCCTGGAAGACAGTGCCTTGGATCTGTTTGCCACTTGCATGGGCCTTGACAGATCAAAAGACTAAGGCAAAGAGATGTAGGCAATAGGCATAGGGCTGCACACATGGCTGGAGGCAGAGTATGGATCTTTGACTTACACATCGTATTCTCTGGAGAGTTTCCACAACAGAAGAAACATTTAGAAACCAGATGGACAGGAAAAGTGCATCCAGTAACCATCAGTTGTTCTTGCTCCTTCACCAGCCCAGAGCTCAAACCGTGGGTCATAGAGTTGTAGTTTGGTGCTTTAAGGCTGCAAATGGGTCAGTGGTGTGGGTTTCCTGGTAGCAAAGCTGATATAGTACTTCCACTGAATGCCTGACCTGTGACTACCACTTGCCAGTTGGTGACAAGTTGAATAATCCAACCCTTTCTTCATTAAGTTTTCACTAGAATTGAAAGGTATTCTAAATTTAAATTTACCTTCTCTTTTCTTGTCTCTTCCAGCATCATGATCAAAGCATTATGGAGTATGTGTTTTACCAAAATAGACTCCTGCACCATCACCTAAAATCTAAGACACATGGACAGCAAAGGAGATAAAACACCAGCCATATTACCAGTGGTGTATCAGTCCTCTAAATATCACATTAGCAGCTAGTCTGATGAATGAGAAGAGCTTGTTACAGAGCATCCAAGTTTTTCAATGTTAGGGGCAGCACCATTTGCCAAATTGTACCATGTGCATCAGGCTGACAGTCCCAGAATGTCTCAGCAACCAGCAAATGCAAATAGGATTGGCCCTTCTCACCATTAGTACCAGTGTCTTGCTTCCAGAATTTTAGTTATATTCTTGAAGAATTAGAACAAACATGCCTTTCCACTGTGCTGTATAAATATATAATGACTGATGTGTTTTTATTTACTTGGTAAGGTTAAAAGTTTAGGATGCTTTACAAAAATATTATTTTAGTTTTGATAACAACATTGAAGGTGCACTTAGCCGTGGCTTTATATCTGCAGTTGAAGTTTTCTCTTCCAGAAGAAGAATATTTCTCAAGTGTGAGTCAGTTAAAAAGATCGATTACTCAAATATGTCAGCGAGCCAGAGTCCAACACGAACATTTGTCCAAATTCAAAAACAAATGTCAATGTCTATGGATCGATTATGTAAGAATCTTCCACTCACCTGACCTTTTACAGAAAAGTTCTAGACATTTATGGGAGAGGAAAGAATTCCCCAGAAGATTTGATAAAGGTCAAAGGATGAACTTGAGTGCTATTTGAAATTTTGTTTCTGGTGATTACATATGACCAGAATTCAAAATCATTTGTAAGGAAAGTTTAAGTGGCTCTCATCTGGAAACAGAAGAGTGTCCTTGGAGTTGCCCAGAACACCTATTCTACTTCAGCTGTCCAACTCCCTGCTCCTTCCCCATCCCATCACCTCCCAGAGTAAAACGGAGAAGAAAGAGCCTCTGCTCTCCTTCCCTGCCTTCAGTGTCTGCCACCATGTCAAATATAGGGAAAGGCTGGATGGAAATCTGAATGAATGGTATGTAGTGACATGAGGAGTTGAGGATGCTTGACTCTGAGAAGAGGAAGTGTAGGACCAGTAGAGAAGATTGACCAGGACTATCATATAACCTTATAAAAGTCACCTTATCATCATCATCATCATCATCATCATCATCATCATCATCATCATGACTTGGTCCTGAACAGCAGGAAAATAATGAGCTTCTATGCACAAATTATTAGAGAATGGAACCAGTTTTTTGAGGTCCATGTGAAATGAGTGAGTATCAGACTAAATAAAAAGGAATAAACACCCGCACCACCAAAAAGCAGGACATTAGAAAATACACAGCCATGATTTCTTTTGATCAATCAATATGGTTGCAGTATTGTAAGTGGTAGGATTTAAATGTCATATATTTGAGATGTGTTATTAGCTACCTGAAATTCTTTCCAGAACAAGATATTCTAGGGACCCAGGAAAAAATAAATACATTCACTAAATTTTTAAAAAACCAAGCACTGAAAATATAAAATAATGCAAGTGTCTTAAAGAATATGTTGGGGATATGTCTAAGCCTATAAAAGAATTTAGGTTTTTACCCAATGAAGTTCAACAGAATACTTTCTTCTATTTTAAAATTGATTTTGACAGAAGGTTCAGATGACTTTGTTGTTTTTAGAATCCTGCTTTCTGTAACCACTTCACAGGAACATATGCTAATGTTAAGACTTACATTTCTATTTTATATGAAAAAACATTCCTAACTGCTTGTACACATATTGTGGGTTTTCTGCTTCCTACCTTTTATACTCCCCTGAGGATTTCAGAATTTAATTCTTAATTTATTTACTATTTGTTACAAATTAGTTGTATCTTCTTTCCATAAATTGATATGAATGAAGAAAGCAATTCCTTATCCCTGATTATCAGTTAATGCTATTTTTATCACAAATAACAAAAATATAATTTGTTTCCAAAATAAAAAGGCGATGCTGCTCAATGTTAGTGTTTGTGTGATTTGTAAAATATCACACTTCTCTTAAAGTTTGGACCCATCTTCTCCTGCTGATGGGTGGACACACAATATGGCACTATGATTTGGGCAGAGATATGTCATCTATGGAAACGATTACACTGATCCATTAAATATTTATGGGAATCAACTTTTTTGAAACTAGTTTCATGATGTATTTCAAGTGTCACAAAAATGTTCATAGTCTTAGGTACATTTCCTCATTCAGAAATTTATTCAGAAGACCTGATTTAAAGAATTATATAGAAAGAAAACAGGTTTTTGCAAGGTCAGTATATAGTATATAGTAATGAATAACAGGAAAATAGCCTGGTTGTCAGACAACAGTAAAGTTTGATGGGATATGGTGCATTTAATAAAATTAAAGTTGATAACTTATATGGAACATTACAATTTTATCAGTGCTTTAGCAACTTCCCAGGTCACCACATAACCACTCTGTTGTGTTGGTAAGTTAACAAGCATCTCTTGTTTCCATTTCCTGGTTAAAACACGTATGTGCAATTTTCATTTTCCTCTAATAATTTTCATTTTCCTCCAATGTTTGTGATTCATGACTGAATTACTGATGGTTTAATGTGCTTCTATTCTGTGTCCAGTAGAAAAGGCTACAAGATCATCATCATCCTTAGGACATGCATGATTTGCATAGTGCACACACAACCAATAGAGAGAATGTTTGCATTAACATTACTCTCCAAGGAATGAAAAGAAGTCAATAATGACAACATAAAGAAAGAAAAGGAAAGGGAAGAAAGGATTCTACTCTGATTTGTCCTCCAAACATGTATTTCCTATTAAGTAGTTGGAGCTCCAAATTATACTCAATGAGCCAAGCGATTTTAAGCACTTTTTTTGTGTGAATTTCTGTTCATGGAATGAGATCTCCCATGTGACCAGCTTAAACAATAGGGAATCTTAAAGCTCCAAATGGAAAATATACTTTCCACTTTCCTCTTTCC
>JAJEJO010000397.1:0-32329 GCA_020662805.1 Glaucomys volans
GGGGCTGCCTCCAGAAGCTGGAAAGGCAAGAAATGAATTCTCCCCTACCACCTCCAGGAAAGAATCCATCCCTCCCAACATCTTGATTTTAGTCCTTGAGACCTGTGACTTACTTCTAACCTCAAAACTGTAAGACAATAAATTCGTGTTACTTGAAGTAATCACATTAAAATTACCTCTGAGCCTCCTGGGAGACAGGGTGAAAAAGGAAACATGCCACCAAAATATTATTATTAGAAAGAAGCATATCAGCCCTTCAGCTCTGAAAACAAGGTGTTGGGGTAAATGACAAGGAAATGACAATACAGTAGATTTTAACTCTAGCACTTCATAAAAGGAAAAAAGATCCCACACTTCTACAAAAAGACCCCAGAGAGAATAATCCAAAACTGATGAATGTGACTTCCCCAAGGCTCAGGCTGAGCCACCAGCCAGTGGCGTTTCTCCTGGAAACCTGAGCCAAAGGCAAATAGGGAAAACGGCAGTTTTAATCATGCCATCCTAGACACTATTGCCATTACTACTGTAATATCTCAATTACTAGAGCGGAATTCAGAGCACAGTAGTGGGAAGCACAGAGCAACCTTGGCCACCTGAGCAGTGTAGTGTGCCGAGAAGAGCCCCAGCCCTGGAATCGGACTCAGCACCATCCAAAGCCCACCTGCATCACACTGACTGTGGGTCCTAGTAAGGCAGGATGCTTACACCTCAAATCTCTCCTGGGTGAAATGGATTTCGTATTTCTTACTCTGAAACCTACGTGTGCAGGCTAAAGGAGATCATGCACACCCAGACTTAGAAGGGACTTAACCTCCTCCCTGCCCTCAGTCCTCCAGGCAAGCTCACCCATCATCAGCAAGGGAGCAGGTAGGACCTACAGAGCAAGGTGGGAGAGGTTAGTTCACAGGTCCTATGGTCTCCTGCTCAGGGAGGTGGACTCCCTGGCCAAGCTCACAGAGCAGGTCAGCCTTCCAGTTCTGCTCAATGCTCCCTTCTGACAATCCACTGGCAGTCAACTCTTCCTGCTGGGTATCAGGAGGCACTCACTGCACTGGGCCCAGGGAGGGGGCGCTGCTGGCTTGCATGGTCTGCCTAACTCTCCCTCTGGATGTTTCTTCTTTGCAGGGGATGCCCCTTTCTGTACCCCTGAACAGCACAAGGAGTGTGCAGAACCTGCCCTAGGTCAGTACTCGGGGGCCGGGGTACTGGTGGGGCGGTGAGACTGAGATCCTGGGGATCATCTAGGTGGGGGGGGTAGAAGAAACAGGGAGGGGATTGGAGGAAAGAGACTGGGCAGGATGGGGTCTCTGCAGGGACAGGAAAGGAAGAAGAGGAAGACAGAAAGGATGGGAGGTAATCTGTGCAAGAAGATGAGGGCTACAGGGAAAGGAGGGAGAGAAGAGAGGTCCAGATGTGGAGATGGAGATGAAGTGAGTTTCATGGAAACAAGGATGCTCAGGAATGCAGGGAGAAGGAGAGATGGAGAGATGATGGAGAAGGAGCACCCAGAGGAGCTTGGTGATACCTCCTCTCATGCTCCAGTGGTGTTCAATGGAGAGGCTGAGGTTAGCCCAGAGTCCACTAGTCCTTCCAATATGCTGTTGAGCCCCAGGTAGCAGGGAGAGGGCAGGGAGGTGAAGCCAGGTTTACACTCCATGTGTGCAAATGGAAAGCACAGAGCCCTCCCTCTCCTCCTCCTCCTCCTCTGGCAGCCCGATGGGTGTTTGCCAGATAGAATTACTCTGCTGGATCTCCAGCTGGAGCCCTGGCAGGGAGGAAGAACCCACAAAGGAACTGCAGCCCCAAAACTAGACCTGTTCTCCATGCCTGCCTTTCTGCAGACCTGGAAAATGGCTTATAATCAAGACAAGCATGGAGAATGGCAGACAATGTACACTCCAGTTCATTCAGCAGCTGAACCTGATGGAGCTAAGCCAGGGCAGAGCTCAACACACCCGCACATTCAGATGGTTCCAGAAGGACTAGGGATAACAGGGGAAGGAGTGATTTCTGATGCGTTCGAAGACTCAGTCTTTGGAATAAAGAGTGGACAAAACCCAAAGGTAGCCAGGAGCACTGAGATGAGATGAAAAGAAAGAGGCAGGTAAAGAGGAAGGTACTGAAGAAAGAAGTTACTCTGACACTTGTTCAAATGGTAACAAGTTTTGAGGCTATTGCAGTAGGAATCAAGGCCATTGTAACAGGAGAGAGAGGAGGGGCTCAACTCAGAAGTCAGCAGCCAGCTGTGCATCATGGCCAACTAGTGATGTGAAGGAGTCAGTAGAGAGAAAATTACATGGAGGAGCCATCGGGGTAGGAGGATTCTTACTAAACCAACTTAGGATGCTTGCTAGGGGTTGGCCAGAGTGATGAGGTATCAAGGACTGGGGTTCTCTCTAAACTGGCTTTTGCAGGATTCCTGCTAAGCAGGGCTAGGTAGGCCCAGCAAGGATGGGGCCAAGATCAAGACTTAGTCAAGAAGGCTCTGAAGAGCCTGGCTCAAGTTTGGCCAAGAAGGAAGTCTGTGGGAGGGAAATGCCTTACACCCCCTCACCTGTTTGAAAGAAGCCAGGAGAGGGAGAGAAGATCCCAACTGAAGGGAGATTGTCTCCAGGGAAAGGAATTGAGGACATTTGTCCCACATGTACCCCAGCAGGTGAAGGGGGTGGGCATTGGCTATGAAGGAGGCCTAGTGTAGACACCAAGGAGCCTGGGGCTCCAGATACAATGGTCCCCATGCTGACTTTGACAGAGGCCCACTTCGTGAATGAGAACACTGAGGCTAAGAGCAGGAAAAAAAAAGCCCCCAAAAGTTGAGGGGGCCAGGACTCCCTTGAAGCTTATTCTCCAAAAATGACAATATTTGAACAATCTTTAAAGATTGACATGAAAGTAACAGGAAGCAGGGGAGAAAAAGGAAACCCCGACAAGAGCAAAAGCCCAGCTCCTCTCTCTCCACAATCCCCCAGCCCTGTTTCTTAGGACCAGAAACCCCTTCCAACTCACTTCCCAGCTGCTCAGATCCCTCTGGGCTGGACCAGAAGCCCCAGTCCCCACACCTGATTATGACCCTCACTCCTCATCTCCCCCACCCCAGGTCTGCTGGCGGAAAAGGACAGCAATTACTGTCTCTGCAGGACCCCCTGCAACCTAACCCGATACAACAAAGAGCTCTCCATGGTAAAGATCCCCAGCAAGACGTCTGCCAAGTACCTTGAGAAGAAATTCAACAAATCAGAAAAATACATCTCGTAAGTAAAGTGGGCGTGGCAGGAGGTGGAAGGAGGGCTGGATCTGGAGGAAACTGAGGGAAATGTGGCAGGAGGGCAAAGGTCATCAGTTCAGTTGAGCAAGCACCCACTGTGTTCCAAGCTCTGGGTTCAGCATTCAGGATAAAGACAAAGATGAATTAAGTATTGGCCCCTGCCCTTAAAAGGGAGGCTGTAGTGTGCAGGGGGTAGACCTCATCCTGGAAGAACCAAAAGCTTCTAAAGAGTCATCAGGTGAGTGCTACCTCAGTTTGTTCTGTTGAGTCCTGCTTTCCAATGGAACATCCTGCGTGACGGAAGCATTCCACACCTGTGGCACCTGGCATGGCAGCCACTAGGCCCACGTGGCTGTTGAGCACTGGAAAGGCAGCCTGTGTGACCAAGGAAGCGAACTGTCATTTTATTTCATTGGAATCAGCTAAACTGTTTCAGAAAGACCCTTCAGGCGGCCGTATAGAAGACGGGTGGAAAGCCGGATGGGGAGAAGGAGGCCTGTTAGGAGGCAGTTGCTGTAAACCAGGCAAGAAATGGTGAGGGGTAGAGAGAGAAGGATTTCCTCCCTCATTCCCAGACACTCCTTCCTGTCAGGACAGTTGCCAGGACCTATCCCAGCACAGATTCTGCTCAACAGGTGGAGAACTGGGGCCACCGAGAGCCTGGTGAGCAGTGCTAGAGGAGATGGGAGTCGGACATACCAGGTCCGCTGCTTAGCAGGCATTCCACAGGCAGTAGTGGCTTTCACTGCCAAGCTGTGCCTCGTTAACACACCTGCCTGCAGGAGAGGTGTGAAGGGAGCAGCGGCACTTCTGCCAGGAAACCCCAGCCAGCGCAGGCTTGCTCCCTGGAAGATCTCCTGACTTTGGCAGCTGTTCAGCAAAGCCAGTGCAGGGCCTCCTGCCAGGAGAAGCTTGTTCTCAATCCCAAGGGGCTTGAGGGGCTCTCAGGAGTGGTCAGGAGCACCCAGGAGGTCAGCAAGGCAGGTATCATTTTCATACTAAGGACCTAGGCAGGCTCTTGGGGACTCTGCAACCTGGAAGCCTGGCAGGAGTCCTGGAAACATACCAAGAGGCAGGTAGAAATAAGGGCCAGTCAGGGCAGCTGGTGGAGGCCTGTGGTCCCAGGCAGGAGTCAGGGTTCCTGGCTTCCAGCTCCAGCTTGTCCTCTGGGCAGGCTCCCTGGGCCTCTATTCTTCCAGCTGTCCTTGGCAAAGCTGATTCAGGCAATCCTGTGTACGCCGATGGATCTAACTGTGTGGTATTAAATGTTCCCTCTGCAGAGAGAACATCCTGGTTCTGGATATCTTTTTTGAAGCTCTCAATTATGAGACAATTGAGCAGAAGAAAGCGTATGAAGTCGCAGCCTTACTTGGTAAGTCTGAGTGTCTATTGCACAAATTTCCACATCTCCAGGGGGTGGGCAGGTGGAGGGGGCAGGGAGACACATATGTATATAAGCCTTCTGGGGAGGCTCTTTCTTTGCACTGCTCCTGGCCAGATGGGAAAGATGCCAGTGCGGTGGAGATCTTGGGCCTAGCTCCATTCCCAGTCTAGGCCATTTTTCCCGCTCTATGCAATGAGGAGGTTGAGCTCACTGGTCTCTCAGGATCTTTCCAGCCCTGCTTTCTTGGGTTCCACAGTCTTCTGCCCCCGGGTTGGAGTCAGTGTCCTGGGGCATGGAAGGAGCAAAGAGCTATAGGAAGCAGGGAAGGAGGAGCTGCTCAACTGTGAGTGGTCCCCAGGCAGCCAACACAGCCAGGGTCCCTGATGGAGTCCTGCCTGGAGAGCAATGTTGCTGCATCAAGAAGGCAGGTGCTGCACCCTCACCAAGAGTCAATTGTCCAAACACTGAAGGGCCCCTTGCCCTGGATCTCCACCAACCTGAGTGCCCCTCACACGAGTTCACCTCAGCTGCCCTGGATCCACTGGCACACAGTGGACACAGGGAATTAATTTCAACCCTGCCCAGCCAAGCCCAAAACTTAGAAGACCTCTCAGAGTGGACAGTCAAGGTCCTGCCCCTGGAGCCCTCTGCCAATTCCCACCCTCTCTCCATAAAGAGTGCAATGCTTGTGCCCTAAGGAAGAAATGGCTCTGGTCCCTGTGATGGAAGTAGGTGATAATAGCATTCCAGGAGGAACAGGTGCATTCTGCCTGGAAGTATAGAAGGAAGGGCTGGCTTTAAACCCAAGGGCTACTGCATGACAGCTGCGAGAACCTGGACAAGTGGCTTCACCTTGCTGAACCTCGGGCTCCTCTTGTGCAGAACAGATTTAATTTCACCCACTTTATGAGCTTGTTGCTCCTATGCCAGGGCAGGGCCCATCTGAGCATTTCTACACTTCCTCTAGGAAGCTAAGGACTGAGTCATAGCTCAGTTCCAGCTGGGTTAAGGTGGCTGTCACTCAGCCCTTGGAGGTCATTGTGGTCAAAGGTACCTAGCCAATAGATTCATGAGCTGGGCCCCAAAGTAGAGGTCCTGCTCCCTCACCCAGACCTGATGGGTCTGACCTTTATTTCCTAAAAATGACTCATAATACGCCTCTTCCCTCTCCAGCATCTCTTTCTCCCTCCCTCTCTCTCTCCATCTCTCTCTCTCTTTCTCTCTCTTTCCCTCCCTAAACACACACACACACACACACACACACACACACAGAACAAGGAGGGCCTGAGCTCTGAATCTGTCATATCTGCATCAGATATGAGGATGAGCTTGTTCCCAGCATCTTGTTCCCACCCAGAATAGCTCGCTGAGGAAATCATGCTGCCATCTGTACCTCCTGTGATGAGAGCGTGTGCCACTTGCACACCCTCGGCCATCAGGCCCGGCCCAGCTATCCCTCACCACCACCTAGTGTCGACACACATGCACACTGTCTGGGCGCTCACCTGACCCAGGGGGTCCCCCACCCCAACCTGCACACATGCACGCCAACCTCCGGGTCCATGTGCCCATGGTGGTCCAGAACTATACATACATGCACACCCACAAGGCCCCACCTGACAGCCACACAGCTTCAGGGACATATCCACACACACAGCCTAGGCAGACATACTCCTCACATTCACCTGCATAACACACCGAACACACCCACACCTACACATGCACACACACCATCTGCCTCCACAGACTCACACACATGCATACACACACTCAGCGTGCCTGACAAGACAGACAGCCATACACATAAAGGCATCAATGGCCAGACATGCTGCCTCCGTCCAGACAAATATGTGCACACACACACACACCACACCCCAGAACAAACCCTTCCCACACCACTACATTCTCGCCATGCTGCAAGCTAATGCAAACACGGTCACACTTGACATGCACAGAAGCACACACCCCCAATAAGCCTGCATTAAAGACATTTGAGAGAGTGATGGGGAGGAAAGAAAGCCAAGGGGAGCCATTCCAGCCTAGTGTCAAATCCCCCCAGGACACCCTTCCCACCACCATCTCTGCTGTCCACCTGGGGATGTGGGTGCGGGGCTCTGCTCAGTCATGAGTGAGGAGAAGTCGGGGAGGTCTACCCATCAGAAAGTCCTCAGACCAACGGGTCCGCCCCTGCCAAAAGCATCCCTCATTCCTGCCCTGCTCCCAAACCAGCCAGCCATTGGATCTGGGAGGGACTCCACAGTTCTGATCCTCCGCTCCACTCCTCACCACCACCACCACGCATGCCTTGGAGGCAAGCTTACTGGAAAGGTCAGGGCTTGTCAAAACTGCACACATTGAAGACCACTCTGCACCTCAGAACCCCAGAGCCCTGTGATCTGCATGCTGCCTCTGGGGCAGAGCATCTTGGGCTTCTGAGGAGTCCAGACCCTTTGAGAACTTGACGAGAGCTGAGGTCTCTCTTGCCAAAAGTGCCCACACACTTGGCCTTCACTTTCAGGAGAGGTTTCAGCCATCCGAAGTCCTCCCAAGAAGGTTGTTCTCAACCCCTGGTGGGCCTGAGAACCACCCAGGGAATTTCAATAGTGCTTAGAAGTCAACCCCAGAGGTTCTGATTGGCCAGGCTTAAAGTACATCCAGACGTCTGTGTAGATGGAAAGTCTCCCAGGGGAGTCGATGCAAGGGACCGGAAGACAAATCTAAAAACCTTTGACCAAGGGAAACCTGACATCCCAGGGTGAGAACTTCCACTCTAGAAAAAGACCACATTGACCATTGATCCTTGGGCAAGAGAGGGGGGATGTCTATGACCTTATCCCAAGAGTGGAAGGTGCCCCTAGATAGCCCTGAAGGCCTTGCCATGATGGTAGGGGTAGAGGGGGCTTCTGTGGTTCCTCTGTTCCTGAGACCCACACCCAGGGCACCTGACATAGGTGTAGAAGGCTAGACTGCACCCTTGTCCAGGGCAAGGGCCACACATCTTGTCTCTGTTCCCAGTAGAGAGCCACCCAGGACCCAGTGTGGTTCTGAGAGTGATTGAACAAGCCTGCGAGCCCCTTCAATAAGTGGTCAGGTCAGTCCCCACCCCAACTGGGTGCTGACACACTTGGCTCTCAGAGCTGTGTGGTGGGTGTGGGTCCTGCCAGAGGCCGGGCCCTCTCATGATAAGCCCAGGCTCCCCATGGAGGAGACACTGTTCAGGAGCTCTGGCTTCCAAGTTCTTTGTCTGTTCGCACCTTCCTGGGAGCTGTGTGAATAAAACCAAATCTTTGGTCTTTTCCCTCTCTCTCCAGGTGACATTGGTGGTCAGATGGGATTGTTTATTGGTGCTAGTATCCTTACAATACTAGAGCTCTTTGATTATATTTATGAGGTAAGATGGGATTGTCCTCAGGGAAGTGACCCTGCCCTCCACCCGCCTCCAGGCTCAGAACCAAGGCATGGTGGCGGCACCTCACTCCCCCAACCCAGAACCCCTGCTCCTCCTGCTGCCCACCTACATCTTTCATTGCCCAATCCTAGGCACAGGATTCAGGGTGTGGGATCTTAAGGAGGGGTGGTGTAAGAGAAACAGAAGCCAGGGTCCTATCCTCAGGGAACTGGAGGAGCGATGGGCTGTCTACCTGTAGGGAAGGAGTGGGAAGGATGGGAAGAAGGGGCCAGACTGTTCAACACACACTCACACACAATACACAACCACACAACACATCACACTCACACATATCACACACACCACAAACATACATATACCACATTCACACATGTGTGCACACACACACACACACACACACACAAACCCCATGCACAGCCTACCTTCTGAATAGCCCATCCCCTGGACCAGGTCCTCTGTGGTCCACTCAGTCTTAGGAAAGGGACATTTCCCAGCAGTCCACATCAGTCCCCAAGCACCAGCTGCCTCCAGTGTAGGGAGATGGCTCCCTCAAGAGGCAGCTGGAACAAGGCCTCAGAAATCTCCTCAAACAGCAGAAGGCTCCTCAGGCTTCCAGAGTGCCTGGAACTGAACTTGCCAGCTCTGGCAGCTCCCGCAGACCCAGGCAGTGGTGAGCAAGCTCCTGGGCTTCTCTGCAGAGGGTTAACCTGACCAAAGGGCCCCAAGGGCTCAGCCAGACACCTGAAGAGCAGCGTGGCATTACCAGGCTAACCTGCACCAAGATGCACAGTCTGCCCCAGGCTCTGTCCTGCCCCAGTGTTCACTTGCAGGCCCCCAGTTCCCTGGCTGTGAAATGGGAAAAGCCCCATGTGCCCCCCTGAAACAGTCAATGGTCCCAGGAGTTCTAAGGCCTGCCCAGACCTGCAAAAGTGTCCCGGGACCTCTCAATCCTATGCCAGCAAAATGCTCACAGAGCAGCATTCTGTCTCCCAGGGAAGGCTGGCTGTTCCTGGCCAGCAACCCTGGGAATCATGGGGAGCCATGGAGCCCCACGGCAGAGGTCCTCTGGAGACTCTCATGCCTCCCAGCATGATGACCCCCACCTAAATAAGGTTCCATGGCCAGATTTTATTCTTGGTTTATTAATTCTTATGAAAACATGCACTAAGTTACAGCAATTGAATCATACCCTATAACATATTTAAGAACTTCCCTTTATTGCTAGGAATAAAATGTTAGGAATGCAAGTGTGCCCTCATCTTGTTAATTGCAGAGTTGTCAGGCTAGAAAGCAAAGAATGACCTTGTCCCCCAGACCCAGTCTCAAAAAGGGATCCCAGGCTGCTTTGGGGACCAATACAGAGCCAGTCCTACCAGCACCTTCTGCTTATCTACACTCTCCATCCAGGAGAGAAAGGGGTGGACCCTGCAAGACAGGACCTTCCCACTCTCTTTCTCTCCCTTCTGCAAAAAGAAAAAAAAATGCATGTTGGCCAAAGTCAGGTTGAGACAGATGGGCCCCTAAAGCTGTCAGCCAGGCCTGGTTCTTGCCATGCAATGTCCACACCACAACCAGATGGTTGCTGCTTCTGTGGTTCCCCATTGGAGCCCAATGGAGGGAGCCTTTGCACTGTCCTCCTGGCCTAACCATCTCCTTCCTGCTTTTCTTGCAGCTGATCAAAGAGAAGCTATTAGACCTGCTTGGCAAAGAGGAGGATGAAGGGAGCCATGATGAGAATGTGGTAAGAGCAGCTCTGGGGTTGGAAGTTTCAGGGATCCTTTGGCTTCTGCAGGTGATAGGAAGTCAGATACTGAGGCTGGGCAGGAGGGATGTGATTCACTGCACACCCTTCTGTAGCTATGACAACCTGTTAGTCCCCAAGTCCAAGGACACTTCAACCAAACCCCATCCCAAAGGTCAGCAGGTGAGCCATGAATACAACTTATTCCAGGAAATGATTCCAGGATAGCTTCTGCATGGCCCACTATAGCTTCTCTAAGCCAGGCAGCTACTCCCCTCACTTCACAGCCTGGGGAGAACAAGAGAAGATCTGTGCAGGTTTACTTCCTTATTCCCCCTGAGGTGGCAAAATGCAAGCAGAGTGTCACTGGCATCCATCCCATCTGAAGGGGACAAAGCACGGGACCTGGTGAAGTTGGTAGCAATCAGACCCACTATAGATACTGACAACTGTATGCCTGGCACATACTGGGCTCTGTGCTGTGTGCCTATGTGCACGATGTCACTGCAACCTCACAGTCACCCTAAAGAAAGACCTATCTTTATCTCCTTCTTGTATTTGAGGCTACTGAAGCCAGAGTTGCTCAGCTTTTGAGTGTCAGAGCTAGACTCCAAGAACCTCTAAACACTGCCCTACTCTGCCTATTTCCTACAGCCAGAGAGGCGGTTTGTGGCTTCCATCATTCTTCCCAAACCTAGTCTACTCCCAGGCTCAGGTTGGTTGATTGGTAGAGGTTGTGCTGGCTTTCCAAACCCAGTGGGTCCCCAGTCAGCACCTCCAGCTCTGGGACAACCACATGCCCTGAAGGGCCACTGCCTCTGGAAGTCAACCAGTCCCAAATGAATCTGAGCCATTTCTGTTCTGGATAGTGTCTCTCTGCCCATCTCCCAAGCTAAAAATCTTGCTCTAATTCTCTGGACTTCCGCAGCTTCTGCTGAACAGAAGATGGCCTCTGCTGAAGGGGAGGGCAGTGTGGAAGGGTCCCAGGTCTGGTCTCAGCTGGTCCAGGTCCCTCCTCCTAGTCATGACTGGAGTTGGGGGTGGGGGGCAAGTTACTTAGCCTCCCTGAGCATCTGCATAAGATCCTAGGACCTTAGAGGGTTGTCATGGGGATTAAGTGAGATCATGCCTATGAATGGATCAACACAGCACCTAGTCAATAGTAACTTCTCAGCAAGTGGTGCTTACCTCCCCACCCCACGTCCCCACCCCCTCCTCCCCTCCTTCCTTCAGAATGCCTTAGCCTCATGGCCTCCCTTCATCCTGTCCTCCTCCCCAGCTCTCTCCCCATCAAATCTCCCCCAAATTCCTGGCACAGCCTCCTGGCCTATCTCCTAGCCTCCTGCCCACTGCAGCCCAAGAACCACCCAAAGATTCAGAGCCATCTCGACCCCACACTCCTCAGGGACACGCAGCTGCTTTTCCCTGGGACTTCACCCTAAAACTCTGATCAGCTCTGGTTCTAGCCTTCAGGGGCTTCCACCCTTCCTGCTTGGCTTCACAATGGATGTTTGCTGAGTGAATGACAGACGCCCACCTTCCCTTTCCCTACAGAGCACTTGTGACACGATGCCAAACCACTCTGAAACCATCAGCCACACTGTGAATGTGCCCCTGCAGACAGCCTTGGGCACCTTGGAGGAGATTGCCTGCTGACACCCCTCGGGCTACCCAGCACCCTCCGAACAGACCTTAAGGCCCAAGACCCAGGACAGGGGACAGCAAGCTCAGGTGGGATGGCCCCTGATGACAGAAAGAAGCAAGAGCCCCCTATGCACACATTGCAAACTTCTGCCAAACCTCGCTCCGGCCACGTCTGACATGAAGCGTCCCTGGGCCCTGACATGCGTCCCTCATAGGAGAGATGAGTTACACTCTGGAACTGACCAAGAACCAACCTGCCATCACATCTCACTGCCAGATGTATAAAGCACCTGCATGCTCAGACTCCTTATGGCGCCACCTTCACATCTGTCTTGTACATGATATTCCTCCGCGCAGTTTCCAGCGTCCGCTCTGCCACCCGTGCAGTGGGTCCAGATTCCAGTCCCAAAGCCACCATGAGGCCACGCTGGCACTAACGCTGCACAATCAGGAGGGAAACTGCAGGACTCTACTATGTTCAATCCTGTGTAGTTCGTGAAGGTTCTTAACCTTGCCCACAACCCCTTCCCCCAAACTGGCTCATGGGGCTCTGGCACCTCAGGTGACCAGCGCCAACCTCCCTCCTGCCCCAGCGCCTGTGAAGGTGGCACAGTGTCCTGGGCGACCCCAGTAATCATCCATGGAGTCACATTGTTCTTCTCTCCCTGTGACACAGCTTGTACAGTCTGATTCTTTTTTATTGGTGGGGGAGGGGACTTTTTTGTTTTGTCTGTTGGAGATTTTTGTTTGGGTTTGTTTTATATTTTTTGTTTGTTTGTTTTGATGTTCTAAGGTTAGTTTGGTTTGGTTTGGTTTGGTTTGGTTTGGTTTGGTTTGGTTTGGTTTTTCCATTTTCTTTGGAGTTTATTTATTCGTGCTTCAAATCACAGTCATATTAAAAGCTGGTCTTGTGGAAATGGCTGTGTCATTTCTGCCTTTTCTCCACATCCAGGTCTCTCTTCCCTGGCACTAAGAAAAAGCCCAGACGTGCCCAGGCCAGTGATGTGTATTTAAAGTTTCATGCAATAGCACTTCCCTTTACAAAATGTGTACACTCTACATTTTATCCTGTTCTCAATTTTTGAAAACAGTTGAACACAACCTTGACAATGACTTCATGACCCACAGACAGGTTGCGGCTTGCATCCAAAAGGACAGTGCCCCTCCAAGTGGCATGAAGGGGCAGCAGCTGAGAAGGTTGCCCACACCTCAGAACCTGAAGACAGCCTTCTAGGCCCACTGCACTCTGTCTGCTGCCCTGACTCCTTCCAACCCTGTCAGTCAACTCAGGCTGGACACAGGCCCCCAATGTGTCCTCTCCACCACTCACCAGCCTACCTGGACCTCTCTACCCCATCAAACTGACTGCTTCAACCCTCCATCATCCTTCCAGCCATCACGTTTATCCCATGACTCCTGAGAGGGTGTCCAGGTAGGATAGGAGGTTAGGAGGTGCCTTGGAGGGGACAGGGGAACATTCCCTTTTATGTCTCCTAGTGGCAAACTAGACTTCCTTGTTCAGGCAGAATCTTGTCCTCATGACATCCTGCTGATTCTATTCCTTTAGCTTTAATTTTTACTTCCCACTGCCAACCCCTAACACTTCCAGCCATGGTCTCCCCCAAAGCAGTGGGGGAAAGTCTAATGTGCTGACATGTCTTTTGTCATGTGCACAGAAAGGCTAGACCAGGGGCTCTGGATTCTGGTCCCTGCTCTTCCATCCAGCATCCTATCTACCAGGTATCTACCTATTCATTCCTCTTTCCTCCCACCATAACCCACTAACACAAGGAAAAGTTATTTCTCCAACATGATGAGTGGAAAAGAGTCTCATACACAGAGTTGGCAGCCCTAGTCCCGGGCCTTCTTCTCCAACAGCTGTCTGACAGTAGTGAGACCACACCCCTCTCTGGGCTCAGGTCCCTCAATTTGGGGATGGAGCTAATGTCTTTCCTGTGAGTAGGGAAGATGCAGGATCAGACAATCTCCCAAAACCCCTTGAGACTCCAAGTACTATGACAGTACTGTCTCCAGCAGCCAGTGGGACAAGTTGTACCTACCTGTCATGTTTGCACACAAGCATGGCCAAGGAGCTGGCAGTAATGAGAACTTCAGAAGGTAGCTGGAAAAGAGACCCTTGCCCTGCCTCCCCCAGCACTCTCTCAGCTGGGGTCACCCAAGCTGCTAGTGAAGCTGGGCTTTAATTCTTCACTCACAAGGTGGCTGGAAAAGGCCCTTTCCTATCACTGCAAATTACCACTAACTCAGTGGTTTAAAATAACATGAATGTATTATCTTACAGTTCTATAGATTAGAAATCTGTCACAGGTCTCACTGGGCTAAAACCTAGGTGTCAGCAAGGCTGCATTTCTTTCTAGAGGTTCCAGGGAAGAATCCACCTACTTTTTCCAGCTTCTAGAGGCCACCTGAATTCCTGGGTTCATGGCTTCTTCATCCCTCTACAAAGCCAGCCATGATGGGTTGAGTCCTCGGATCACATAACTCTGAACCTCCACAGTCACATCACACTCTAACTCCCACTCTCCTCCTTCCTCCATCTTCCATTTTGAAAGGATCCTTGTGATTACATCAGGCCACCAGATAATCCAGGATAATCTCCCTGGTTGCAAGGTTATTAGCTTAATCAAATCTTCAAAATCTCTTTTACCACGTAAGATAACTTAATGCACAGTTTCTGGGGATTAGGACAAGGGCATCCTTGGGGCCCATGATTCTGCCTACTGCAGGCCTTTTGGACCATATAGTTCAATATACTCATATGAGCAGGGAAGAGAGGCAGGGGACAGACTGACCTAGGGTCACTCAGCAAATTAATATCTATGCCCAAGCTATACCCCTAAGTTCATGGCTCACAATGCCTTTTGTAGACCTGTAGACTTAAAACAAGAGAGACTGAAAATTGTTATTCTTCCAGACTTTGCTAGGGCATGGAAATCCCTCTTCTGAGACAAATTCACCCCTCATGACATCAGGCTTGCAAATGTTCTGCTGGTGCCTGGACTATCAGATGCAGGACAGAGGGGTCTGAATGGTGGCCGCAGACTGTTCCCATCAGAGACTGGAACCAAATGAAATGTCTGTTTGGATAGTCGGGAGTCTATTTGATGCTTCTGCCTTGTTCCAGTTTAACAGCTTCATAAATTTTTAAAAATCTATAGCTTAAGTTGCAATTTGAACTGCTTCATTGGATTTCTGGCTTCCTTTCAGGAAAAAAAGGAAAAGGAGATCAATTTGTGATGGAGCAAAGAATATTTAAACACACATTTGAATTGCTTTGGGGCTCACATATCTATGTACCCCTTTTTGATTTGGGGACTCTGGCTTTGTTCAGCTTAGACCAGGTCTATATACTTACTTAACCTGTTTAAAGAAAAAAAATATATATATATGAAATTCAAAAAAGCAAATCAATAGCCACCTATTGATTATTAATTGGTTGTTGACCAAAGACACAAATTTCAAAGAGTGGTGGGGTGTTTTTTTTATTATTTCAAACAAGTAAACATGCATGTAATCATTCTCTTATTGAAGACTAGGAGAGACTGGCTGGACAGAGACTCAGGATGTGTAACCATTTCAGGAGTGACCAAAATGATGACATGAAGGCCAAGGGTTGGGAACAATCACAGTCCAAACCACAAGGCTGGATTCTCAGTGGCCTCAGAGTCAGATAAATTAATTAGGGAATGGCCCACAAGGAACAGAATCCACACCACTTGCTGCAGCTAAAGAAAGTGAAAGGAATCAGAGTACCCATGCCTGGGGACTGAGCTGGTGGCTTCTAGACTGTTGCTCTGTTGTTTTGGGCAAAGAGAAGCCACAGTCATTTTATTTCTTCTTCCCAGCTTGAAGCTATTTTTGTGAAAGTTTTAACCATGAACATACCTGGGAAGAAGTTCGTGGAGCTGCAGGCACCAATGAGGAGGAGATCAGTCCCCAGAGGGTATCTGGAGAAAGGCTCCTGGTGAGCAGGCAAGGAGGCAGCCAGAGGCAGGCGCAGCCCACAGGAGTGAGCTCAGAGGGTCCCGTGTTCCCTCAGGGAGAGCGCAGCTCAGCCCACCTGAGCCCATAGGCTGAAGAGAAACCTGATTGCTGCTTCCTTCCCAGTTCAGAGATTTCAGCTCAATTACTCTGCATGGGACAGGGCCTCCATGAAATCCCAACGAGTGAGCACCCCAGTAACAGAGAAGAAAGGGAGATCAGAAAGGGCAAGGAATTTGCTTCTGCAGAAGGGGGTGCAAACAGTCCTGACCCAAACTCAGCCAGAACAGACTCCAGGCTGCACAGAACACACTTCCTGGCAGAGGTGGGGAGGAACAAGGGGACAAAGGAGGGTCTGATGCATGAAGGACTCAGGTCTGCCTTTCATTTGACTCGATTGTTATGTGCCAGACATTCATCCTCAAGGGATTTATAATGCTGACAAGTATACAGATGACTACGAAAGATGAATCCAGTTCCCAGATGAAGGAGTGTGAAAGAGGCATATGCAAGTCCCAGGGGGCTGGAGAAGGTACAATGTAGGGGACAGTACATAGGTCCAGGGGGACCCAAGCAAAGAATCAAAAGGGGAAAGCATCCTAAAGATCACCAAGAGTAAGGCAGGTGCCAAAGGAGGAAGGGCCTGATCACCATCTGAGAAGGTATCCCGGCTCATGTCCTTCAAGGTCCTTCCCCTGCTCCTCAAGAGTCCACGAAGACATTTCTCACCAGGGCTGGATTGACTGAGCTAATGGCTTTCTCCCAACTCATGTGAGACTCTTGCCTCTCAGAACATGGAATCTTTTTGTGCACGAGTTTATGTATTCCTAAGGCTAGCAGGTTAAGTGTTTTGCAGGACATCAAACAGGACAGTCATACCCAAACCTGCTAGAAAGGAAGAGGAGATAGGACAGGCAGGAAGAGGTGACTCTCTTACAAATTCAGCTCAGCATTTGATAAAACCCAAGCTCACTTTTCAAGAGTAAAGCTAGTGGTTGGCAAAGGCTTTGCATGGAGAATCAAAAGACTGAGCTTTCAAACTGCTCCTTCTGTCAGCTGACCACATGACTCTGGACAGTCCCCTCGGTTTCTCTGGACTTCCATTTCCTCCTCTATAAAAGGGGAGAAGTGGGAAAGGGACAGACAACCCTTTTGGTTTATGCTTCCCAACTCTAGCACTCCATGAGAACTGGGTATGTGAGCTAGTGCTTAATTTATTGCTTTATTTCCCTATCTATAAAATGAGTATGATTGTGCCTAGTTTTCAGGGTTACTATGAGAGTTAAATGAGCTAAGGTGCATAAAACATTTTCTATCTTCATTTTCTTCATTCCTGTAAAAGAGTGCTTCTTCTCCTGTTGGGATCACTGGCTCTTTTTTAAAAAGATGAGAGCTATGAACTCCCATCCCAGAAAAAATCCACATGGTCATGTAGCAATACATAAAATTTTGTATGCAATTTTAAAAGGGGTTTTGGACCCCCAGAGTCCATTGGTGATCCTCTAAGGATCTACTGATGCTAGCTGAAGTCTCCCCGGTCTCGAAAGTGCTAAACAATCCTCTAATGGAACCCACCAGGACCACAGAAGAGCTACCAAGATTTCTTCTCCTAAAATGACATAAAGACTCATTTTTCAATTTACAGGGATGACAAAAAAAAAAAGGATAGGATTCAATCAATTTCACATTTTTTTCTCCCTTAATTTTTTTAAACCTTTGGCACCTGCTACAGCTTGTGAGCTAGTGTGTTCTCACAGATGGCAAAGCGAATGAGAGAGCAGAAAATGAATATGAACAGAAACACTTGGAAATGAGATTTCATAAAATTATTTTATGCATGTAGACATTTTGGGAAGACCTGTGTGCCTCAAAAGCAAACACAGCATCAGCACACAGACATCCCCACGATCTAAGGATGTGACCCCTGCATCACGGCATCTGGGAATGCATGTACAATGGTCTCTGGTTGCCACTGAGCCCCCAAGCACACCCTGCCGCTGCATCGCATTCATCTCTGAGCAGGGCTGCCGAGGTGGCTTTTCATTTGTTAGTTTAAAAGAGTCCATGCCCTGATAATGGCTGCGAGGGATGCTTTGGGAGGGGATCTGGATGTCTTGCCTCCTTGAAGCTGTTCCCTACTCCACGCTCATTTGACTAACTGATCACCTTAATGGGCCATTTGTCTTTAAGGTAATTCAGATTTTTGTGGCTTCTTTTCAAAAGGAATTATATGCAGTTTAAAATAGGCCCAATATAAAGTGATTGGTGGGCACCAAATCATCCCCAGCTACTTGCCTTAGAGGGAGGAGGTGTTAAGACACAACAGGAAGAAGACTGGGCTCTCTGTCCTGAGTCTATCACTGCATGAGCATTCTGTGTGTACCTATGACGGCCAGGCACCATGCGGGTGCTGGGGGTTCATATGTAAAGAAGACACAATCCTTGTCTTCAAGAGGCTTGGAGTCTGGGTGGACAGAGGTGAGCAATGGGTGTGCACACAGATACCTGAGCAGCAACAGAGGCAAAGGTGGACAAGACAGTGTGCTCACTGAGGAGGACACACCTGAGTCTGGCTGAGTTGCATCAGGTTTGGGCTGAAGCCCTTAGAGAAAGGTTAAAAGTTGTGGGCAGGTGCATTAGCAGAGGAGACACTGGGCAAAGGCTCAGAAGCAGAAGAGAACTTGAGGAATTGAGAGAATGAAGGATCCCTGTTGGATAGGAATGGGCTCTCTACTGCCCTCCCTCAACTGGGTCTTTCCATTCTGGGGTCCTGCCTGCTGAGGTTGGGTCCATCAATGGAGGCTTGGATGTGTGGGGACAAAGTATAGTTTCTGTATCCTGACATCCCTACCCAAATCCCAGCTGCACCAACTGTGCCATCTTGTGTAAGCTTTAGAACTTCCCTGAGGAACAGTTTCCTCCTCCATTTGGGGTGTGGGTAGTGAGATAAGTTTTGGCAGGTGTCGCTGTGATGCCTGAACCATGGTAGGTCAGTGATGATAAAGAATCCCATCCCAGCCGGGCGTGATGGCGCATGCCTGTAATCCAAGCAACTTGGGAGGCTGAATCAGGAGGATCGCGAGTTCAAAGCCAGCCTCAGCAACTTAGCGAGGCCCTAAGCAACTCAGTGAGACCCTGTCTCTAAATAAAATACAATATAGGGCTGGGGATGTGGCTCAGTGGCCGAGTGTCCCAGAGTTCAATCCCTGGTTCCAAAAAAAAAAAAAAAAAGAATCCCATCCCAAGTGCCAACTCCATCAAGAGTGGCTGCTATGGAAGGGTTGAGAGGTTTCCTGGCCACATGAAGCTCAGTAAGAAGCTTGTATTTAGTTTGCAATGTCTGCCACAGCAAAGGGGCAAGAGGGGGTGCATACATGCTCAAGAGTGGAGAAAAACAGCCATACCCAGCAGAGGGTGAGGATCACACAGGAAGAGCACCAGGACCTCAGCCCAAGGGGAGCACTCAGAAAAGCTTCCTCAGCTGCCAAGAGCCCTGGTCTCCCTCACCTACACAGAAAAGAGAAATAGAGAAGCAGCAGCACCTGAGCAGGCTAGTCATCCCTGGAGCATTCGCCCCACTCAGCACAAAAGATACAGAAAAGCCTTTTTTCAAATCTGTCTCCTTGAGCCAAACTAAGCCAAGAGAACTCCTCCCTCTAAGGCCGGTAACTGGGTATGATTTGGTGCCCACCAATAACTTTGTATTGGGCCTACCTGAAACTGGACATAATTCCTTTTGAAAAGAAGCTGCAAAGTCTGACAAAGGTGACAAAATTCACTTAATTTCTCCCCACTTTGCATAGAAACCTCTGCTACCTTATCCAAACCATTCCCTTTCTTCTTCTTCTTCCCACATCCTCCTGACTCCTCTTCCTCCTCCTCAGCAAACAGTGCCAGTCTCCCAAGGAAGCCCTGGCCCCCAGGCAGGCAGGATCTGCACACACCCATTCCTCCCCAGATGGGCTGGAACTTGGCACCACCAGAATAGGAGCCAGCACTTCTGGAACACTGCTTGTGGCAGACAGGGTGCTCGGAGCTTCACTGCTCTCTGTTTTGTAATTGGTACAATATCAGCTCCTCTTGCCCGTGAGGGATGCTGCACTCCAAATGGTGGAGTGACTTTCCCATGGTCAGGCAGCTAGAATCAAGGAGAAAACTCCACTGCACCAGCTCTGCCCAAACTGCTGAGCTCCCTCTGCTCAAGGTACATCCAAGGGGGAGGCGTGTGGGACTTGGATGAAGAACAGCCAGGGTGGTCCCTGTGAGAACAACAGTCTCCCTGGTGGGTTCTGGAGGGGCAGTGTGTCCCCCTGGAGGGATGCATGGAGCCTGGCACATAGGTAGTGCTTAAGCAACACATATAAAAGCAGGTCAAGATTCATTAATTCTAAAAACATTAGCTGGGTGCCTACCATTCATTCATTCATTCACTCACACTTCAATTGTGCATGCAACAGATTCATTCATTTATTGAAAACTCTATGCCAGCTATTCTAGGTTCTGGGGATAGAAGAAACACACAAATTTCCTGCTCCCATGGTTTTTAGAATCTAATATAAGGAGACTGAAGGCATAAATATACATAAATTCAGATGTGCATGACATAATTTCAGACAGTAGCACATGCTATGGTGGTAAGACAGTCACAAAGAGGGATGAGGATGCTTCAGCTATGGTAGCCCAGAGAGTCTCTCTAAAGAGGTAAAATTGAGATGAGACCTGATTGAAGGGAAAGGAATGACCACTCTGAGATTTGAGAAAATGACATTCTAGAAAGATAGAATAGCAATAGAAACAGCTTGTTGGATAACAAGTTCACAAGGGACGGAGTTTATGAACTGGAGTGCAATGAATCGGGGGAGTGATGGAGAAGCAGCATGCTACTTTGAAGGGACTAATTGCCAGGGACTGCACTAGCTAGGGCAAGAGTTTCTGAAGAGTTAAGAGATGCCTCTGTAGCTGAGGCTTGGTCATAGCAGACCTTATATACCAAAAGCTTAAACTTTAACCTGAAAAGTAAGAAAAGACAATGGGGTCAGGATGCAAAGCAGGAACAAGATAAAAAGCTCTCTTGGAGGAAGAAGTGGGTGGCAAGGAACATGGTTAGAATCAGGGATGCTCTTAGGAGACCTTTGCTATTGTCCCTGGGAAGAAATGATGAGCTCTTGATTAAGCAGCTATATATGGATAGAAAGGAGGGACAGTTTCCTAAGATATCAAGAAGATAAAATAGGCAGAACTGAATGATTGGTGGAAAGTGGGGTGCAAGTGATATGGAAGCAGAGAGACCCCAGCACATAGACTGATTACCCTAACTGACCTGAGCACACTCTCAAGAACTCTGAGTCTACAACTCCTATGGCTTCCACTTCCAGGTGAGCCTGTTCACTGTTTCATCCTCACCAAAGGTGAGGCCTCTCTAACTTTGGTCAGGGAACTCTCCCCTGTCTCCACCTGTTTCTGGTCCACCTCCTGGCCCAGGCCTCCAGGATCCCTCATCCAGTCCCGACACTTCACAAGCCCCTCATTGCGGAGCCCTGAGGCCTTCATGCCAGCCCAGACCCTCCAAATCCTTTTCCCAAGTATCCCTTTGGTTCCAAGAGCCTCCATTTGCATACTCCTTCCCCAGACAAGCTGAAGAGACCAGTGGAGCAATCATGTAATGCAGACTGCAGATGAAATAGCATCAGTCATTCAAAGATGGATGGGCCTTGGGCCTCCGGCTCAGTAGCAACCCCTATCAGTGTACAATGACTGAGGGTACACACAGAGTCACAGTGACCTGGGTGCAAATTTACTTTCTCTGAATCTGTTTCCTTATCTATAGAATGGGGGTACTGATAGCACCTTCACCGTGGTTACCGTTCTGGGGTCTAAATTAGATAATGCATGGCACACACAGTAGGCACATGCACAGTGTTTGCATTAATATTAAAGAGAGAGCAGTCTCTACCTATGATCTAATGGATCCATTAGTCACGATGTCCCTCTCTTTCAAGATCTTTTGCTGTTGTTCATTTATATAAGCAGCTCTCAATTTTTATCATCCCCTTGACCAAAGCAGCAAACCAGCCTGCCTCACCAATTCATCAATTATGGGTGCTCAGCCACCCCTCTGGTGTTTGCTGACCCAGTGGGCATTCAAAGACAGCAGTGGGCCAGGCGTGATGGTGCACGCCTGTAATCCAAGCGACTTGGGAGGCTGAGTCAGGAGGATCGTGAGTTCAAAGCCGGCCTCAGCAACTTAGCGAGGCCCTTAGCAACTCAGTGAGAACCTGTCTCTAAATAAAATACAAAATAGGGCTGGGATGTGGTTCAGTGGCCGAGTGTCCCTGAGTTCAATCCCTGGTTCCAAAAAAAAAAAACAAAGACAGCAGTGGGTGAGGGCATAGCCCTTCCCTTGGAGTCACCAGCCAAGCCTCAACCAACAGTTTCGTACTTGCAGGGTTCTGTGAAGCCTTTCCAGAAGGTTCTACAATCCAAACTCAAGACTCAGCCTTATTATGTCACCCCATCACCTTGAGCACTGCTCTTGCTGTCATAACCACTGTGATTCTAGGACTGTACCCATCTTCCTCCTTTAGACACCTTCCTCTTCCCAACACTGAGCTCTTAGTTAAAGGGAGACAGCGCTGCCTTCTTCTGAGTTCCCTGCATACTGAAGAAGGCAAAAAAAAAAAAAAAAAAAAAAAAAAAAAAAAACCCTACCCTGACTGTGTAGTTTGCTGCCTGAAAGCCACTAGCAATCCCACCCACTCCTCCAGCCTCCTAGCCATGGTCAGCAGTGAGGGGGGACTTCCCTACCCAGGAAGTGATCACTCACTACCAGCAGCACTTGAACCTCCCGCCTGTAGAGGGCACCAGAAAGCACAGAGAAAGAGACCACAGCAGCCCCTGTGGTTCCTCAAGGGCATTCATTGCAGCACCCCATGGTGGCCAGGAGTGTGTTAGCAGTCACCAGGAGGGCCAAGGCATGGTGGCCGCCATCTGTGACCAGAGCTGCAGAATATTAAGTGTCCTGAGGTCATTTCCATACAAGACAAAGGTTTACAACACCAGACCCAGTTAGGATCACCAGGTATACAGGATTAAATTTGAATTAATTAATTTTGCCCCAGTTAAATTTGAATTTCAGATACACAAGAAATTTTTTAACATGAATGCATTCCATATGGCACTTGGGACATACTTACCTTTAAAATTCATATACCCAAAATTTAAATTTAACTGGAGCATTCTATTTTTATTGTTACTTGGCTTTGTTTGTTTTGCTAAGTTTTGGCAACCTTAGTCCCAAACCCTACCAGTTGTAGACAAGGAAGGCTCTGACCACCTCCTCCTCAAGGCCACCAGGAATGGAGGCAAACCTTCCATGTAGGCTCTTTGGAGTCTACCTGAAGCCCAACCCAGGTGGACAGATGAGGTGAGGAAATGGCGAAAAACTCTAGCGCCAACATGCAAACACACGGACAGCTGAGACCAGGCTTATGTTAAACTAGACTTTATTAGTTGGTTTGTCTTCCCAAGGCTGGGTCAGGAACCAAACCTCGTTTCCCAGGCGGCAGTGCGTGGCCTGCTCCATCCAAGAAGGACCTATAATAATTCACAGCCATCCACCCAGTCCCTGAGGTCCTTGCCCTGGCAGTGATGCCTCCAGGCCTCCCTGAGGATGGAGAACAGAGAAGATGAGAGATCATATCAGCTGAAGCCCCAGGCACCCCTCAGAGAAGAACCTGGGGGCCATGTGGGCTCTGAACTAGAAGACAGGCAAGGAAAGGAACTCATGAAGGGACAAGTGAACTGTGTTAACAAGCAATGAATCCACTAGAAGAAATTTGTTTAAAAAGGAAGAGGATGGTCCTAAAAAATTCAATCACTAACCTCCTTACCTTACCACTGAAGACACTACTAATATGATCAAGCTTACCCACAAGTCAGTGGCAAAGGCCTAGAGCTGAGTCTGGAGCCCAGATTTTTCCCTATACTCTAATGCTTCTGGTGGCATCACTATAGCCAGTGTCACCTTGCATATGTAGAGCCTTTTACAGTTCACATAGCACTCTCTCACCCACCTCCATTTGTCACCACCCCCTTCCTGCCCTCAGCAGCCCTTCTAAGTAGACAGGAGAAATATTATGTTCCCTTTTTTCCAAATGAAAAACTCAGACTGAGATACAAAATCATTTGCCCAAAGTCCACTGCTAGTAAATGACAGAACTGTGCCCACACCCAGCCCTCCTTGGCTACCAAACTGGATCTTTTCATTTTTGGTTACTATATTTCATAGGCTGTTCAGGGACCAAACCTTCTATCAGCTCACAGCTGACATACTGAGGGAGCTAAGCAAGAAGGCTTCAGGGGTCCTAGGGTCTCAAGCTCTCAGGGACGCCAGGCTCTGATAATTAGTGCCCTCTATGATGTCAATGTCAAAGATCCCAGTGAGCAAGAGTGCCCCTAAAGGACCTCTATACATCTATCAACCAAAAAAGATTGATAGGCTTGTTTGTCTCTTCCATTAGACCATAAGCTCACAGAAGCAAAGACAGGTCTTGGATATTTCTTTAACCCAGGACCCAGCACCAAGCTTGGCATGCCCAAGTCTTCAGTCCATGTGTGTAGAATGAACAAATAGTGCTCTGTTCACCTTCTGGAACCACTTCCTATAACTAGCCTCAGCCACCTGCTCTTGGGGATATTCATGCCAGGAATTTACTTCCAGTGTATAAAAGAGAGATGTTCTTTTGATTTAACCCATAAGGACCATCCATCTCAGGGCAGTGGCCATTGAATTTGTGCCTGAGCCCGCATTCTCCCTTCCTGACTCCATAGATGTGCATTATGTCCCACTGAGCCTGCCTCACCCCAGACTCAGTTCCTAGGGCTTCAACTGTCCTCAGACCAACACATTGCCAATGCTGTGGTCATCTCAGACTATTTTCAGACCTTCTCTAGGTTCCTAGTCATTTGCACCTCCTCCTCTCCCTCTCAGGCCACATCTCACCTGTCCCTATATCTCTTCCACATCCTTCATGCCTGACTCCTCTGTAGTTCATCATTGGTGCACCTGTCCTCATTCAGACCCTACATCTCTCACCTAGACTCCTCTAGAGTCATCCAAATAGGTGATCCCACTCTCTCCCCCTTCCTTCTGCTCTTGGACTAACATTCAGTGCTTCCCAAGCTTCCTCCCCAGCCTTATCATCTGTCACATCTGTCCATAGTGCTCGTAGGAATGGGCTATCTCTCTACAGCCCTCCCTCAACTGGATCTTTCCATTCTGGGGTCCTGCCTGCTGAGGTTGGGTCCATCAATGGAGGCTGGGATGTGTGGGGACGAAGCATGGTTTCTGCATCCTGACATCCCTATCCAAATCCCAGCTGCACCAACTGTGCCATCTTGGGCAAGCTTTAGAACTTCCCTGAGGAACAGTTTCCTCCTCCATTTGGGGTGTAGGTAGTGAGATAAGCTATGGCAGGTGTCACTGTGATGCCTGAACCATGGTAGGTCAGTGATGATAAAGAATCCCATCCCAAGCGCCAACTCCCTCAAGAGTGGCTGCTATGGAAGGGTTGAGAAGGTTTCCTGGCCACATGAAACTCAGTAAGATAGAAGCTTGTATTTAGTTTGCAATGTCTGCCACAGCAAAGGGGCAAGAGGGGGTGCATACATGCTCAAGAGTGGAGAAAAACAGCCATACCCTGCAGAGGGCAAGGATCACACAGGTGTTTTTTCCCCAGATGCTGCCCCCCCCAACCCATGCTGGTTTCTCCTCCAGAAATATGAGTGGAAAAGAGGTTAGGTGGTTTCAAAGGCCATCTTTCTGAAAGGAGGTGGAAAAAGCTGAGAAGGTGGGGCTCCAGAGGCCCACCCCACTTCAAGCAGAGAACCTCTACTTCAATCTGTTGTACATCCTGACCTCTCATATTAAATTTAGGTTTTATATAAAAGATGACACCGTTTAAAAAAATTGACAATCTTCTCAAACTCTGGTCTTAAGGACCTCTAAGCAGACATCCCAGCACAGGCAGATCTTGGAGGAACTAGGCTCAACTGTGTGTCCCTGTGGCCACCAATGCATTGCTTAACCTCCCCAAAACGCAGTGTATCGCCTGTGAATACATCGATGCTTGCGATCCCCACCCCAAGATTTATTGTGAGGATTCGATCATAAAGCCTGGAACGGTACCTGTGACAAAGCGGGTACCCTTAAAAGGTTAGTTTACCTCAGTCCTGGCCAGACCTCCTTGGTGAGTGGGGTCCTGCTCAAGCTACTTACCAGTAGCCCAGACCCTTGGGCCCTGAAACTATCTTCATAACACAGACAACAGAATTCTTCAAATCAGGGATCAATAAGTCTGGAGTAGGAGACAGAGAAACACAAAATGGGGAAGCAGGGGTCAGAGCTGGACATCCAGAATCTGGGGACACGGGTGTCACTCTATCCCTCCCCACCTCTATCAGAGACAATCTTCCCTCCACTCCTGTAGCTCTGAGACCAGTTTCCCATCTGGGGCCCCAAGTCAGACTGAAGGAGGATCCACCCTCCTTGCTTCCCACAGATCTGTCTCTGGGGGGATCCTTAAGCCGAGATGAAGGCAGGGGGAGCAAACTGGGCGGAAACAGACACTGTTGTAGAGGCCTGACCCCAGCCAGCCACGGCCGAGACCCAACCCACCGGAGCAGTACATCTTGCACAAGTTGAGGGAATCCGGTGCAAGGTTTCTGCACCACTTCCGGCTATTGATCTGGAAAAGGCCATTGTTGGTGCTTCCATCCGCCTCATGGTCCACGGCAGCTGTGTTGAAGCCACTTGTGAAGTAAGCAAGGCAGACCCCTGTAGGTGACAGACACAGGCCTGGGGATCAGGTGGCTGGGTCACCACAGACTGGTGCACTCACAGTGTGGGTCCCACACACTGGCTCCCCCAGCCTCACCCTCGATGAGACCGGGGCAGAGTCCTTCCCACCTACTCTGCAGATGGATCAGTTGAGGCTCAGAGAACCAAGTGATTTCCCCAACATCACAAACAGCTGCCACATAACAGGGGTCAGGACTGGGACTCCGACCTCCACCTCCTAGGCTCAAGCTTATCGCCCAATGCATAGTAAAGCCCAATGCTTTGTCGAATGAATTTACAAGAACTAAATATTTAGAGTCAAAATTAGGAAGACATGAGTAAAATCCACAAAGGGGGCCAGAACTAGAGTGAGGAAAAAATAAGTCCAGATGTGTCTGTACGTCACAGACAGCTTCCCAAAACTGCCACCAGCCTGAGAAGTTTGGTATTACTAATTTGTTCAATTTGCCTTCTAATTTCACCAGGAAGGTCTGATCCTCGTGGCCAGAATTAAGTTTTGCATACTAAGTTATTCAGTTCTTTTGAGCCCTACCTTTGCCAGCAGGGGAAAATGAAGAGGTGGTTCCAATCTGGCTACATGTTTCCTGCCTACTATCATGGAACTCAGGGCTGAGCATTCTTTACCTGTCATCTCACTTACTCCTGGTTTTGTAGATAAGAACTAAGGCTCAAAAAACTCCCAAGGCCACACCCCTTTAATGAGAAACAGGGAGAGGAGGAAGTGAAGGTAAGAGGGGAGGGAGCCAGGGGCCAGCCAGGAAAAATGTTCTCACAGTCAGCCAGTTCGTATCCCCGGAAGCCGTTCAGACCCAGTCTGTTGAGCTCCTTGGCCAGCTGACAGCGACTGAAGACCTTGGCCTGGCTGGAGGCGAGCAGGCCGCTGAGCAGAGAGATGAGCGCCAGCCAGGTGACCCTAGGTGGACCCAGCCGCCTGCTGGAAGCCCAGCTCCTGGCTTGCATGCCAGTTGCAGAGGTGCAGCCCCCGCCACCCAGGGTCAGAGCTGAGCTTTGGAATGGCAGGCCCTGGTGGTCCCCTTGCAGACACCTACTCCCTGGAGTAAGAAGGGGCAGAGCTTGAATGTACCCCTAGGAAAGAGAAGAAAGTAAGGCTGCAGTGGAGGATATCACCTCCCTTGCACCCCTTGTGGGGCACCCCCATGCTCCCATGACCCTGGAGGAGGATTCCTGAGACCTACTTCTCTCCTTTCCAAACCTACTCTACTCCACCCTGGCCCAGCAGCTGAGAAGAAATGAGAGGAAATTGGGAAGAAAATGAACCATCTGAGCTCCATGCTATGCACGAGGCATGATTTGATCCTGCGGCTCATGATTTGACAACTAGGGAGAGTTGGGACTGAAACTGAAGTTGATATGAGTTCAAAGCCCCATTGGGTTATAGCCTGCAGCAGATTTTCCAGAGGGGCTAGGCTAAGCCTTGTCCTCACTATAAATCCATAAGCCCCATTGCCAAGGGACACCCCCTTCACTGAGCCTCCACCTACTGACTGAAACAGAATCCCCCAGGACTGCTTCCTCTTCTCAGTCACAGGCCCCAGGCTGTGAGAAGGTCTCCTTCATCCCCTCCATCCCTTCTAAACCATGATTTTGCAAAAACTCCTTCTTCCTGGAAGCTCACCCAGACTGTTTTGCTTTGCCCTCTGTTTGTCTCATCCTTGGTTTTGTGGACAGGTCCCCATATCATGGAGGACATTAGCTCCTGTTGACCTTAGCCTCATGGTTCTTCATGTCCTCAAGCCTAATGACCTTCACCTCCATTCTGCCTCAGCTGCCCACTCCTTGGCAGTGCTGTCCCTGCATCTGGCCATAACCCTACATCTCCCCACCTCTCCATCCTTCTGTTCTTATCTCCCTCTCTCTCAGACCACACGCTCTGACAAGTTTATCCACATCTCTCATGACCACACTTACTCTCGACCTATAGAGTTAAAACCTGAAAAAATTGCACAACCTCAAAAAAGAGTGACATGCTCTCCAGTCCCCCCATTTGGATGTCATCAAGGATGACAAGGTGACTCAGGGTATAGCTTGGCAGGAAGACTTGGGTTTGAAGCCCACCCTGTTCCTTAATACATTGAGCACCATGGACACTCTCTGAGACTCATTTTCTTTCTCCATAAAGTGAGGAAATAAATAACACCTGCCTCATTAGAGTGTTAAGAGAATAAATGAGAAAGATCAGGAAAAGAACTAGATCTTCACACCAAAAATAGACTAGCTGGTATTTTATTATAAGCCATTGCTAGTACAGGTACTAGTGTTTGTCTTTGATCAGCTCTCTCCCTCCCATCTCCCTCAAAGGAAGTTCAAAGTCCTCATTACCATCCTTGAACACCCCAGCCCCCACCCCATCCTACCTCTTCCCTCCCAGAAGATGACCTCACCTCCTGCTGCATGGAGAAAAGCAAGATGAGCGTGGAATCTCCTTCCCCCTCCTGCCTCAGCCCTATCCCACTTACAAACTCCTCAGCAGCCTCATGCACCCCCACTGGCAGCCCCCTACTGAGAGGATGAGGTGTCTCCACCTACCAGTCCCCAGGCCCAGCCTCCCTCAACTCTAGAGTTTGCCCTTTCCTATCTCCTAAGTCTTGCTCTGTCAGTCACCCCTACACACCTACAGGACCTCTTTTTCTTCTCCTTCCCTTATTTTTATCCTTCTCTATACTGACCTCTTTCCCTCTCTTATCCAAATTTGTAGGAGAAGAATTACCATTTTTTCACCTCCCACTTGTTTTTCAACCCTGTGATGTTTGGCTTCACCACCACCTTCCTGAAACTGCTCTGCCATCCAATGGACCCCGCCAGCCTCATCTCCTAGGAACCCCCAGCAGCATCTCATGCTGTGACTACTCGCTCCATTGAAATGCTTGCCTCTCTTAGTTCCTACCATGCTCCCTCCTCCCACTCTGGCTATGTCTCCTCATTCTCCTTTGTGGAAACCACTTCAGCCCAGGCCTTAAATGCTGATGAGCTTGCCAGTCCTTGAGCCCTCATCTCTTCCAGTTGAGGAGACCCTCCACTGTTGTTAACACCACCTGAAGGAGGATGACCCTCTATTACGTCTCCTCCCTGGGCCTCTGAGCAACAGCCAGCTGAACACTTCCACTTTGGATATCACAAAGTCATCCCAAACTAAGCATGTCTAAAGCAGAACTAATGTTCCCACCAAAATCTGCCCTTGACTCTGCCTTCCCCTCCTTGGGAAATATGGATGTCATACTAGAAATATGGATGTCATTCATAAATTTACTCCTTCTTCCTCATCCTTCATCATCCCCAGCCAATCAGTTCCAAGGTCCTATTGACTCTATCTTTCCTCCAAAAGAGCCCTCTTTCCTTAGGTTCAAATCACCATCAGCAGTTCTTTATGGACTTCTTGTATCCAGTCTTGACCCCTCTTCCAAACTCTTCTCTACACACGCACCAGAATGAAGTTTTAAACACCAGGTCCAGCCATGTGACACTTATACAGCTCCCATCATCACTGCTCCTGAGGAAGGTCCACAGGCCCTTCACAACCCAGCCCTGCTGGCCTCGCCACACTCATGCATTCACTTCCTGGAATGCCACCCCATTCGCACAGGCTGACCTTGCTCTCTAGAACTTCAGCCTTCTCTTTCCCTCTACAGTTACTTCACTCACACTTCAAGGTTCTCTCTCAATAGGAGAGAGCTCCCCAGAGAGACCCTCCTGGCAGGCCACTGCCCCCAACACTCCCACAGCATTTGATCTTCTCCCCTCCCTCTGTCACACTGGAGAGCAACACTTGTCAGTCTTTCCCACCATGAGGTGCACTTCCAAAGAACAGCTGTATTTATCTTCACATCCTGAGAGCCAAGCAGAGTTGCTGGTGCGGAGTGACTGCTCTTAGACTGAAGTACCCTGAGGTCCTGACTGCAGAGCACAAGCTCGTCTCTTCAAAGTGCGGGGAATGAGGAGACAGTTACTCTTGCTGAGTTCTTCAAATCTGTCAGACACTGGGCCAGCCATTTTCTGGATATTTTCTAACTTAATCTTATCTGTCTAATCCTCTTAACAATTCAAGGCAGATAGGATTAATATCCTCAATTTATAGATGAGGAAACTAAGTTCACCGCTACACAGTGCATGTTTTTTGATACCTTTACAGTAAAGTGACTTTAAAGGTAAGTCCATTCTGAGCATTTCACAGCGGGTCCAGAGGCTTAAGGAGTTGCATCTGGTGACTCACAGACCAGAGTGCTGCCAGCAGCAGCAACACTCTCCCCCCACCCCTCTCAGCTTGGCTCTCACAGGCCAGGATTTGACCCCACCTCTGACCACCACCTTGGTCTTTCCATGTCCCCCACTGACCAGCCCAAGGGCCCTGGTTCACAGCTCCAGGAGGAGGCGAAAGGAGACTCACTGGTCAGGAGGCCTCCCCACCAGAGACGAGATGGCAGTGAGAGTGGCAGCAGCTGCCGTGGCAACGAACCCTGCTTCAGCTCGGGATGTCCCCCACGGTGTCGCCGGGGCCCCAGCACCCAGCATTAAGAGAATGACGGGGCTGCAACCTGGTCATGGGCCTTCTAGAATGCCCCAACCCTGTGAGCTCACCTTCTAGAACCTGTCCCACCCACTGAGCTTGGACTAGTCCACATGAGGCCCTCAGTTTCAGGGCCCTGGGGCATGTAAAAGGTATCTAATCCCAGCCCTTCCTGCCCACCTCTGCTTGCAGGCACCCACACACACACCCGGGCACACACACTCAGTGCTTTGAAGGATGACTCTGCCCGCCCACCTTCAGGTGGCTACCCCAGCAAGATGGCAGGTGCCCACTGCTTCCAGCTGCCCATGTTACTGTTGGACTCCTTTTACTGGCAGAAAGCTCTTCTTCCTTAATGCTGAGCCACAAACCACCCCCTTCCTCCATCTGGATGGTGACTGCTCCACATGAACAGACCCTGGGCAAAGGTTACACTACTGATCCTAAAGCCTGAAGGACAAACAAGTGAAAGAAAGGTCTTGTGATACCCAGGTCTATGCCCTATGGGAGCCCTTGCTTGGAGACCAGGCAACATAGCAGCTAGAGCATCGGCTGTGCATTCAGGCTGACCTGGGGAGGAACCTGGGCACTCTTGACTATCAGCTGCGTGATTCCCAAGTAGCAATGCCAATATCTACCTCATAGGGTATTAGAAGAACATAATAAAGTGTCTATTGAAGCCCCCCTTAGGGATGGGGGCTCAGTAAATAGTGACAATTACTACTAAAGGAAAATCACAAATATTACTACCAGAGTAAAACCACTACTAGAGCAAAATCACAGATATGCTTAGTTGCTCCCTGTCTGCCTGATCCAGCCCAGATCAACCAACCAAGTTAGGATCAAGCTCAACCCAGCCCTAGCATCAGTGTTTCTTTTATTTTTCTTTTTAAAAATTGTGATATATGTATATATATACACATATATATCTGTGAAATGATATAAATAGCTCACAACAATAGCTTACAGTGGTTAAGTTCAATGATAAGCTTTTCTCCAAATGGGATGAGAACACTTAACAGGAGATCTACCCTGCAAACAAATTTAAAGTGCACAATACGTTACCATTGACAATAGGTGCATTGTTGGATAGTGGATCTCTAGAACTTATGCATGGTGCTTGATTGAATCATCATACCTGTTCATTAGTGAGTCCCCATGACCCCCTCCCTCAGCCCCTGGTAATCACCAACCCCCTCTTGGATTTTATGAATTTGACTACTCTAGTTTCTCATGGAAGTGGAACCATTTGTCGTCCTGTGAGTGGATTCTTTACTTAGCATAATATCCCAAGTGGTCCCCTATGTGTGTTACCATATTTTCCTGCTCCACTCTTTTGTGGATGGACATGTGGGTTGCTTCCATCTCTTGGCCATTGTAACGCTGCAATGAGTGAGCATGAAAGTGCTAATGTGTCTTCAGAATTGTGACCTCAGTTCTTTTGGATAAATATCCACAAGTGGGATTATTGGATCACATGGTCATTCTAGTTTTTTGAGGGATA
>JAJEJO010000397.1:32429-94932 GCA_020662805.1 Glaucomys volans
TTTTTTTTTTTTTTTTTTTTTTTTTTTTTTTGGTTACCAGGGATTAAACCCAGGGATGCTTAATCACTGAGCCACATCCCAAGCGATCCTCCAGCCTCAGCCTCCTGAATTGCTGGGATTACAGACATGAGCCACCACATCCTGCTTGTCTTTATTTTTTTTATAATATCTATCCTGATGTGCAGTGCTGTCTCTTTGTGCTATGACCTTGCACATCCCTGATGACTAGCGGTGTTGATGCCTGAAGCCTGTTGCCTGTTTGTATGTCTTCTTTGAAAAATATCTAAATGGCATCAGAATTTCTGAGGAGCTCCCCAGAGATTCCATTGTGCATCCGGGCTTGAACCTTCACTCTTGGGAAGGAACTCAGGACTGTCCCCAACTGACCATTTAACCTTGGCAAGGTGACCTCCATGTCCTCATTATTAAAATTCAGTCAATTCTGCCCCACCCACTGTTAACTTGAGCCCCTGCACTTCATCTCCCCAGATCTCATTTCCTGCTCTGTAAATTGGAAATAAATCACCTTCCCTTCCTGCTAGGACGGTGGAGAGCTCAGGTTTCTCAGTGCGGGAAGAAGCTAACCACCTGCACCAGGACATTTTCCCTATTGTTTTTGTGGCCCAGCCCTTGGTGGGTGATTCTGTCTGGTTGAGTCTTTTCAGGTTTTACTGCATGGCCTGTTTTTACTATTTTATCACTTCGTTTTATTGAGTAATCTTTCAGCTGATTTTATTTTATCGTATGTTTTGTTATTTCCCGCTTGGCTTTCATGTTTAAATGAGAAAAAGAAACAACAGCTCAAAAGAATGGTGATAAGGGCAGATGTGGCCCAGTGCGGGCTCAGCAAGCCTTTATTTCTCTGCTGAGCTCTGCACAAGTCTTTGCCAATTCCCCAAAGTGAGCTCAGATTCTTGACCACATCCTAGTGATGCTCCCCTACCGACTCCCTCCAATTTTATGTTCTCTAGAAACTTCTCTTACATTCTTGTTGCCCCTGTGACAATTTATAAATATTCCTGATTCCTGGGCCCCACCCAAGCCAACAACATCCAAATCTCAGCAAGTGGGGCCCGGATATCTGTATTTTTGTTGCTGTTCCCAGGTCATTCCAAAGTACCTCCCAGACTGAGAACCCTATTCCAACCAAATTTCCTAGAGTTCCCAAAATGTGTGACAATATTTTACATCTTACATGGTATTATGTCTGTTGAGCCCATTCTTTCTGTCCCAACTTCCTGGTTAGCTTCTGGTGTTTTTTAAGCATCTCTGAGCCTGGACTTCCTCCCCTGAACTACTTGGGCTGACATAGGGGTCCCCTATTTTCTCACCTAGTGTCCAGTGCTAATTTAGAATTTCAGCATCTATCATACTCAGTCAGGATCTTCTTTCAGTATCATTCCTATCAGACCAGCAGGTTCTATCATAGCTGTTTTCCCTGCATCAAAAACCAAAGTCAAAAAATGCTGGGTGAGGAACAGAAACGAGTAAAAATTGACTAGTCAGTCGATTCGGAAGGAACTTAGCCCAGAGAACTCAAACAGCTGAGCATTTAGACTGGCCCCAAAGAGCATGCCAGCGTCATTATGGGTAATGGAGAAGAGTGTCCTGCTCTGGCTGTATGTACAGAGAGCCTAGAGCTCCAAGAACAGGGCCCTCATCTGCCCCACTCCACCCCTCTTCTCCATGGACCTCTTCTCCATGAGCTGTTTTCTGTTCTTCTCCTCAGTGGTCACAGTATGCAGCTGCAATTTTGTGACACTGTTTTTGGAAGGACTAAGGTCCATCCACCTTAACATAACTAAAACTGCCATTTTGCCCATGAGATAACCCTGGCATGCATCACCAAACCTATAGACAAAGTCATTAAGATAGTCAGCCAAGGGTGTTGTGCTAGCCATGGGTGCCCGATCATTTCTTAACTGACACTGGACATCTTCATAGTTTTTGAGCAAGGCCAGGTACATTCTGGCCGGCTGCAGCCAGTTGTTTTCTTAACTTAGTATGTAAGCCCGTGGGGTGCAGGGCTCCTCCGTGTTACTGCTGCCCAAGACGTGCTTCCACCTGTGAGTGCCCAACAAATTACACCTTCGTGCAATCCTGATCCAGACAGATCCGACAGATCCAGATCTGTCGGCCTCCTTCCTCAATCTCAAGGTACCTTCTGCCTTTGGCTGCCTGTTCTCATACACAGGGATTATGTTTTTCTGAAACACTTACACTAAGTAGTCTCACACCACCATATGCTTTTAGTGTCATGTCCTTTATCATTCTTTCTTCCCCAGTGAGATGGTTAATGTTATGTGTCCTCTTGACGGGGCCACAGGATATTTGATGTTGCATTTTTCTGGCTCTCTCTGTGAGGGCGTTTTTGTATGAGATTAGCATTCCGAACAGTTGGCAGAGTAAAGCAGATTGCCCTCCAAAGGCTGACCCTGCTCCAAGTCAGGATTTCTACCACCTGATGACCTTTCAATGGACACACTGGCTTTTCTATTTCTGCTTTTGGACTCAAATTGAATATCTACTCTTCCTGGGCCTCAAGCCTGCCAGCCTTCAGATGGGAACAATACCATCAGCTCTCATGGTTTTCAGACCTTTGGATTCATAATGGAACTAAACCATGGGTGTTCCCAGGTCTCCATCTTACCAACTCACCCTGCAGATCTGGGGACTCACCTCCATAAACATATGAGCCAATTCCTCATAACATGTCAATCTCTCTTGCACACTCTCTCTTACTCCATATATATGTTTGCATATAGAATCTCTTTCTTGATAGGTAGGTATGCAGACATCCTATTAATGCTATTTCCCTGATGGATAAACACTCACTAGAAGTTGGATGAAAACCCTTTAACAATTGCCAAGTTCCTCAATCCACATTCCCTCCTTGACCTTGAGTCATTACAAACTGACCTCTTCCCTCCCTTCTTGGGATTTGTGGCTTCTAAGTACAGGGCAGAAGGCTGAAGGCAGCCATACCTGGCCTGGAGTCCTTGGTTCGCAAAACTTTCCACCTCTGTAAGTTCTACTAGTTCTGTAACCCTTGGCAGGTTCATTGGGGTTTATTGAGCCTCAGGATCCTCACCTGTGAAATGAAAATGAACCGCCACCCCAAAGGGTCATGGAGGGATTATGCAAAGCATCTTACCTAGTAATCCTGGCACCGAACAGACACTCAATAAAAGTCAGCTCTTGGGGCTGGGATTGTGGCTCAGTTGGTGGAGCGCTTGCCTAGCACGTGTGAGGCACTGGATTCGATCCTTAGCACCACATAAAAATAAATAAATAAAATAAAGGTATTGTGTCCATCTACAACTAAAAACCTATATATGTAAAGAAAGGACAAATCTTTTTTTAAAAAGTTAGCTCTTAATTATTGTTATTTAAGGGGTTACAAAGAAACAAAAACCATATTTTTAAGAACTACACTTGACTTGTCAGGAAAGAATCTGAGTCAGGGCCTTCAGGGTCCCACAAAGTAACAGCCTGAGCTTGTTTAATTGCTCAGAGGACTTTTCCCCATCCAAGTTTGTGCTACAATCAGCCCTCACTGAACTCATAAAAATGCAAGATCTCCAAAGAAATAAGATCTCTGGATAAGCAGGGAATTACTCTACTCACATTTATCTTCTTGGACTTTCATCCTAGGGATTTTCTCTCAGGGAAATTGATACAGCCAAAAGAAAAAGGGAAATCATCAATCTTGGAAAAGGTGTTTATTCATCCCTTTCCTACTCCCCATTCCCATCCCGGTCTCTGTCCAGGATCAAAGATGATACTTCCATGTCCGTTGCCAACACTGTGGTGTGTGTTATCACCACTGGGGTTTCTAAATGATAGGGCTAGATGCACCATTCCCCATGTTTACACCTTTCTAAGGGTCACCATCCTGCAGGACTAGGTCAGCTGAACCAGCTCAACAGCCCCAAGGGTCCTGTGCAGTCCACCCTCTCCTACTTTTCCAGTTCCACCCCCAGCACTCCCTCACCTCCATCCCAGGGCTCTGACAGGCCTGAACTACCATCTTTTCCCCAGACTTACCTGCCTCAAAGTCCTTCCTCATTGGGTACCAGATAACCTCAGCTCATTCTTCAAAATCAGCCCAATGTTACAAGTTGTACAGAAAGGGTTAATCCAACACCTAGTTCCTCAACCCTCCTACCTAATTTCTTGTCCCTACACCTGAGTTTATCCTGATCAGAGAATTTCCACATTACACTATACTCTACGGTTGATGTGACCTTGGCCCTCCTTGTGACCTCTTGCACAGCATATTTTCTTGACCCACTACTGATGAATGAGGCACATAGAAAGCACTAAAAAGAGGCTAAGTGGATGTATTTTAAAACATACAGGTTGGAGCTGGGTGCAGTGGCACACACCTATAATCCCGGTGACTCAGAAGGCTGAGGCAGGAGGATCTCGAGTTCAAAGCCGGCCTCAACAGAAGTGAGGGGCTAAGCAACTCAGTGAGACCTTGTCTCTAAATAAAACGCAAATTAGGGCTGGGGATGTGACTCAGTGGTCAAGTGCCCCTGAGTTCAATCCCCAGTACCCAAACAAAACAAAACAACAACAACAAAAAGTCATACAGGTTGGGAAGAACTTAACTATAGAGCATAACACATGGGAGATCTTTGTGGTAATGAAATAATTCTGTATCTTGATTGGGGCAGTGGGTACACAAATCTATACATGTGATAAAAGGACATCCTCTATATGCACACATTGTAAAGCCAACATCCTGATTTTGCTACTATGCTATAGCTATGTAAGAGTAGACCACCAGGGGGGCATGGATGAAGAGTATATGGGATCTCTGTGTTATTTTTGCAACTTTCTGAGAATTGATAATTATTGGAAAAATAACAACTTTAAAAAAAAAGGGAAAAATCACACAGGCTAATTTTACTTTATGGAAAATCTAAAAAATTATTGGAGGCAAGGAGCTGTCAACTCCAGAACTTTTCACAAAATTTAATATAAGACTATTTAAAATTGGCTGAAAGATGAAAGATTGCAACGGAAACATAACCCGAGTGTGCTTTAACATCCGGTTGGCTTAGAAACAAGTTTCTGCTCTAAGGGGCTTCATAGGGGTGCCTAAGTGGCTACAGCCCGACATATAATGAACTGTGGTCAGTGCAGTTATGTGAGCTGAACAAGGCCAACTATGATTTTAAAAAATTTTAAAAACACTTTGGAAAAAAACATAGCTTCACTATCTGACCAGCTAGAAAGAAGCTGGGTAAGTGGCAGAAAACTGCTTGGCTGACCCACAACTTTGGGAAACCAGCAGACCTGAAAATCTGAGTCCATGTCCCTAGCAACTTGGCTTTGAATGAAGTTGACACCTTCAAAAGCTGAAGTCCTCTTCAAACACAGAGCCTCAGAAACCCTGAGGTTCCTAGCAACCAGGATAGGGTAACATCCTAATGCCTTAGGACCTGGAGCCCTAAAAGTTGATGTCTCTAAAAACCTAGGGCCTTTGAGAACAGGAAGCCTTTTAAATTGAAAATTTGAATAACCTAGGGCTTCTAACAACCCAAGACCTATAATAAACTGAAACTCTTAGCAACTCAGGTTGCCTAGCAACCTGGGGACTCTAATTATCAGAAACTTCCTAGCAACCAGGGAGATTGCACAACCTGGAGACCCAATACACATCCAAACCTGGACCCAGACTGCCTCTCCCTCTGGCTATAGCTGCCTGAGTCTTGAGAGGCTGTGTGATCCAAGAGATAGTGCCAGAATTAGAAACCATGGGCCATGGTTCTGATTTTTGCCATTTACTGGCTCTGTATCCTGTCGCCTGTCCTCTCTGAGCATTAGTTTCTTACACATAAAATGATAATGAAAGCTCGGCATGGTGGCACACGCCTGTAAACCCTAGTGACTCAGGAAGCTGAGGCAGGAGGATTACAAGTTCAAAACCAGCCTCAGCAATTTAGCAAGGCCCTAAGCAAATTAGTGAGACCTTTTCTCAGAATAAAAAATAAATAAAAAGGGCTGGGGATGTGGCTCAATGGTAAAGCAACCTTGGGTTCAGTCCCTGATACCAAAAAAGTAAATAAATAAAAGAGAGATAATTATAATTACAATACCTAGCTCATAAATGATTGAAGGCATCAAGTAAGGTTTAGGGGAAAGCATTTTAACAACTATACAAACACATGTTACCATTTTTTACTGCATCCTCTCCCCTCACATCTCCATACATATCACAACAGTTGGTTCACTTCTAAATATCTTTCCCATCTATTCCAGCTGCTGCCAGCACCTCCACTCCAGAGTCTGCATTGCCCTCGGTCATCTTTCCAGCATACAAGTCACATTTGCCTAAAGGTTTCCGTTCACCATTGCTCTTGAGGTCAAGTTCAGACCCAGTGTGGTATGTAAACACTACACAGCCAGTCCTTCACTCTCCAGCATCATCTTCATAAGCAAAAGAAAAAAAAATGTTCCCACCTCCCTTTTCTCAACTCTAAAATGAGAATAATTATTCCTTCATTAATCCCATGTTGGTATGGAGAAAGAAAGGAAATAGTGCACGTGAAATCACTTTATGCGTAGTAGGTGCTTCATGATAATTTGTCTTTAAAGAAAACAAAACTGCCAGGTGCAGTGGTACACATTGTAATCTCAGAGGCTCTTGAAGCTGAGACAGAAGGATGGCAAGTTCAAAGCCAGCTTCAGCAACTTAGAGAGGCCATAAGCAAGTTAGTGAGACTCTGTCTTGAAATAAAAAACAAAAAAGGCTAGGGATGTGGCTCAGTGGTTAAGCGTCCCTGGGTTCAGTCCTGGTACAAAAAATACATATATATAAATAAATAAATAAACACCATAATGGATCAGCATGGAAAATTTGTTCAAGCAAACTTGGATTCACTGACAAATTTCCTCATTCAACAGCCTCCAGAGCAGAGGGGCTATGAGACAAGTGAATATTTTTCCAGAACTTTCCAAAAGGTAGCTATGGATCTTGGATTCTGCAGGCTTTCTAGTGAGACGGGAAGAACTTGGGCATGGAGAGATACACAGGTCTGCTGCTTTTTCTGACCCATCCTTAGGAGAAATATTTCATCAGAAAGGAAAAAAGAAAACATTCCATTAGAAGCCTCATTTCTACAGCTCTAGTCTCTATGGAAAGGAGGTGGGAATAGGGGTGACAGAGCTAATGCAAGTCTGACCTGAGGTTAAACCCCTCCTCTGCCATTCTCCACTGAGTGACCTAATTGTCACTAGGAACAATAATAATGCAAATCAGTTAGGGAGCTATTTAATTTCAAGTGAGATAAAGCATTCAGGAAGGGCTAATAAGTGTGAGCTGTCCCTGCTATTGTGCTCTAAGGGCCACAGAGAGGGCCCCATTCATGTATTGCCTACCTGGGCTCAACTGCATTCTCATTTGAAATTGCCAGAGGCTGGGGATATGGCTCAGTTGGTAGAGTGCTTGCCTGTATACCCAAGGCCATGGGTTCAATTCCCAGCATCACAATGGGAGAAACCATGCAACAATGTCGAATCTAAGTATGGTATTTCCATTGAAAAAAAGATGTTTGGTAAACTCTGCTACCTCCCACTTATGTACACACATTTACATTTAAAGAAAAGCGAACATTGGATAAGGATCCCTTATGGTCTAAAGGATGAGGATATAGGCATGTTTTTCCAGTGCCTTGTCCCTCCCTTCACCACATCCCCAAGAACACACCACATGAGGTTAAATGAAGGCTCTTGGCTGTTGAAAGGAGAGATGGCATCACCCTATCCTTGAGCCCCTGTAAAAAAAGCAAACTTGTAAAACAGAATCCGTTCCATGGTTAAGCGAAGACCATCTTTTATTGATTAAAGGTCAACAAGAATGTAGATAAGTTAAGCTATGCAGAGACAGAATGTTCTGAAATGCCAAGTCCTAAGGCTGAAAGTCAAAAACTCATCATTCAAAATACCAGGAGATGAACCTGGAGGGATCATCAGAACCAAAGCCACTCCACTACCTCTGAAACCCAGATCACCAGCGTCCTGCTATGGGGCTCACACGCTCAGAGGGCTGAACCGGCTCTCTTGAAAACAGCGTCCTTTGAACACGCCAGGAGTGGATGGGACTGTAAGGGAGGCAGACCCAGGAGCCCCCCAGCGCAACTTCCAGGTCCTGGAGCGCTGAGAGTCAGACCGACTCTCCAAGAGACAGACCAAAGGAGGAAGACAAAGGAGATGGAAGGGGACAGAGGCACCCACATACAAAAGACAGGCAAGCTACTGCCACTTGGGTCTGGTCCCTTAAACATTCCAAATAAGCAGTAGAAACTTCTCTTGAATGAAATTCTGGCATTTGCTGGTTAATGGGTGGAGTTAGAGAATATCATGCTAAGTGAAATAAGCCAAACCCAAAACACCAAAGGCTGAATGTTTTCTCTGATGTGTGGACACTAATTCACAATAAGGGGCAAGGTGGGGGAATAGGGAAGAATAGAGTTACTTTATGTTAGGTAGAGGGAAATGAAGAGAGGGGAAGGAGGATGGGGGAAGGAATGATAGTAGAGTGAAACAGACATTATTACCTCATGTGCATGCATGACTGCTTAACCAATGTGATCCCACAAAATGTATCATCAGAAAAATGAGAGATTATACTCCATTTATGTATGATCTATCAAAATGTATAAATGCATTCTTCTGTCATGTACAAGTAATTAGAACAAATAAAATAAAATTTAAAAAGAAAAAGAAAAAAAGAAGAAACTTCTCTTCTCCTGGTTCATCCTTCACTTCTCCAGAGAAGGTGACTTTAGTTCATACTCTGTTTTCTCAACAGCAGAAGCCAATTTATACCAAGGCAATGAAATTATTCTAGAAGATTTGATCTAATTATGCTATCAGAAGAATTCAGTGCTTGGCTTTAAAAGGTACCCATGCCCTTTGAGTCTAGGGCAAGGGACAAGAATGAGTCAGGTCAGAGCTCAGGACAGGGTTAAGCAGGGGGAGAATTTCAGCTCCAGGCTGGGCCTCTGGAGAAGGCAGCCCTAAAGATGCAACATGCTCAGTTCAAAAGGTGAAGCAAGCTCAAGGGTGAAAACCACAAATGTCAGCAGAACTGCTCTGGCTGGGATGAGGGCACAGCACTGAATATCTAAGCAGCTGGTCAAAGCTAAGCAGCCAGATGTATCTATCCGGGAAAATCTGCCCATATGGCAAATGAGTACAGAAGGAAACAGGTAGCTGACCCTATTTTCTTATTTATCCCTATCTTCTCGGTATCTAACCCAGATGCTAATGCATAATTTGTGCTCAACAGATGTTTCTAGAATTGAAGGCATGTAAGAAAAAGCCCCTTGTAGACACCAAGTCCCTTTCCTCCTCCACATCTCCACCACCCTGCCCTTTAGGAATGAGAGGAGATGCCACAGACTTTCTCCTGACTTCCTGAGGTAGTTTTATTGAATCACCCATTTTAATTACATTCCAAAAACAAAAGTCTCTGATCAAGTTGTAAAGGATAAGAATATTGTAGGAGAAATCTAATGGGGAAATTCAACATGAAGGTGGATCTGCACATTGAACCTTGGGAGCAGGGCCTGGGAGGGGTAAAACTGGCAGCTGCCAGAACTAGTGAGACTGGCAGCAGGGGCCTCCTGGGGCTTGTCCCCACCTTTGCAAGGACAGAGGCTGGACTTTGCATCCTGGACTCTAACAGACACAGGGAACTCAGACCCATCAGAGCAATCCTGCAAGTCCACAGTAGAGGGTGGTCCCACCTACCACCTGTGTGTCCACCTTCTCACATGGACTTCTCATCCAGCCAAAGAGAGGACAGAGAAGTAGAGAGGCCACTGTGGCTGGGTCTCACCCGTGGCTCTGTTCTGTGAACAGCAACCAGGCCAGCTGCCCAAAAGACACTGAAGAGACCATGGTGAAGTCAACAATGATGAAAAGCTGTCATCCCCCTGACAGGAGACACATTCCCTGAGAGCAAGGTGTTCCACAGGGAAGGATGTCCCTGGCCTGAGTCACAGGCGGGCAAGGAGCTGGAGGCACAGCACTCCAGCCAGTGGAGGGCTCAATCACAGAACAAACCAAACATGTTGGTCACCTTGTCCTCTGACTTTAGTGGCAGTCAGATGTGGCCTCAGGCATCCTGCACCTGTCCCCTGTGCTCCTGTGCACCATATGTGGAGACCCAATCACAAGGGACATTCTGCTCGCTAGATCCTGCAGAAGGGACACCATTCTTATGTCTCCGTGAACAGCAAATAGCCTGGACAATAAATTGTCAAACTACATTTTATGAGGCTTCGGTGCTTCTGCAGAGATGTCCCAGGAAGCCCTGAAGGGGTGTAGAGGGAAGCTGAGCAAGCAGGGCTCTGCCACCCCCACCCCCACGTCAGTGGCAGCAGTTTCGCTTTTCTCCACATTTTATGTTAAAATTCCCACCTTGGGTTTTGCTTCAGAACAAGGCTCTGAAGCTAAAAATTGTCAGTGCCTATGAGAGATTGAATCATTGGCCCCATGTCTTCATTCTCCATGATAGTCACACGTTCTTGTTCTTACCAGGGCTTCATGGTGGACAGAGTACATTCCTCGAGCCCTTGGTTTGGGGCTTACCTATGCACTGGCCAAGAGATGTGTTTGCCTAACATTAGCAAAGGTTTGAAATGTGTTTGTGTCTTCCGACCCATCTACCCTCATCAGCTCCTGCCTTTGCCCATGAGAAAAATCCACTTCCATTAGCAACAGGTCCAAAGAGAAGGAGAGGCATGTGGAACAGACCTGGACACAGCCCACAGGGCTTGGAGTCAAACTCAGCCCGGTACAGAGCAGCCAAACCCTCACCGCTTGCAGGCCTGCAAGCCCAAAATAAATGTTCATTGTAAGCAATTGGAATTTCAAAGCTGTTTGATATGCAGCGACATCCCTGGCTGCCCCGTGCCCTTAAAGGACCCTTCAGCATTTGAAGAAAGAATCTGTTTTAAAAGTAAAAATCTTTACCAAAAACAAAACAAAAAAAAAAAAAAACTCAAGTACTACTTTGTTCTATCACTTTGGAGAGCCACATTCACAATCCTAGCAAAGCTAAGGATGCAAATACCTTACCATTTGATAACTATCCCAGGTAATTACATAACATGGAACAGTTGGCGAACTTTTTCTGTAAAAGGCCAGATAGTAAATATTTTGGGTTTTGCAGAGCCATATAGTCTCTGTTGCAACCATTTAATTAACCCTACTGTTTTAGCAGAAAAGCAGCAGTAAACAACACTTCGATGAATGCCCGTGGCTGTGTTCCAATGAGACTTTTTAATAGGCACTGAAATGTGAGCTTCATGTAATGTTTGCCTAAAATAGTCTTCCTGATTTTAATCACTAAGGTGTAAAAACCATAATGGACGAATGGAAAAACAAAATGTAGTACAGACATTCATACAATGGAATATTATTCAGCCCTAAAAAAGAAAGAGATTTTTAAAAAAATAATGTGGTGCTGAGGATCCAACTCAGTGCCTCACTCATGCTAGGCAAGTGCTCTACCACTGAGCCATAATCCCAGCCCAGAAGGGAAGAAATTTTGACACACTCCTCAACACGGATGAACCTCAGAGACATTAAGCTGAATAAAATAGACCAGACACCAAAGAACTAACACTGTTTTCTTCCACTTATTTGAGGTCCCAAATAAGAGCCAACCTCACAGAGATGCAAAATAGAAAGGTAGTTGCCAGGGGCTGAGGGTAGGAGGAATGAGGAGTTGTTGTTTAATCTCTGCAGAGTTTCACTTTGGGATGATGGGAAAGCGCTTGAGAAAATGTTGAATAAAAGTTCTGGAGATGGATGGTGGCGATGGATATATAATGCACATTATTCCACTAAGTGAATTTACTTAATGTGAATGTACTTGATTCCACTAAACTACATTGAAAAGGCAGTGCAAGTTGGAAATCCTATGCAATTTTAAAAGTTAAACGTCAAACTAAAATAAAAAGGTTAAAAACTGTTCTTAAATCTTGTCTTCTTATAAAAGCAAGTGGTGGCCAGATTTGACATAGGGTTCCTAGTTTGTCAACCATTGACCTAAGAAACCATCACACACGTGCCCCAGAAGATGGCGATGGTCATCACATCAGTATCTAGATCATCAAAAAGAAAAGAGAGAGCCTAAAAACATTCTTCAACTGGAAAATGGAGAAACACATTGTAGAATGTTAATACAATGAAATACCCAATGATATAGATATATATATATATAGATATATATATATATGCTATCACTTACATATGTCACTTAAAACTCTATTGAAGAATGCCACATCATATGAATGGATACATGAATAGAGTAAAATTGTAAACACATGCAGAGGAATGCTGAACATTGAATCCATGGTCATAGTCACTTCTGAGGAAGAGGGAGGAAAATAGAGATGGGAGTGGAATACCCAGGGCTCTTCACCTGTGTCAATAATCCTTCATTTCTCTAAATGAGATCTGATGCAAAGATGACATCTGGTTAAGATTTGATTCAGTTTAATGGAGGGTAAATAGGTATTCATTATGCTCCCTTCTACTCTCGTTTGATCTTCGAAATATTTTGTGATGAAAGATTAATTTATAAAAGTGAAAGGTGGGGTGGGGGGGAAGCAAAGGAAAAAAATGTTTTTTGTTGTTGTCATTTTGGTTTACTTGGTACTGGGAATTGAACCCAAGGATGCTCAACCACTGAGCCACATCCCCAGCCCTTTTTCTTTTTTATTTAGAGACAGGGTCTTGCTAAGTTGCTTAGGGCCTCACTAAATTGTTGAGGCTGGCTTTGAACTCAGGATCCTCCTGGCTCAAACTCCCAAGCCGCTGGGATTACAGGCGTGCGCCCAGCTTACGCTTTTTTAGTTTGGTTTTGTTGTTTTTTTAGGGAAAAAAAGAAACTCCATTTCAAAACATGTCCTTGGCAGCAGCAGGACTAGAAGGAGAAACAGCCAGCCTCATGTATCCTCCCTGGCTTTCTCAGGCTTCTTCACCCACCAGCCTGGAGCTTGGGGAGGAACCTTATGCACAGACCCATGTTGCAAGCCAAAGGATGGCTCTACCCACAGGTTTGTCCCTGTGGGGCTGGAGAGGGAAGACTGGCAGAGCCCAAACCACCCATATCCAAGCACCTCCCTCTATCCACAACCCAGGTTCCTAGAGATAACCCACCCTCACTCATGAAGCAGAAGTCATTTTAGGGCTTCCAGAAGTTTCATTGTGGAAACTCCAGGTTCTCTCACTGATATCCGCAGAGATAGGAAAAAGCAGGTCAGAAACTTCTGGGGGACCCCTGCTCATACATTTAATAAACATTTACTGCCCTTGGTTCTAGTCCACATTCAATGCTGTCAGTTAGGATTTAGTTGGACTGCAAGACACAGAAAACCCAAGTAACAGTGGCTTAAGCAAATAGAAGTTTATTTCTGCATTGTGTGAAATAAATCCAGAGGTGCATAACTCAGGATAATGTAAAGGTGCTGCCATTCCTAGGCTGGGACATTCTCCAAGATGACAGCAGAACTCCAGTTACCAGATCTGCCTTCCAAGCAGCCAGGTGGAAATCTCCTTCACAAGGGGATCATGGGAAAGCATCCCATGATTTTTCCACTGGTGGCTCATCTGCCAGACATGGCCAAATGGCCACTCTTAGCTCCAAGGAAAGCTAGGAAATACAGTCTCTCTCTGAGGTACCAGGAGCCCAGCTAAAACTCCAAGTTCTTTTGCTGAGGAAGCAGGGAGAACAGACCTTAGAAAAGGTGGCTCTCAATCTCCACCATGGTCACCTGGTGACTGTGTAGCTGGCCTTGACCAGGTGCTGTTCCATTCTCATCTTTCAGGTCCATGGTTAAGACCCTTTCCAGAACTGATCTGTTAATACAATGAAATATCTTAAAGTGTTGTGTTTGCATAACTGATGGATTCAAAGTTGGAAGAGGTGGAGTGAAGGGAATTGATATGTTACGTATTCACAAATGATCAGCACTGTCATGGGTCTCTCTTAAACCTCATGAACAATTATAAGATGTTAGATGCATTAACTCCTCTTAGAGATGAGAAAATTGAGGCTCGAAAAGGTTAAGCCATTTCTCTGCTCCCAAAGCTTCAAGTAGTGGGAGCAGAACGAACCCAATCCAGGGTTCCTCCCACACCACACTGCCAACTTCAGTACAGTCAAATGCTGCATATGGACAGTTTGGTCAATGACAGACAACACATACCAGTGACCTTGTAGTTTGTCTAAGTACACTCTGTGATGTTCACACACATGAAATCATCTAGCAATGAATTTCTCAGACTGTATCCCGAGTTTAAGCCATACATAGTTGTATTTGAGAGTAGAGCTAGGTACCATTCCAGGTCTGCCATTTACTAACAATGTCACCTTGTAAAAGTTGTTTAACCTCCCTGTGCCTCATTTTTCTAATCTGCAAATTGAGAATCCTAATGATGCCTATGCTGTAGAGTTGTGGACATGATTGACAAGTAAACATACCTGGGACACAGCATTGATGTATAAGCATTACCTATTTTCTTACTAGGCAACATTTAAAATGTACCTTGAGGAAGAACTGAGGAATGGGGTGGGTGAGGTATTCCAGACCAAGGCAACAGCCCAATCCAAAACTGGGAGGAGGTAACAGCTAAATGAAGCCATAAGGGATGGACAGGAATCAGTGAGTCTCTCTTCAGCTCCAGCACCTAAGCAGAGCCTCCACATGGAGTAGGTCCTCAGTGAGCACACTTGTGATTTGGATAGATCTCAGAATGAGAGGTTGTAAGACATGCATCTCAAACTCTCCCTAGAAAGGAAGGGAGCGGTAGCATATCCTAACTCCCAACTTCATATTCTCCATGGCACTCAAATCATGGAAAGGTGGGGAGAGGCAAGCTAACACCCAGAGAAAAGGACATGAACTTGAGTCTGTGTTCTATCTTTATCCTTATCATGCCATGTTCCAGGTGTTCTGGTTAATCATTCATAGCTGGCCACACTGCAGCACCCACCCCACCTTCTGAGCGAAGCTATTCTCTGAACTTTGTCCCCAAACAAGAAATACTTTCTCCTCTGTGTACTTAAGAAATGGACAACTATACAGAGTCACACCCAGGGGACCAATCAGTGAGAGTGCTGTAGCCAACAGGAAGCCTGAGAGACAGGGCCATCTTCCCCAATGCCAACCCACCCACAAAGAAGCAATCACGCCCTCAGGGACCATGTGCAGGTCCATCCTTTATAATCTGGTCAAACCATGGTATCGGGTCCAAAATGGGACTGGGGCACCTGAGTTCTCATGTCAAATCAGCTAAGAAGTCATTCTGTGACCTCAGGAAACTGCTTAGACTTCATGAGCTTTGGGTGGATGGGAATAATTCCAGTCTCATAAAGTTGCTCACCTGTTGAGAAGATTAATTTAAACAATGCACACCAAGCATTTATAACAGCTTCCAATATGAAGTAGGGACCCAGTCCCTGAGAGGTCCCCTGTTTCTTTAGGTTTCTCTTGGCTCTAGCATTCTACCACACTGATAATGAGTCACATCAGGGATGGGACTTTTCTCTTTCATCCCCCCATCCTAAGCTTACCTTGAATTTCTGAAATTAATGAGTTTACTTTTCAACCTCGACACACCATGTTTTCATGACTTTTTATCACACCCATAACATGATGACAGATGTCGGGGCACCCAGCACATGCTCTCTCCTCTCCCAAGCCCCAAGGAAATCAGATGGATGGCACAAGACACACAAGGACCCTGAGCTAAGTGGGAAGCAAATACCAAGTCTATTCATCTCTTCTTGCACATGCCAGCTCTCAAACCACAGGCATTCCTGTCATCTGTGATCAAGCTGTGAGTGAAATTGGGACCCCTCAACTCTCACCCCACCTCCAGACATTAGAACATACACTCCACACAGCCACCCATAGCTTGCTGCAGAGATGTGATGAGGCCTAAAGAGGAAGCTTGGCTATATAGATATGGATGTAAGCCTTCTAGAAGGAGCCCACAGGTGCTCCACACTGAGGTTGCAGGAGCAGGGTCCCCTGAGCCGAGGATGGGGAGTCAGAGGAGTGGCTGACTTGGTTTCTCATTCTGAGCTGCAGCAGCCCTGCCCACTAGAAAAAGGTGACAGTGATATCAGCTCCATTCATCCAATCTAGACAATACTCTCCCGAGGCAGAAGCAAAGGACAGCATCTGGAGACACATCACACATAAAACACAACTCCAGTGCCATGGGAAAAGAAAGTTGGAGTGGAATTTCTAAAGGAGGGTAAAAAGGAAGGGAGAAATGTTGCCTCTCACCCAACAACAAAGGTCTCCCATTTGTAGACTTTGTTGACAACAGCAAACCCCTATTTACCCTCAAGCACGCACAGGTGCATGCATGACACACAGGCCCCACCTGGTCCCTCCTGCATGAGTGGAAATTGAATGGAGCAATGGAAAATTTGGCCAGATAGCTGGAACTTCTCATCCAAATAGAACATACAGAAATTTGACTGAAGGCAAGCCCCAACCAGAGAACCCTTAGAAAGATGGTATGTGCCTAAGTACACCCCGTGTACAAGGGACTATGTCGCTGAATCTTGCTCCCAGGGTTCCTGTAACTGGCACTTTACAAATAAGCAGAAATGTGATGATTCCCTGCCATTTTGAAACATGAATCCAACAGACAAGTGGGCCAGAGTCACAGGCTCACACCAATAGGGATATTCTGGCAACTTGCAGAGAGCAGAACCCTGCCCTCACCCTTGCACTTGCTGACTGTTCAGTGGTCACTCAAGGTGTGGTCAAGCAGTGAACTGAGGATTCTTTGCCATGCATTCTTCCCCTGTTTCTTTCCTTACCGACTTCAGGAGTTTGGAGAGTAGTTGCCCTTCCTAGGCCTCAATTACCTCCTTGCCAAATCTCACTTTCTTAATTTAAAAGATGAGAACAATAGTCACCACTCCTATGGGTCTCCCAGACAGGTTTTAAGGAGTCCATAGGCTTTAGCAAGATAGGTGGGGGACACATTCCCCAGAAGAGAGATCACGGGGGGGAACACAATGCCCCAGCAGCTTGAGGGAAGTGATCAATCCAACAAAACAACAGCACCAAGAAAAAGGAAGTCATGTCTACTCTTCATAAGTGGGGCTGGGGCATCTGGAGAGACAAGGAAAACTCTCCAGGAAAAATAAAGGCAAAAGTTTTAAAGAGCAAAATTGCAGTGGCAAATAACAGGGAGAAGAGAGGAAAATGGTAAAGGTGATAGACTGAGCAGAAATCACTGTCCAAAAAAAAAAAATCAAAGAACTAAAGTGAGAGGTCTGTAAGAACAGAATTTCTGGTAATTAGAAGAGAAAGACTGAGTAGTGGACAGGCAGACAGCACCACACACAGATAGTCCTTGGGAATGCCAGGAGGTGGGAGGGCTTTGTGGAACCAAAGGAGAAGGGCAGATAATGGTGGTGCCAACGGTGGTGCCCAGGGAGTCTATGGACAACAAAGCAATGTTCCTAGGTCTGTTTCAGGAGCAAGGAAGGCTCAGAGAAGAATACAACACAATTCCAGAACTGACCAAACTAAAAACTCATTGAAAGTGCTCCCCAGGGCTGGGACATAGCTCAGTTGGCAGAGTGCTTGTCTTGCAACCACAAGACCCTGGGTTCAATCCCCACCACCGCCAAAAAAAAAAAAAAAAAAAAGTGCTCCCCAGAGACTTCAGACCTAGCTACCAAGTTCTCTAAGCTGGCTCAAGAAGCTTGGATTGTTGTCCCAGGAAAAGGAGCAGACAGGCCAAGGAAACAGTGCATTTAGAAAGCCTATGGGGCCATCTTAATGAGCCACAGTCCACCACTGTGGCTAAAGTCCCACCACAAGCACTTACAACAGCAAACAAGGCTTTGGGGGCCTTGTTGGGTGGCCACAAATGACTCCACCATTGTAAGAAAAATCAGAGTGGAGCAGACAGAGGAAGTTGTGAGAGAGTCATCCTATTCTGATTAACGATGAGCTTTGGATCTTAGACCAGGGAGCAGTATTGGCAGGAGCAGTGGAGATGAAGAAGGTGCAAAGTAACCAGGGAAGAGAAAAAGAAACAGGGGAGAAGGGTGCACAGAGGGGCTGGAGGCTCAGACAGCAGCCTTCAGAGATGCATGAAGAGGGGCACAACAAAGTGCCCCCCTGCAAGCCGGATGGGCAGGTCGGGCAATTGCAGAAGGTCATCTAAGTGCTTGCTGCAGAAAGAAGCACTGGGCATCCCCGGTGCAAGCATGCACCTCAAGTCTGTGGAGTTACAGTGTGTGTGCGTGCACGCATGTGTGTGTGTGTGTGTGTGTGTGCGTGTGTGTGTGTGTGTGTGTATGGTACTAGAGATTGAACCTAGGGGCGTTTACCACAGAGCTATATCCCCAGCACTTTTGTTTGTTTTTTGTTTGTTCATTTGTTTGTTTTGTTTTGAGACAGGGTCTCACTAACTTACTTGATCCTCCTGCCTCGGCCTCCCAAGTCTCTGGGATTACAGGCAGGCACCACTATGCCCAGCTTAGCTACAATTTTTCAAGCACCTGTTGTGTGTAAGGCAGTGGGCTGTGTACATTACAAGCATTCCCCCCTCAGTTCTCTCTCACACACACACTCATGCACGCGTGCAGGCACCCCCACACATTGACCAGAGCCCTGAGACTCAAGAGTGGTTAAGTGATTTGCCTCGGGTCACACAGCTAATAAGCAGCAGAGCTGGGATTTGAATGTGTCTTTGACTCCCACACCTGTGTTCATAATTGCTCCTAATCTTGAGTAACCACTGCTGCTTTATCACTTCCCAGACTGGATGAGGCTCTCTCCTGTTCTCCTCCAGCCCTTTCAGCTTTCTTCTACCTTCAAATTGTATCAAAAGCATTTGTTTTCACATCTGTCTCATCCATTAGGCCAGTGAGTTGTTCTCCTCCCTGGATGCACATTGAGAATCTCTTTTTTAAAACAACAATGTCTGGGTCCCCACTTAAAATCATTAAATCCGAATCTCTAGGGATAGGACTCTGGCATTTGTGTTTTTATGCACAATTCAAGTGTGCCACCAAAAGATAACACTGTGCAGAGAGTGAGCACAGCAAGGTCAAAGACCAGGTCACGAATCTTTGAATCCCCAGAGCCCAGCATGGAGTCTGGTTCAGAATAGGTGCTTGACACATGTTTAATGAGAGGATGAACAGAGATAGCAGAAGATAAAGATCAAGAATACACAAAAGGAAATCAGTGAAGTATTATGTGTGTGGGGAGGGGGAGATTTGAGATTGGGAAGCAGAAGAGAATCTTTAAGATGCCAGGGGCAAAGGAAGAATCTAGATGAAGCTGCATGAGCGGGAGGTTGTCTTGCATAACAAACGTCTAGTTAAAGGTATTAGGAAGTTTCAGTGCAGAATAAACAGCACCTGCGGCAGAGAGGAATGAGGTGAAGGGAAGTCAAAAACGTGAGTCTCCCAATGTGTGAGAACAATGGGCTTTGGGGGCCAGAACCCTCGGCTTTGGTGAGAGAAGATGAAGAGGGCAGGTGCTTAAAAGAAAGAGAAAGAACAGAGCCTTGATTTTGAGAATAACTGAAACATGTGAGAGAACACGGCCAAGACAATAAAACTCGTGATTTAAAAATAAAATGGGAAAACACAAGAGAGAAAGCTTGTAATTAAGAGTGGAGTGAGTTTATAAGCCATCCATATGTATGTTTGTTCAGCCTGCTATTGTTTCAGCAGTGAAACGGATTATAGGTAAATAAAAGATGCAAATGCATTTCATAATGAAAAAATCCTGTGATGAATAACTGAGATAATCATTGTGAAAAATTCTCTGGGAAAAAAAATGCAAACCCTTCTAGAAATGCAAGATGGCACAATTATCATTCTAAGGTGTGATCATCCAACGGATATTGCTGTGTGTGCTAAGAAAATTGGCTCACTGAGCATTGATCCCTAGTCCACTAAACAAAGGTCCAGAGTCTCCTTTGTTCAGTTTCAGACAGTTCTCAAAAGGAAGGTTCTGCAGGGCTGGGTCTCTTGCAGGAGAGCAGGGCATGCCTGGTGTATATGTGAGGTATCCTGGGGGCCATCTCAAGTTGGGAGAAATAGGATTGAGTTTATGGTTACAACACATAGATCTGGAAAAAGAGAGGAATTTTAAAAGGGGCGGGGTGGGGACAGGAGCAGAGTCAAAAAGGAGAAAAGGAAGATGTATCCTACATTTTGTGAATGCCTACTATGTGCCAAGCACTGGGCATATGGCATTTCATTTAACCATCAAAATAACTACACAGAGTCTTGAACCAGCCCAAGATCATACTCAGTGTTGAGTCCCTCTTCTCTTTTCTTTCCATGCTCTTTCCCCAGCCTCACCACCAGGGCCTCCCGTAACACCTCTCCAATAACAATGACCCATGAATAGTCCTCAGCCCAGTTTCTCTGAGATTTTGACCATCATATCTAATTCAACTCAGATATCTCAAATGCACCTCAAACTCTCTAAATCCAAAAGAGATGCCTTTAACCTCTGACCCAAACCTGATCCTCTGGCCCCTCCCATTGGTTGTCCACATAGGCCTTAGTCCACTCGGGCTGCTATAATAAAATACCTTAGACTGGGTAATTTAGAGCAACACAAATTTATTGCCCACCATTCTGGAGGCTGGGAAGTCTAAGATCAAGGCCTCAGTGTTTGGTGTCTGGTGAGGGCTGTTTCTTACCTCCAGTATGTCTAGCTCTGTCTTCACATGACAAAAGAGGCAAATCGGGTCCACGAAGTGTCTTTTATAGGGGCACTCGTCCCATCATGACCTGATCACTTCCCAGAGGACCCATCTCCTAACACTCTCATATTAGGGGTTAGGTTTCAACATATGAATGGGGGGACACCAACATTCAGACCACAGCAACATGGAAACCAAGAGGACAGTCTCAAAATATAAATCCAATTGTGCCTCTACTTCTAATCCACTCCAACCCACCAGCTTTAGATAAACCATTTAAATGGACTTTCAGCCATCTTTGGTTAAAGATCCAAGTCCTTTGCATGGCCTTCCAGATCCTGCCTCATCTCTTCCTTGCCTTCCTTCTGTCTGCCCTCCAGTCACACTGGCCAGTTCTCATACCAAAGGACATTTGCACATGCTGTTCCTGTGTTCCCGCTTCTCCACCTCTGGACTCCTACATATCCTCCAGAGGTAAATCAAAGAGCCCTGTGGTGGCAGCCCTCCTCAACATCTGCATTGATCAGTCTTCCTTAGGGTCATTCAAGAGACTCAGGCTCTTTTCTCAAAATACTTTTACAACTTTTAATTTTACTCTTATTTAAGCAACTGTTTGCTTAATGTCTGTCTTCCCTCACTAGACCACAACTTTATGAGAACAGTTACCTTTTGTAATTCTGCCCAGTATCCTCATCTTGTCCCTTCAGGTTCTCCTGGGGACACGTGACTTCCTCCACGTATAACTCTTGCCCACCCTGTGTGCCCAGCTACTTCCTCCCCATCCCTCAAGACCCTCCCTACCGCTCCCCTCTCTCTGCTCCAATTCTGTGATCCCTAACTGTTCCCACTGGTAACCTTGAGCTGGATTGATAGTAAAGGAAGATTTGGTTTCTTATCTCCTGGGGTCTTTTTTTTTCCTACCACTACACTTAACCTGCAAATATTATTCACCATCCAAGACCTATGGCACTCTACTGCTTCAGTTATTTCAATGATTTCTTTTGGGTGTTTTTTGTTTTTGTTTTTGTTTTTTTTCTGGTAGTACTAGGACTTGAACCCAGGGACACTCTACTACTGGGCTACACACCCAGCCCTATTTTTTGGTTTTGTTTTGTTTTGAGACAAGATCTCACTAAGTTGCCAAGGCTTGCTGCAAATTTGAGATGCACCTGCCTCTACCTTCCTAGTCACTGGGATTACTGGAGTATGCATCACCCCGCCTAACTCAATGATATTTAATTGATCTCTGGATAAGAAAGGATTTCTAGACTGGGGATATAGCCCAGTGGTAAAGTTACCCTGGTTTCAATTTCCAGTGCAAAGAAGAAGGAGGGGGGGGGGGAGGGGGGGAGGAGGAGAAAGAAGAAGAGGACGAAAGATTTTCTAAATATAAAAGCAAAAAGAAATCACCAAAGGAAAGAAAAGCACCAACCAGTGGGCTCAATGGTGCCTGCCTATAATTCCAGCAACTCAGGAGGCTGAGGCAGGGTGATTGTGAGTTTGAGACCAGTCTCAGCAACTTAACAAGGTCCTAACAAGCAAGACCCAACCTAGCAAGGTCCAACCTAGCAAGACCCTTTCTCAAAAAATAAAAAGGGCTGGGAATGTGAGCAACCTGAGTTCAATCCGTGGTACCAAAAAAGAAAAAGAGAGAGAGAGAGAGAGAGAGAGAGAAAACACCAAATTTGAAACTTTTGGATATCTGAAATTATTCTAAATAAAACTAAAAGGCAGCCGGGCGTGGTGGCGCACGCCTGTAATCCAAGCGACTTGGAAGGCTGAGTCAGGAGGATCGCGAGTTCAAAGCCAGCCTCAGCAACTTAGCGAGGCCCTTAGCAACTCAGTGAGACCCTGTCTCTAAATAAAATACAAAATAGGGCTGGGGATGTGGCTCAGTGGCCGAGTGTCCCTGAGTTCAATCCCTGGTTCCAAAAAAAAAAAAAAAACTAATAGGCAAATGACAAGGCTGAGGAAATCAGACAGGGTAAACATGACAAAAGGTTTATCCTTAATTAAGGTTTATCCTTAATATATAAAAAGATCCTATAAATGGATGAGAAAAATACTAAAATCCCAGTAGAAAAACAGACAAAGGGCATGCATATGTACAAATAGCTTAATAAACACATGAAAAATGTTTAACTACACCAGTCGTCAGGGAAATACAAGTTAATACAGCACTAAGCCTCTGCTCACTTATCAAATTAGGATAATAAAAAAGGAGGGTAAGGATGCAGTGATCACTTACTAGATTCCTAGGAAAAAAGGAGGCGGCAGTTTTTTGACTTTCAATAGCTCCCTACCACCTGCAGGAAAAGCTCAAAGATCTTGCAAGACTCAAGGATCTTGTTCCTGCCTTCCTGTCCTGCCAATCTGACCCTTGCAGAATTGAACGAACTGAAATACCCTGAGCCCAGTGTGGCATGTCCCGTCTGCCCAAACTGCCCTTACTGGTTGCTCTGCCTCCCTCCTCCCCACCTACCCTGACCCCACCCAGTCTTCTCTATTCCTCCATGAGACTCCTGAGACGTCACCACCTTCAGGAAACTCTCATGAGCTGAGTTTGGTGCCCTGCCCTGTGCTCCAATTATGCACAAGTTCCCTTACTTAGCACTTACTAGGCAATATTGAAAATGACTCTTTATGGCTTTCTTTCCACCTTAGATTATACACTCCTCAAGGGAGACATTATATTTTTATTCATTCCTGTATCCCTGGGCCTAGTCCAGTAGAGATGCTCAACAGATGACTTTTGAACTAATCAATCATGTGATAAATTAATGATTCCATTTTGCAACATAAATTTTTGCCACTGTTCTGGTAAATGCAAGTTTTACTTAAAATGGATAAAATTAAGTCATTTTGGATGGAGAAAAATTATCTCACCCATGACCCCGTCCTTATTTTAGTGCCCATGTTCTATCATCCTGTGGGTTGTAACCAATTATGGGCCATTAAATTAATTTATGGGTCATGACCACCATTTTTAAAAAGATTAGGAGCAGAAGAGAATGGAATGACTCTCTAGCTGTTCTTTCCTACCTATTTCCAATGTTTGCCATTATTTTCATTCCCCTACCACACCCAGGCGGGAAGGAGTAATGGTTAAAAATACAAGTTAGCAAGGTGAGGATATAGCTCAGTTGGTAGAGTGCTTGCCTTGCAAGCACAAGGCCATGGGTTCAATCCCCAGCACCGCAAAAAAAAAAAAAAAAAATACAAGTTAGGAGGACCATATGCCTGCTGTGATTCTATCTCATTGTGAGACTCCAGGAGAGTTCCTGATCTCTCAAGGTCTCCTTACCAGTGAAATGGGGACAATGAAAATACAGATAAGCTGGGCTGAGGATGTAGCTCAACAGTGGAGTGTGTGCCTAGAGGCGAGATACAAGGCCCCAGGTTTGATTCCCCAGCACTGCCGCCCACCCCCTCCCAAAAAAATGAAACAGGAAGAATTCGGTATTGCTTCAAACTCTCAGAATTTTTCATCAGTCTTTCAGGTATGGAGACACTGAGATTACCTATCAGAAGCAGACAGCACACCACATTATTCCCCCAGCATTTTCTGCTCTGATGCCTAGCCCCCTGTTCCTCTCTTCCTAACAAAATGCCCACCCTACTTTCATATTGTGTCCAGTTTTGAGCCTCTCAGACCTGAGGGATGTCTGTGTGACAACAAGCAAGTTTATGAGTTCTGGAGCCTGGAGTTACAGGTTCTGAAGGAAATGCCTGTCTTTCTAAATTTTAAATCTGACCCAGTCATTCCCCTGCCTAAAGTCTTTCTGTCACTAGACAGGGGTCCAAGAGGTCCCTCTAAGGGGCTATGGAAACTCCACTCAGCCCAGGTGGGTTCTTGACTTACACCACTAAAAAGAATCCCAGGATCATCAAAAGCAAAGCATTAGCAGAGATCTGTTAAAAGACAGCAAAGCAAACATATAACCCAAAGGAGGTTCAGGAGCCCCTTGTCTCTCAGAGAAGGGAAGATGAGTGGCACACCCAGGGTTGAGTTCTATGACTATTTATAAGATTTTCCTGGGAAGAAACATGTAGGTTCTAAGGCAACCTTCTTTGTAAATTTAATCTCATGTCAATTATTTGATATTTGAGGTTCAGAACATTTCTTCTTGGTTAAGCAGTCTAGCCACGAATCAGTTGTGGACACATTGTGTAAGGCTTTAAAAAACCTGGCAACATTTAAATTGATTATTATTTTGTTCTACTTAATCTGGTACAAGCATGCACTGGAGGTTTTGATCATCTAATTAAAGAGACAGGTATGACTAGTCATGCTCATAGATCCAGGGTTCCATCTACTAAAGGTCTCTTTTGCTCTCTCCCCAAGAGCCTACCTATCTCATTCCCCAACCCCAACCAGAGATTTGATTCCTTATTCTTAAGAAAAGCAGGATGGGGTGAACCATACCTCCTTTGAGCTGGAGAAGGCCATTTGCCTCCTACCTACTCAGGGATTGAAAGTCTATGCCTGGTCAGGTATGGTGACACTCTCCTGTAATCCCAGTGACTTGGGAGGCTGAGGCAGGAGGATCAAAAGTATGAGGCCAGTCTCATCAACTTAGTAAGGCCCTTGGCAACTTGGCCTCTGTCTCAAAATATAAAATAAAAAAGGACTGGGATTGTGGCTCAGTGACAAAGGGTCCCAGGGTTCAATCCCCAGAACCAAAAATAAAAAATAAAGCCTATTCCTGATCTAAAGGGAGGAGAGGTTGTCAATTAGCAGTGACGATTGACCAGAATCCATGAAATGTATACCTTTAATTTAACTGCTGTGGAGATGCTTAAAAGAACCCCAAAAGAACCCTTCCATTTAGGAAGGAATCGATTGATGAGGAATCTTTCTTAGGACCAAAAGGCTTAAGTGAAAATTAAGTTTTTAAATCTATCAGTTACAGGTCTTATAAATCTTTTCAGCCTTAGAGACCCCATCAATACTTGTCACAGCACAAGCTGGATCAGAAAGAGGTCCAAGAGGTTCGAGGAAGGCAAAGAATTGAGCTCCCATATCCAAAAGGGAGCGAATGTGGAACTTTACATGCCACATTGATGAAGTCACCCAGGTGATCCCCAGTTGATCAAAGGAGGCTTTGAAGGAACTTGGGCACACTCAGTCTTCCAGGATAAGCATAATGGGAGCAGATGGCCTCCGCTCTCTTCAGTAGGCCATCTCATCTCCAGTAATTTCCCTCTTTACTGAGGTGACATAACCCGGGTGTGGGTGGGCCCTGCTTGGAGAAGTCCTTGCTATAATGCCCAGGCTCTTTGCAGTGGTGCAGCCTCTAGATCCCAAGTCATTTCTACTTTTTTCACATGAAGCCTTTGGGCATCCCTGAGGATGCAAAGATGCTAAGGCAAGTGACTGGGCTTGATCTCTTGCCTCTTACTGACCCTTGGAGTCTTTATTGTCTCTTCTACTTTGTCCCTGTTTTTTAAAACCCCAAAACCCATATTTAAAAGTTAGTTGACATAGGTCTAAGGACCATAGTCTTCTCTGGAAGTTTTCTTCTAATGTCTGGGACTGCATGGCTAATGAAATAGGGGCCCAGCAAAATTTGCCCTTTGTGGGAATTTGGATCAATGTTTGAATACTCTTGGAGGATTTCTGTCAGTCATCCCAAGAAGAAAACCAGATTATCATCTCTATTCTGTTATCTCCCTAATCATTTTGTAATGAACTGATTTATTCTTGCATCTTCTCAGTCCTTCAGTTAAACAAGTGATCATACAACTGCACCTTCTAAGATCTGCTCTCTGGAGCTGACCATTCCGAGCAGGATTTTGGTTGGGCACTGCAGAGTCTCCTAACAGCTAAGTTTAGTCTCAAGCAGCTACTTCATCTGTGTACATTTGGCTAGCTGCCCAATGCAAACCTTTCCTTCTGGGGTGCGATAGGCAGAAAGAATTACGTGAATATCTGCCTATGTTAAATCACAAGTAATAGTCAATCCTTGAAATTCATCTACAACTTTGCTAGAGTCCTCTGAGAACCGACCTAGTTTTTGTTTGCACTGAGTTAAATCAGTCATGGAAAAGGGGCCGTGGACTCTCATTATGCCTCATTCTCCATCAGCCATTTCATGAAGCGGGCAAATGTTTGAAGAGTTAGAGGTTCTTGGGTGATAAGTTGTTCTGCTTCAGGTGGTGCCCACTGGGCTGTTTCCCTGGTAAGGGAGGATATAAAGGGTGATACCAGAGAGATGTGGTAGGTGGCACCATTGGTACAATAGGGTTGAAGACTCTGAACACAGTCACACCCAGGGAACAAAGGAGAGCTCTGCTTGCTGTGCCATCTGAGCTGCCTGAACAGGTTGTTGCAGGAAGGGTCTGCTTGGGGTACTGAAAAGCACATCCTCTATAGGAACTGATTCTTCTGGTTTTTTTACTGAAGGGTACAAGAACATAACACATTTTGCAAGAGTCACTAAGCTCTGGGTCTTGGTATGGGGTCATAAGTTCTGAATGTATGGGCTTTCCATCCATTTTTCCGCTTGTTTACAAAATAGGTCAAGCTGAAGTATTGTGTTAAAATTTAAAGTTCCATTTTCAGGCCAAATTTCTCCACTTTCCAGTTCGTACTGTGGCCAAGCAACATTACAAAAGAAAATAATTTTCTTTTGCTTTCGATCTTCTGCCTTAAAGAAACTTTAATTTTTAAAAAATACATCCTAAAAGGGAATTGGTTAGAACAGAGATTGAGTTGCCCAGAGGTAAATTTCAAATAGCACACTTGAAGTTCACCTCTGTGTGTTCTGAAAAAGAAGAAACAAAGCAAACAGGATACCAGTACATTCCTAACCCTGGATTAGAAAAGCTGGCTCACCCCTTCTGGAATTCACTAGGGGTTCCAGTGTCCTTGCCCTCCGTCAGAAGATATTTCCAGCTGTCCCTGGAAACTTTACAAGATCCTGTAGGCCTGCTCCAAATCCTTCATGAGTAACCTTAACAGGGACAAAAGACACACATTGAGGCTGGGTCTTCAACCTTTTATTAAAAAAAAAAAAAAAGGCCCTGATATCTTTTATAATCTAAATATGGCTGACTACTAAGAAGTCTTTAAAAGAGCAGTTATACAGAGGCCCGGAGTATTCTTAAATTGGGTTTGGGGAGTTCCCCCTGAACTAGGCATAGTCAAATAGAACGCATAAAAGAGGACTTATTAGGAGCAGAGGGACCAACTGGAATCATGCCTTCGGACAATCTTTTCTGAAAAATAGTACATGTTGGAGCAATGCTAGTGTTGCTTCCGAAGGTGGAGCTGTTGTTAAAAGAAAAAAAAAAAGGAGCCGGGCGTGGTGGCCTGTAATCCAAGTGACTTGGGAGGCTGAGTCAGGAGGACCGCGAGCTCAAAGCCAGCCCCAGCAACTTAGCAAGGCCCTAAGCAACTCAGTGAGACCCTGTCTCTAAATAAAATACAAAATAGGGCTGGGGATGTGGCTCAGTGGCCAAGTGTCCCTGAGTTCAATCCCTGGTTCCAAAAAAAAAAAGGAAAGAAAAATTTTGTGGCAGCTGGGGTGGTGGCACACTCCTGTAATCCCAGCAATACAGGAGGCTGAGACAGGAGGATCACAAATTTCCAGGTCAGCTTCAGCACCTTAGTGAGACACAGTCTCAAAATGAAAAATAAAAAGGGCTAAGGATGTAGTTCAGTGGTACAGCACTTGCCTACCATGCGTGAGGCCCTGGATTCAATCCCCAGGGATTGTAAAAAAATAAAATAAAGTAACTTAAATTTAAAAAAAAAAATGGCTTATTAGCAGAGGCTTAGAAGGAGGGTGAAACATGAGTTCATGCTGTGAACAGAAGGAAGAGAAGGAAAAAATGGCAGGTCAGAGACAAATTCTCTAGCATTATAGGAGAAAGAACATGACATAACATAAATGAGCCAAAGGGGTGACATTATGGAAGCGTTCTGAATCCAAAGTGTGCTGTTTGATGGAGACACTCTCTCTGATTTTCAGGTCAGAATCAGGTTACCCCATGTGTCCCATGAATATTTTCCTGTGTAATTCAACAAATCCATGGATCGGTCCTTACACTATGTCCCCAGGACAGCCTCCTTAGTCCCATCTGATCCAGGGACCAGGTACGTTGTCCCGAAGAATTCCTTTCTGAGGCCACTTGTTGTCCTTGGGGCATTCCCCTGACACCTTGGTCCAATTTAGGTTTGGTCAAAGGGAGCAAGTACCTCCTATTTTCGGCAACTTCAATGCTAAGCACTCGTTTCCTAGGGATGTAGGAGTCTCCGGGGCACATAAACTAGAAGCACCAAGGTTTGTAGGGAATGCCATGCAATTAAAAGGCCAAAGCTCCGAAAGGGAAAGCATTCCGTTAAACTTACCAAAGGCAATGCCTTGGTTTATAGTCCCTTCATGGTTGCCAAAAGAGTATCACCAGACAGGGGTCTGAGGAGATCCCTCCAAGAGGCAATGGAACCATGATTCAGCCCAAGTGGGTTCTTGACTTACAGAAGCTAGGCATAAGCAGATATGTACATCTAAATATCTAAAGGATAGCAAAAGTATACACACCCCAAAGGCAGGAAGGTACATGTGCCCCTCACCTCAGAGAGGACAAATTGAATGTCAGGGATGAGCTTTCTGGTCATGCTTGGAGATCCAGGTCTAGTAAGGGTCTCTTTTCTTTCTCCCTGAGAGCCCACCCATCTCATTTCCATAGTCTGCATTATGCTCAGGATGAAGTTCCAGCTCCCTAGTATGATCTGACATCCTCCCAATCTGTCCAGCCTCACCCCTTACATCCCAAATTCCAGCCTTCCCAGGACAACCTGCGTTTCCCAAGTGAGTCCTGGACCCTTCCCATGTTGTCCTGTCTGTATGACACCTCTCCAGCTGTCTTTGTCAGGTCCCACTCAGGAGTCAGCTTCTCCCATGTGCCCTTGTAGGGCCCTCTCCTTCTCAGTACTAGCTGCAGCTCTGGTTCCACCAGCTGCTCACTTGTCTTTGTCTCTCTCCTTAAGGACAGAGGTTGTTTTATTCTAGATCCCTGGCATCTAGCACAACACCTCTCCCAGAGGAACCTCTCATTGCTCATTAGTGGGAGGGAGGGAAGGAGAGAATGGATGGACATTCTTCAACTGACACCTTCCACTAACTCCCAAGATCATAAACCTGAAGCCTTTGGACTGCAAGTCATTTTCTAAAGATCAAGCTTACATGGACAGAATCGTGGAAGAGAAGGAAGCCTGGACTGAGGGAGTTCAGGGCAGGCACTGGGAGAAGATGGATACCAGGAATAGTTTCCTCTGGAGATTTCACAAGCTGGAGGAAGTTCCCTGGGCGGTTTGCTCTCCTGAGGAATGTAAGCTTGCACAAACAACCCTCTGAGCACTGATAAGAGACCAGGAGGGTGAACATGTTTTGGGCAGGGAGGGGAGAAAGCTGGGCTACTCTCCCTACTGCAGTGATTTTTTCGTTTTGGGTCACTCAGTTCCAGGGCCCATGGATAGCAGCCCTGCTTGGACAAAGTCAAGGTAACTGAGGCGATACCACATAAGTCAACTAGCATGGGAGCTCATGGGAAAGATTGTCACTGGCTTGTCAGAACCAGGCACGCAACTGGGCATTTCCCGCACCCCATTTCATTTGACTGACATACCAACCCAATGAGGCAGTAGCCTTGATGTTGCAGACAAGAAAGCTAAGGGCCAGAGAGGTTAAAAAACTTGTCCAAGCTCACATAACGAAAGAGCTTTCCAGGCATGATGGCACACTCCTATAGTCCCAGTTACTCAAGAGGCTAAGGCAAGAGGATTGCAAGTTCAAAGCCAGTCTCAGCAAATGAGTAAGACCCTATCTCATTATTTTTTTTTTTAAAGGCTGGGAATGTAGCTCAGTGGTAAAGCACTTGCCTAGCATGAGAGGCTCTGGGTTCAATTCCCAGCACCACAAAAAAAAAGCAAGACCAAGCCCAAATTTAAACCTAATTCTGACTTCAAATGTCTCTCTCTTCACACTGAACTCCTTCCCCTGAGTAATTCCTTCTTCATTAGAATTTGAGTCTAATGATCGTATTCCGAGATAGGAGGGGCTATGGAATGATCTAGTACATGTTGCAGTGACCAAAGGACTTGTGATGTGTCTGTCCCCTGGCAAACTCACCTGGCAGAGGTGGTCTGGGTTCCTCTTGCTCACCATCCAGCCCCTCTTGGAGGAAGCGGCTGGTAACTGAGATGCCAATTCACATCTGCCTGTCTTGCTTAAGACTCTGGACCAGGTTAAAATGAGGGGACATTTACAACTGTGACAGCCATTGCAGCCTCAGCATGAACAGGTTTACAGGCCAGTGATGAAAGTAGGTTTTTAAAGGGAGGATAAAAGACAAAAATAGGACAGTGGATACCTATTTGTGGAGGCCTTGAAGAGAAAAGTCAGTGGCTTTGTGAACATTTCCCATTAACAACTTGCTAGCAGGACCAGAGTTAATGACATGACCGTCCAACAAAGTTCCCCTGGAATCCATCCCAAAGCCAGGGAGGGCTGAGCTCTATCTTTCCTCACCTGTTTGCCCAGGTGTGTGCTGGTCAGAAGCTTGCCTACTTTCCAGGAGAGAAGAAAGTGTGCTAATGCAAACAAACCCAATCTTGGATTTGAGAATATGAGTTCCTGGTTCCCTAACATCAGTCTGAAGAATTTGCTGACTTGAGTTAGGACAGAGAAAATGAAACGGGAACTGATAAGCAGCTCCAAACATGCTTAATGACATAGGATACAAACCAGGAAAGTCCCCAAGCCAAGCCCTTCTTCCAAGGGCAAGGTAGGTTCTAAGAACCCAAGAAGAAGCAGAGTACTGCCAGTTTGCTCAAGATGGAAATTCGGCCATTTAGATCATGCCTAGAATACGCAACTGTGATTCTGGGTCCCACTAAGATCTTGAGTCATAAAAGTGCTCCTTACCTTTCAAAATTTGCAAGACAAATAGATACTAGAAGAAAGGGAACACACCCTTCACGGATGTCACTGCTGATGTAAGAACGACTTCAGGAGGCATGTCCGCTGGTGTCTGAGCTCTGAGCAGTGCTTATATATCTCATTTTGAGACAACACAAGAAGCATCCTCAGGAGTCTTAGGCTGTCTCCCTCCACGCCCAGTTCTCACATATACCCCAACCCCCACCACACAAGTGAATTTGACTCAGTAACCACACATTTGAGGAAAACATACGTATAAGTTTACTATTCACTTAGGGGTAGCTAGGTAAAATTACAGGCATAATGATAAAAAGAAAACAATCAACTTTCAGTTCTCAGCTTGAGACCCAAGCCTATAAAGGAAAGGAGGGCCTCAGATGCCTGAGAGACCAGGAAGGTAACACAAATAAACACAATGGGCCAGGTGAGATAGTATAAGGCTTACCCAGAGAGCGAACCTCTGAGCTCCAAATGATTGTCCTATTTTGAAAACGCAGTTCAGAATTGCCACACCTTCTGATTATTCAAGAGAAGTTGGAAATTCTGATTTTTATGTGAAAGCTCCTGATTCTTAGAGGGTGGCTCAATTTTCTTGAAAATACTAGGGGAGCTAAATCGAGCTGACAGCCCACCAGTTTTCCACTCTGCTGCACAGTTGATGAATGGCGTGTCCCCTGACCATGGTATGACAACACCACTCTCCAGCCACCATCGGCCACTGCAACAGAGGCATCCACAATGGGGCACCTCTGCTTTACTATACACACATAGGGGGACTCCCGAGCCCTGGAGAACAACTAACTACACAGGAAAAAGCGAAAGGCGCAGCTAAGCCACCGAGGAATGGCCCTTGTGACCACCTGCTGGCCTGTAGGACTAAATGGCCGACTGCTCCTGCAGGAAGCCTTCCGGGCCTGGGAGGCTTTTATCTGGCTCAGAAGCCAGGGCTGCCTCCCTAAGAACTTCCAAGTGCTCCTCAGCAGCTGACAGTGACTGGTCAATCCAATCCAGGCCTCCAGTCAGATGGCAGGCATTTCTGGTTACCAGCACCAGATGACTGACGGACAGGAGCAAGGCAGTCGTCCTAGGAAAAAAACAACAGGATCAGTTTCCTAAGAAATGAGGAACTTCACACAAAATCCCAAATGGACACAATCTAGACTAGCATTCCCTGACAGGTTGATGGGTATGGAATTGAATGGTTCCATGCTCAAACAGATTTGGGAATGGCTGGGGTAAACACGGTTAACTGAAGCCTATCTCAAAGCCTGTGATGTACCTGATTATATTGTCCCTACAGTTAAACACCATGTCCCTGAATGCACCCTTTCTGTTCCCAAAACCCTAGCAAGTTAAGGGAAGGGAACAGTGAGAGCAAGCCTGGGCTGGAAAGTTCAGATGCATATTATCTTGAAGGGCTCTGGCTTTCTCTCATGCATTCTGGGAACTAGGGCAAGTTAGTGGTATGTGTAGAAAGCTACTTTCTTGCAGGTACACAAGGATAGTTGCTCCTTGAGATGCTGGTCACACAAGCAAACTAAGCAAGCTCACGCAGATGATGTCACTGCTTCTGCAGCCTAACAGATAAAACCCCTCTGGTGACTGGCACAGAACTGAAGGCACTATGGAAAGGGTATGTGTCACTCATTCAGTCAGCTGCCACTGGACAGAAGATCATGAGAAAAGGAGGTGCTGCATGGCAAAGCACCGTGAGGGACCAAGGTGCTATATGTCAGCCTGAACCTCTGAGCTCTTCTGGGGCAGTCTCTGATCTCTGAGCTTTCCCCAATAAACCACATGTCTCCCATGCTGTCTCTGGGCATTTTCATTGGCCTGCCTGTAACCTCCCCACTTCCCCGGCACTACTAGGCTGTGGACAAGACACTGATGGAGTTCCAGGGGGAGACTATGATGTGCTGTGTCTCACAGATATTGGAGTGTGAAAGCCACTCTCTGCAGCACACATCTCCCAGAAAAGCATTTTGTGAAACAGTCCAGAACTGGTCAATTGAATGACCACATCTTCCAAGTGCCACCCACCTAAAGACAGGATATATATACCCCAACTTTGAGCATCCCTTATTGATCACCAATCAATAAGGCCCAGTTCTCACTTACCCAAACTCTTAAAAATAAATAAATAAATAAATAAATAAAGTAACTGAACATCAAATTGAAGAGGAGTTTTTTTAGTATTGAAAATTCACTGTTGAAACACACCTTTTATATAGCAAGCGTGCCTGCTGCATTTGGGAATGTGTTGCAGATTACTAATCCATGGACAAACCAGGCCTGCAGCAGGATTGGGGCAGAGAAAAGCTGAAGTATCATGGTGCACTGCCTGCCCAGCAACCTCACATGAGTGTCCAGGAAACAGTTTATAAATCAAAAGAGGAAAGAATTTTTTAAAATGTGCCTTACATCAGGTGTAGGAGTATACAATTTCATAAGGCTACGTCCACTGTTTATACAGGGAAAAGTCAGGAGAAAAGGGTTTCCAGGTGCCCAATGGAAGGTGTGCACCCCTGCAACTGACCTGTCACCTCTGCTCAACCGGGCCCCATAGGGCAGCACTCCCAGCGAGGTGTGTCTGCTTCTGGGATCCAAAGGTCAGAGGGAGCAGAAGGGTTTGAAGTGAGGGAAGGCCAGGTGGAACTTGGCCCAGCTGGATGTTTAATCATGAAAATTCCAAACCCAAGACTGGCTCTTTCTCTCCAGGGTTTTGGGAAGAGGACTATGTCTATCACCCAGCCAGCCTCAGTCACTTGGCTAACTATTTGCATGGAAGTGAATGTACCCAAAGCTGGGTGTGGCCTTGGGAACCCAGAACAGCCCTCTCTAAACAACCCAGCCAGCCAACCTCACAGACCTGATAGAGGTGAACTTCAGCAGGAAACGCTGAGCAGGCCCCCCAGCCCTCTCACCGTGCATCCAGGAGCTTAGGATCCAGCGGAGGGTACATGGACTTCACCACATCGTCCACTCTGAGGAGAGGCAAAAGTGACTAATTTTCAATATTTCACTTTATTTCTTTTTCTCTTTCTCTCCTATCTTCTGATATTCCAGATCCATTCAGCGGTTCTTTCTCTACTGCTTCTGAATTCTCATATCTCCTGACAGCGGGAGGGAGTGGAATTAGGGAGCACTCCACTTCCCAGATAGCCTGTGTTTGCAGTCAGTATTTTAACTTTCACAAGCATTTATTACTTTTCTGTTTGGGGCAGGGTGTGGGACATATGGTACAAGGCAATTATACAGAACACTAAAAAATAAAAAAGTCACAAGTTTAATTTGAGTTCAAACTACTCCATTGCTTTTCTTTTACCACATGGTACAATCCACAGCTAAGTTTTTTAAATCAAGTTCTGATTTGTGAGGTGCAGGGTTTTACTCCAAATCTTTGCTCATGGACCACTTGATTGTCAGGAAGGAAAAATAAAGACACATTATTTGATTTCTAAAAGACCTTGAAAAAAGACTCTCTCATTATCACTGGGGGCGGAGGGGCTGATGAAGCTTAGAGACATGGTCCTTCCCTTGTAATGCCCAGAACAGAAGAGGCTACCCTTGAAATCATTCACCATCCAAACACCATGGAATAAATGGAGCAGGAAAGACAATGGGGATGAAAATCCATCGACCAGAAGGAAGGGAGATGGCAAAAAGACAAAGCCCAGACCCTGACTGAATTACAGCAGGAAACATCAGAGTAGTCCAGGGGCTCTGCAGGATGGCGGTGGGTACAGGGCAGGCCCACCCTCCTGGCAATGCCACACCCTCATTTTGGCACATGGCTAAACCGCTCACCCTCAGAAATCCACATGTCCTTCCTCTCCCAGGCCATCCTGAAAGGCAGCCTTATAACCTGTGTCACAGGGACTCTCCAACCCCCTAAGTGGCATAAAGTACGAGGAAGGGTCCAGCAGATATGAGCAATTCAGTCCCTAAAAATAATGGGTGACCAGCAGGAATGTCTGTCTGGCACTTTCCCAAAGTGAGGGTGAGAGTTTTAAGGCCAGGCCTGACCGAGGCTGATATATGCAGCTACTCCCACTGAGGCAACTCCAGAGAAAGCCCAGAACTTTCTGACCTGAGTGGCTCCCTGGATTACCTCCTTCCTGCTTTCTCAACACACGGACTCCTTGGACAGAGTTTAAATACACCAAGCCATACATCCCTCAGAAGACCTCACAGGGTGTCCGCCCACAGGGCACAGCTGGTAGTTTTTATTTGTTGGGGGTTTTTGTTTTGTTTTGTTGATTGTTCTTGAGACAAGGTCTCCCAGTTCTTGACCTTGCTAATAGGTTGGCTTTGAACTTTTGATCGGGCTGGAATTACAAGTATAGCTAGCGTTATGTCCTAGCTACCAGGACACTATTGCCGAGCTGCCACCCCCAGCTTCTTACTTAGCTAATTTTGAGGCAGGTAAAGGGCTTGTTCCTTGTGATTTACTGGAGGTCATGGGAACAAAGAAAGCAAGGCCCCTGGAACTCACAGACAAAGTTGGATCATTTCCACATACCAGCCACCAGATGGCAATACAAACTTAGTACAGCCCTTTGCTCTAAGAAAAGGACTTTCTTTATCTTTGCAAAAGAGAACCCAAATGAGGGGGTGTAGCTGTTGACTGCAATCTGCTGGTTGCCTCCCACATGGGATTTTGCAAACTGCCTGGAATCCAGGAGGTCTGAATGCTGTGGTTCACCTCCCACCCTGTCCTGGAGGTTGCTGGCTGGGCTGTGGACCCAGCAGTGAGGCCCACTATGGCAAGGAAGGGTCCCCAGTGCAGACACAGGCTGGACACAGGTCATGGCCAGGAGGTCACTGGAGACAGAGGTGTGGGAACCAGTGGGAAATGCGCTTGCCCGCTTCAGTAGCACCTGGGAGGATGGAGCAGCAAGGGAGGGAGCCAGAGCAGCCACCATGCAGAACAGACTGTGGTGACCAGTCTCCTGGGAGCTGCTGAAAAGGGCTGTCAGTCAGTCAAGCATGCTGGGGATGGCAATCAGAGGCAATCATCTTAGCATGGGAGGACCCATTTCTAAACCCTCCTAGCTACCAGGTAAATGTCTGGATGCAGATAACTGAAGTTACCTGCCTACAGCTTCCTATCAGAGCCTGGCCCTGCAGTCTACCTCAGCTTCTCTCATGAAATACAAGTACTTCAAGGCCACTGACTCACCTGGGGCTGATCCGCTTGGCCACCACAATGATGTCGCTGACACTGGTGGAAGTCTTCATCTTGGCCCCAGAGCCCATCGTCATGGCAACAAGTTTTTCCGTCAGAGTGTGACAGATCTAATGTGGCAGGGAGGAGAGAAGTGACAAGGAGTGGCTGGGTTCCCGCAAGGACTTCTACCACCCCCACGACAAGACGAATATGCCCCCACCCTTGGATGTCACCACACAGCTGGCCCCCCTCCCCTAGTGACCCAGTGAAAAGTACACAGGAGAGGAGATGGGTGGTGGAGAAGAACCTGAGACCAAGGGGGTGCTTTAGCTCAGAGGAGTCTAAGCTGAAATAATCCCCCAAAGAAGAATCATGTGCTCAGATTCCACCTTCTCACTTAGGAGGAAAAAGCCTACTTTCTCTTTCTGTTCCTTCATCTCATGCTTTAGTCTTCCAAAAGGATAATATCTCCAGCAAAGCGCCTGCACAAACAGGGCCAGACAAAAGGCAATTGTTCCCTTTAAGCACATTCTCCAATCAAGGTGCTGAATTCAACAATTTTTGAGAATGATGTGTTATTTGCATGTGTGTCGAGGTGATGATGACAGAAGCTTAGAAGAAGCAGGGAAAGGCCAATCCATGACACAGGGCTGTTTCCATCATCCACCCTCAGTGCCAGCCACCCCCAAAGCTCAGTTCCCTCCACGCCTCCCCCAGCTTAGGGCCAGATAGGCCTCTATCCCTGCAAAGAAGTTCAGTTGCCTGCCTTGGACTCAGGACTGGAAAATAGAAAGGAAAAGAAGTCCAAGGGCCCCATGGGAAGGGAGCCCAGTCCTCTCCCTCGAACTGCCACCACAGGGATTCAAGGGCAGATGACCAAGCAAAGGGACTTGAGATCCCAAGAGGAGGGTCAGAAGCCCTTTCCTTGGATCTGGGGTCCTGAGGGAGGACCCTGGATTCCAATCTAATAAGACTTCTTCCAGCAAATTCCTCTCTTACCCCAGGTACCATTTATCGTCCTCCTCTGATAGGTGATGGCTGGGGACAAAGCCCAGTCCCAGGACACAAGTTGGGAGAAGGAAAATGTAATATGGCTTCATTGCTCCAGGCATATACCTACCTAGCTGTCCATACCTGCAACCCTCCCTCTATCTATAGTCATATCTTATACATACAAAGAGCTTCCCAGAATTACATAATAAACCCAGACTCTGAGGCAACAATTTCCTGCTAGGCTTTCTTTGTCCCAAAAGAGACAGCCAAAGAAGAGGTGGAATAAAGGACTTTTTAATATCTTGTATTGAATGACACAGGAGAAAAGACAAAGTTGTCTCTTTTCAAATCTCAAATAATTACTAGACAAAGAGACAAGGGGATAAGGTTACTGAAGTAAAGAAACTCACATTTGCAATTGGCCAAATATTTGAGTATGAGCCACATCCCCAGCCTGTTTCATTTTTTATTTTGAGACAGGGCCTTGCTAAATTGCTGAGGTTGGCTTTGAACTTGCAATCCTCCTGCTTCAGCCTCCAAGCCACTGGAATTACAGGTGTGTGCCACTGCTCCTGGCATGATTTGGATTTGTAAACACTGATTGTCCCTTTGATTGACTACTGTCACAACTGAATTCAGTTACTGAAGACTTTCTAATAACTGAAGTCCACATTCAGAATAGCACCTACTACATAGGCTGGAGCTTTCTGTTAACTAAGCGTGTGCTCAGAACCCACTTCCCCTTGGCAGTTGTGTGGCCTCAGGTGCATGGCTTTCCCCTAGGTTGGTGAAAGCATGGCTTCTGACCACCTATGCTGTCTTTCCCATTGTGTTAAGAGGACCAGATGACATAAAACCTACAGAGGGCCTTGAGAACCCTGAAGCAAAACAGACTGAACTGGTGGGAGAGACAGGGGAGAGCAGAAATGCCAAGTGTAGGGTAAAGGAAGGCCCCTTGCAGGGGGTCAGTGTACTTCCTGAGGTCCTTTTCAACTGTCTGTGCTTGGGTGCACTGGTGACTGCCCTTGATGTCACAGGGAAATTGGAGTATTACCTTCAGGATGGCAATGCAATGGGACATGAGACCCCTGGGGAGACAAGAAAAAGGTGTCATTGTTTATCTAGAGAGCCCACTTCCCCTCCAGCTACAGCGCTGACCTCCGTTCCTCGCCCAGCAATGACCAGTGGGCACAGGGGACGCCACCTGAGAGCAGATGCCTCAGTGCTAAAACGGACAAGCCCCTAGACCTTCCCCTCCATGCATGCTTTTCTAACTCTGCCCCCGGGGCAGACTCCTCCTCTGCCCAAGTCCTTCCCCTTGGGCTTAGCCTGGTGAGCTCCTTCCCATCCTTCAACTCCAATCAAAAAGATCCCCTTGGTGGCATCCTTCATGAAAGTCACCTGGGCTTCCCCACTGCAGGCAAACCTAGACACCGCCTCCTCTGCCCACTGCACCACCCGCAGGGTCACCTTTAGTCTCTGATCCTATATTCAGTATGACTCCACCTCCCACCATTTTAACAGCCGCAGGATGGACCTGGTACACTGTACATGATGCCCCACGAACATGTGCCCAGTGAATGGAAAGAAATGGCACATCCTTTTCAAACCACAGATGTTCCTATTGGATAGAGAGCTCCTGAGGGATGCTGAGGACAAAAGCTTCATCCCTGGAGCCTGTCAAATTCATGGCAGCCCAAGGACAACCTGAGCACCTGGGGGTAACTTTATGACAATCTTTGCCACACATCTAAAGGCCTGAGCATTCAGGTCCACAAAATGGGAGGAGGGAGCAAGGACAGACACCCGATTCTGATTTCCCCTGATGTCGAGGTCAGGGCAAGAGTAGTCAGTGACAGGGTGCCCAGGGGCTGTAGGGAAGTAAAGGTCCCCAGGCCTTACGAGGCATCTTCAATCCAGTCTTCATTCTCCAGAATGGCCTCGATGTGGGGGTTGGTGATGACGACATCATCCAGCTCTAACTCAGAGGGCTCAGACTGGGTCTCCATGGCTCCAATGAGGTCCACGATGGGCCTGGAAGGGGAGGTCCCGCTATGGTCATGATGGTGACTGCTTATGACTCACTGAAGCCCACTGCTACTGTCCGGATTTTGGATGTCCCCCAAAGGTCCATGCATTAAAGGCTTGGTCCCCAGGATGGTGCTATTGGGAAATAATGGACCTTGAAGAAGTGGGGCCTAGTGGGAGATCCTTAGGTCACTGGGATTGTGGGACCTCAGCCCCTCCCTTTTTATCCTTTGCTTCCTGGCCATGAGGTGAGAAGTTGGCTCCACCACACACTCCCCATCATTGTCATCTGGCCAGCCTCACAGAGGTCTGAAAAGCAATGGATCCACCCTTCATGGACTAGATCCTCTAAACTTGTGAGCCAAAATAACCCTTTTCTCTTTATAAGTTGAATATCTCAGTTAATTTGTTACAGTGATGGGAAACCGACCAATACACCCACATACCCACCCAAAGGATGAAGGGAGTTGATAAGTTAGAGCAGAACCATTTTATCCTGGATCCAAACCCAACCCTAAAGGAAACAGCTGAGGATAGAGCATATGGCTAAACAATGAGTCAGGGAGTCAGGCCAGGGACACCAAAATACAAATAGACAGAATGGGATGAGCTACTGAGAGAAAGAATAGAGCTGTAATCATATGATTACAAAGAAGTATTAGGGCTACTCGTTCAGGATAAATAATATCCTTTCATTGCTCATTTTCCCTTCAAGCCTATACTGCACAGACAGGCAAAAGTCCCTATTACCCTCGTCCACCCGCACTCCCTACAAGGTCTACAAAATCACTCTTGGGGACCTCCTGGGCCCACCACAAACCCCACTCTCTCCGAGTTATCCTGGAGAAGTGGGAGAAGTAGAAACACCTCCTCCTTTTATAACAGGGCTCTTTAAAACCCAAGACATCACAGCATTCTTTGCATTAGCAGAGCTTCCCTAGGTCATGTAAGTGGGCACTTAAAAATCACTAACCACTCAACAGAAAAGCTGACAGAATTAAGATAAAGGGGTAACAGATACTAAGGGTTAGTTGCCATGGTCCCTTAAGGATCTATCAATTAAAACATCCCTAAACTGAAAGTTGGATCTTCCTTATAAACCCATTTCACATAAACGCATCATGATGAAATCTGCTATTCAAAGAGAGAAACAGGCCTGTGCTGGGATTTCACAGTGGGAAGCATCTGTTACTTAGTCGTGTGGCTAAGTGTGGGCATGTGATCCCTGTTCCCAGGGATCTGGTTGAAAAGGGATTGGATTTGTCTCACTGCTGAGATGACCAACTTTGTATAGATGGTTTTGCCTGTATGCGAGGTGAACATGTTCAGTGACTTTTTCAACGGCTCAGTGAACAGAGAAAGATGTGGCTCGGGATGATGAGGGCTTAAGGAACATTCTTAAGCTCTGAGGTCTTTATTGGGAAGGACAGCCTGCAATTTAAGAGAGCAACCACTGAGCCAGAGCGGCCCAGCACCAAGCTACTTCTATTCCTCTCTTCTTCTTTTGTAGGAGCCCATCTGTCCTCCTTCCCCTCCATGACCCACTCACTTGGAATCATATCGCTGCAGCAGATCTCGGGGCCGGCAGTAACGCTGCCTGCACACCACCACCAAGGCTGCAAAGGAAGCCAGAAAGATGGTAGCCAGCACCCCTATGGCAACAATCACCACCGTCTCCATGCTTCTGGGTAGCTCCTGACTCAGTCCTGCTCACATCCTCCACACAGGCTGATGCTTGAGAGAACCAGGTCAGGGAAGACCTAGTAAAGAAGCCAGAAAGAGAAGGGGGACGCTGAGTCTCACCTGCTGGAAGTGACAAATGGGAAGCGGGTAGGGCTAGGCTCCCCCAACCCACCTGCACAGACCTGAAGGCCTGAAGAAACCCAAAATGCATTCCATAACCTGCTCAAATTTACCTTTCCCTTTATTAAAAATTTGCTTTCCAAGTGGACCAGGATGGATTGTTTGTTTTGGTCCTGAGGATTGATCCCGGGGGCATTTTACCTCTGAGCTACATCCCTAGTCATTTTTATTTTTTATTTTGAGATAGGGTCTCACTGAATTGCTGAGACTGGCCTCAAACTTGTGATCCTCCTGCCTCGGCCACCCAAGTTGCTGGGATTATAGGCATGCACCACTATGCTTAGCCAGGATGGGTTTTAAACCTGAGACAAAAGGAAACACTTCAGTCATTATTTTACCTCTATAAAAAAAATGTGCATGAGGGACTATCCACTAAGGCAGAGGAAAGGTGGGATGTATTTACTGCAGCTCCCCTCTGTGCCAGGCACTTTGTATGTGTTTACTCATCCAACAACCCTGCGAGGTAGACATTGGTATCCCTATATTACAAGTGGGGAAACCGCAGTTCAGAAAATTTGCCCACATTTACATAGTTAGAAAGCAGAAAGTGAAATGGACATTCCCCTTCCTTTTTCTAAGGAGGAAAGAAGATTGTAGAAACTCTGGAAAGGGTTCTGATTATTTCAGTGCCGGAAATGTACAAATGGCGCTAAGGCATTCATTACCTCTTGCCTGTTTTCACTCAGGAGGCTCTTTCACATCTGCAGTTATGCATGGCTTAACAAGAGGGATATGTTCTGAGATTTTATCTTTGTGCAAACACCATAGAACGTATTTACACAAACTAAGACAGCTACGATATAATCTTATGGAACCACCTTTGTGCATAGGAATCCATCATTTAGTGAAATGTAGTACACAGGGTATGACTGTCTTTTAAACTCCTAGGCCAAAGCAACAAGGGCATCTCATAGAAGTACCCATTTCATTTATCACCTGCAAAAGGGGTGCTCTAACTTAGGAGTCTCTGTGACCCCAGGATGTGGAATGTCTTCTATCTGCACGTGACTATGCTTTACATCTTAGAAGATCCAAATGCTCTTGGTTGACATTCAATAAGTATATACTGATCACCTATAATGCATCAAGCACTGGACTGGATTCTGAAGATTGGAGATTAAAACAGAAGCCAATATTAAGGAGCTGCTGGGAAAGATGAGAAAGTAAAAAAAAAAAAAAAAAATTTCAACCCCATGTGCCTGCGCTATGGGCAGAAGCACAGAGAAAAGAGAGTGACATAATACTTTCTGGAAAAGCATTCTCTACAGGGACAAATGACGCTTGAGCTGGGTTTTGAAGTATGAGCTGGAATTTGCCGGGAGACAAGGTGTAACCTTAGCTTGTCTGAAGTGCGAAGAAGGCTTTCTCCATGGCTACTCTCTCAGAGACGTCTCTTTCATCTCTTTTTCGCTGATTGTGTGAGGGAAGGGGTGCATCTCAGGGTCTGCGCAGCTTTTCTAGGCACGTGGTTCTGTGTAGTGTCCCTCCCACCTCCATTAGCTCTTCTTTCCCCTCCTCTTATCTGTCTTCACCTCTGCCGTCTGTTTTCCTCTCCGCCCGCTCTTTTCCCTTCAGCCTCTCCCTTCTTGGGGTTTCCTTCCTTCCCTCTCCCCCGCCCCCAGGCCTCCAAGAGCTTCTGGGTTTCCACTTTGTGTGTGTCGGGAGTTTGTTTCGGAGTGTGTCTGAGCTTCCTGGGGCTGGTCCTCAGTATGTCTCTGATCAGTCTCTGCGGGCGTTTCTTTGTGCTTTTCTTTCTCTGTGCATTGTGCTTCGGTAAGTTTCCCGCCGCCCCGCTTCCCCTCTACTTGGTTCTACACCCACGAGGTTAAACAGCCCCCAGACCCTCTCTTTTCCTGCCCGGCCACCCCCAACTCCCACCCCAACGCCCCGGAGGTGGGACCCTCCGACGGGCCCCGAGAGCGCGGCGCGGGGCTCCCACCGCAATCGGGCGCATTGTTCCAACTTTCTTGCTCAACTCGTGGCACCGCGGGACAAAGGGGCGCGGCGCCCCTCCCCCCGCCGCAGCCGCCCGCGCCCCCCCCCGCGCCCTGCCCGCTCCCCACCCCGGGGGGTCCCCGCGGGACCCTCCCGCTGCCCGCCCGGAGAGGGAGCCCCGGCACGCGCGCCTCACCCACCTGTGGCTGCGGCTCCGGGCGCGCCCGGTGCTCCGCGCCCGGCCGATGGCGAAGTCCGGGCGCCGGCCCGCGGGCGGCCCCTGCAGCGGGGCATGCCGGGAAGCCGCGGGCGGCGGAGGGACCCAGATGCCCTCCCCCGGCGGAGCATCCAAATCCCCCGCTGCCAGGCGCCGCCGTCCCCGCCAGGCCCCCAGGCGGCCCGGGGGTTGGGGCGGCGGGAGCCGGGGCTTCTGGGAGGCAGACGCTAGATCCCACGAAGCTTCCTCGTGCCCCGCCGGAGGTCCGGCCGGGGGCAGATGGAGGGAGGGTCCCTGCCGCCCGCGCCCACCGGGTCCGGGCTGGCCACCCTGGGGAGGTTGGGGAGAACCCACCGTTTCCACAGTGTGCCTGGTCACTGATTGAGGCTTTTCTCTCCGCACTCTGAATGAAGCCACTCACTAGCTTTGGGCAACTCATTTTAATATGCTTTGGTTTCTTCCTCGGCTTGAAAGCATCTGAGCTGATATCGGGGTCAATGACATATACAGTGCCTGATCCAGGGGTGATAATGAGTCAGTAGCCTGATACAGGCAGGACAGTGACAAGAATACCGGCCCCAAGCCAGGACTCCAGCTGACAGTCCTGCCCCTGATCCCACACTACTCCATCTCATTGTAATGGGGGACTGCCTCATTCGTAAGGACACAGCCCCCATCCGGATAACAGTCATCCCTTGGTCATCTTTCAGGCCTGAAGGTGTGGACACCGAATGATACAGGTTGTACTTGGAAGGTTAGAGGCCCCCAGAGGCCCTCGAAGTAGGGTGAGTGCTGTTTGGGCCGGGATTTCCAGAGTCCTGGGTACCAGAAGCATAACCTAGGAGAAGACATGGGCTCCAGATGGCAGTATCCCTGACCTGCCTAAGGACAAGGCAGAGCCAGAGGACACTAAGTTCCTAGTGTCCAGGTCTAAGGCCAGTACCAATAACAAGTACCAAAGCTGCAGATTAGATCCCAGGCAGCTTGTTGCAGCATCTGCAAATCTGTAGCCTTCAGGCCACACCCAGCCCTTGAAGATATTTCTTTGACTCGTGGTTTTTAAAATTCAAATTCATTGTCAGCATTTTTGAAAAATCAAGAATTTCACTTCTAATTCTAGGTTTCCAGCTTCCCTGAAATATTTATCAAATCTCCCAAAACACAGTCCACATTCCACCAGGAGTAAGAGAGGGGCTGCCACTGTTAGGTGGATGCTCTCAGGCCCACAGCCGTCCTCACTGCCCATGCCACATAAGCACATTCATTCACACCCTTTTTGTTAGGTGCCTGGTCCTGTGGGCAGCTGGGTTTCCCCATCATTGGTGCTCAGGGAAGAGAAGGCTGAAGGGTTTTCATGAGAAAATTACTGAGCCTGACTTCTGTGTAGGGCAAATGGGTCAACTGCAAAACAGCTAATGTTGGAAAGAATGACTGGGGACAGTAAGTGTCTCCATTTCTAGGAGATTCTCTGAGATGAACTGTTTCTAGTTGTCTTGGGTGGTTAGACATTTGATGACTTTAAGGGAGGAAGCCAAACCACATGATCTTTTGTGGCCTCTTCATGTCTGGGACTCCATCACTGTGCAAGAGATGTTAAAGGAAGCTTTAGTCCTAAGGAGTTTATAACACAAGTAGAAAAGATGCGTCACACTAAAAAACAAATTATATAAATAAGTGAATAATAGCTCAGCTGCTGCCTGGAATTGACAGTATTTGTGCCCCAACAAACCACCCGTTGCCCAGCTGCCAGAACAGGGTTGTACAAAGGTTGTGCCAGATGCCCTTTCCTAACCAAATGTCTCCCATGTTCTAGCAACTTCCACCATCACAGTCCCCTTGAAGTCTCTCTGGATTAATCTCAGTTTTCTTACTTGTACACAACAGGAACTAACTGTCCCACATGGACAGGGGACTTGTGGACAGAACATGGGTTGCCCACAGAATTCTCAGGAGATGGAAGACACAGATTAGGGATGGGAAGGTTCCAGGGGCTGAGTGTCACTGCCCCAAAATGATTCTGACTCTCCTTCCAACATTATCCCTTCATTCCAGATTCCAAGTGCTGGGTAGGACCCAACCCTTCCTGTTTCCACAGTGGGAGGTAAGGTTACAGGCATCATCCTGCCTGAAAATATAGCTGAATTCAAGGTAGCTATCCCCAAATAGGTAGAGGGATGGTTGCCAAGCTACTGCCCAAAATTTAAATACCACTACATATGGCCTCATATTACCACGTCTAAACATCAAACTGGGAAGCAAGGGTCCCCAAATTCAGAGCTGAACTGGAGATTAGAAGCCAGAAGATTGGAAATGGTGCAGATCATGAGAAGAGGGAAGAGGCTGGACTCGTGGGTGATGGGTGCAAGACTGTGCTTCACCCAGGCAAAGAGTGGACATTTGTGGGCACCTACTATGTATGTATTGGACATTGATTAGGCATCTGGTGCACCTTATGTCTTTTGATCCTCTCACCAACCTTGAGAAATCAGTATGATATGTTTACAAGGGATAAAGTAGCCTCCAATGGGTAAGACAACTTGCCAGCTATCCAGAGTGGGATAGAAAATGGAACTCAACACCGCTTGGCACCAAAGCCCAGACCACCAAGCCAGGAACTTGATAGCTCTTCCAACAACCTGGGTATTAGAACAGGGCAGGTGGTCAGCTGCAAGAGAGAGAGAGCCAATCTACCCTCAACACACATGCCAGTCCTGGGTGGGAGTCGGGCACTGTACTTCCTGCAGTAAGTTCACTTTACGAGTCCCACCTTGGCATCCTTTTGCTTTGTTTTTTCTTCTGGTCGTCACTGCATCTCTGTCTCAGTATCCTGAGTAGCTCCTGGGTGGTTCTTTTGGCAGCACCTAGGGCCATGTTATGTACTAATAATAAATGGTGCCAGCACCAAGCACCAAGATACACCGTGCTCATGCACTGAGAGAAGCTGAGTACCCCTTAAGGGATGGCCCAGAAGACAGAGGTGGAAAAGGAATGCCACAGACAGATGTGGCATTCCCCTGCTTTCCCCTCCAACCCCAGGTTACTTCTCTGGGCAGCAGCCCCTTCCTTCTACTCTAATAACATTAGTCTGGTACAAGAAACCCCATCCTGCCCCAGTGCTTTTGGCATTGTCTATAATCCACACTAAACCCTCAGCAAAACAGCCTCCTTCATCACCACCAGAAGGGTGATGAAGAACAGAAGCCTAAGTCTCAAACCTGCAGTTTGAGGTCCTCTACCCCCACTTACAAGCTATGTGATCTAAGATTAATCCCTCAGCCTCTCTTCTCATCCGTAGAATGGGGATAATAGTAAAGCCTATGGCCTGCAGGTGTTTTGGATGAAGTGAGATACCATGTTTCATGTTCATCTGGAATGGTGGTTGCCAGTGACCAGGGAAGAGCAATGAGGAGTTACCATTGAATGGGTACCAAGTTTCAGTTTGGAAAGGTCAAAGAAAGTGCTGGAGATGGATTGTGGTAACACTTGCACAACAATGTGAGGTCTTCGTGCCAGTGAACTGTATACCTAAAAGTGGTTTAAATGTTAAAGTATGTTTTGCATAATCTTTCACAAGTAAAAAGAAGTGCTTGTTATAGGATGACATAGAAAAAAACAATGGGACCTGCTGGGTATTTCTCAAACATGCTAAGCTCAGCCCATGTCAGGGCTTGGTTGTGCCCTCTGCCTGGAATCCTGACCCTGTTATTCCTTTGACTCCCTCCCTCCCTTTGCTCAGATGTTGACTCAAGTTGCCTCCACGAAGGAGCCCTCTGGAGCACCTCCCCTCCTTCATGTTTCCCAGGCCTGGGCACTTACCACTACCTGACATTGCCCTATGCACTTGTTCATTGTTTGTCGCCTTTCAGAATCTAAAGTCTGCAAGGGCAAGGACTTTACTGTCTTGTTTCTCTGCTGACCTCCAGTATCTAGAACAGTCCCTGGCACTTAGCATGTGCTCTGTAAGCACTTGGGCAAGGAATGAAAATAAAGCTGAGCCACCCGCACCTGTCATTCTACAGTGGAGGAAGGAACTCTAGACCCTCACCGGACCCTGGAGACCTGCTGGGTGTGGCAGGAGGGGGGATGCACCGGGAATCTCTCAGAGAGAGGAAGGCACCAGCATAGGAAAGAGCAGGAAGGCTGACATGAATTAAAGGATCCTGATTCTAAATCCCCCATTTGACTCTGAGTCCATGTTTGTTTTAAGTGTTCAGGGCCCTTTTATGGACTAGTGAATGGTTTTCAAGGAAAGTGACACCAGCTAGGGAAGAATTTGTGTACACACAGATCAGGGCTTCTCTGAGCTGTGGGCATGGACAGAACCCTCCCAGGAGCTGAAAACCAGCAAACACTCACAACGGCTAGGGCTGCCTGAAGCCAGGGGGCAGGACCAGGAAGCAGAGAGAGAAGTCCAGAGGAGGACTGGGAGCTAGCAGCACAGGTCTGAGCCAGGATCCCCAGGGGCATACAGGCCAAGTTTGCATTTCCTCTTAGTTAAGACAGCTGAACCAAAGGACATAAAGACCCTCAACAAGAATTTCCCCAGGGGACATTAGGACATGGGGGTGGGGGAGAGGGAATATGCTCTTGGCAAAGATATCTAAAATCTTCAAAAGACTTTTCCAAAAGTGCCCTACAGAGATTGTACAGCCTTCCTCTCCTGGCCGTTTTAGTATTTTACCACATCCCTCTTTCAAGCAAATGGAAATCTCTCTTACTTTAAATACTTAGGGAATGATGGGTAGATTTGCATAAGGAGAAACAGCACCCCACATTCTACTTAGTGCCGCTGAAGTTGGTTTAAGGATGGATTTAATGCTCTAAATAAAATCATTTGCATCTCTGGCTTTAAATTTGACCCATCAGCATATCCTCCCTTTAATGTTTCACTGGGATCATATTCATTTATAATCACTGTCATTTTTGAGACTTTATGTCAGGTACTGTGTGGGCACTTTACCTAGATTACATAATTATTACAATAATTCCTTATAATAGATTATTGTATTGTTAATAATAGATTATTCTCCCTGACTTGACATGTGAAGAAACTAGGACCCAAAGAAGCTATATACATTTCTACAGCTAGTAAGGGATCAATCTGGGGTTTAAACTATAATTATCTGTCTGAAAAATCTGTGCTATGTGCCAGGTATGGTGGCACACACCTGTAATCCCAGCAATTCAGGAGGCTGAGTCAGGAGGATCAAAAATTTGAGGCCAGACTCAGCAAGGCCACCTCTCAAAATGAAAAGGGCTTGGGATGTAGCTCAGTGGTAAAGTGCCCCTGGCTTCAATCCCCAGTGGGGGGCAGGGAAGCTGTGCTATATGATGTCACTAAGCACCTTACTTCGGTGTCTGACCCATAATGTGTGTCCCTGATGCCTAGCGTTGGATGACCTGAATCAATGCATTTTCAAGATAACATGTACTGAGCCTCTACTCTATTCCAGATGCTTCATAGATGGTACCTATTTAATCATCTCAACAGCTCTAGGAAGGAAGGATTACCCCACTTCACCCAAGGGACACTAAGTATCTGGGAGGGTCAAGGACCTACCAGAGGTGCCACAGCCAGCCACCGGCAGAGCTGGGATGTGAAGCCAAATCGGTGTGACTCTGAGTCCTGTGTGCTTCTCCTTCAACCACCTCCCTCCGTGCTCTCTCAGTTTTTGAAAGGACATCACCTGTCACCTTCCCTCTAGTAGATTGTATTGCGATGAAGTTGTTTCTTCCTCCTTAAAGTTTATGAAATATGCTTTGGTGTAAATACCTAATCATAATGCCTTAAACATTCAATCATAATGCCAGAACAATAAAAGGTCTTGAGATTAAAAGTGCCACAAAAAGGCAAGCTGTTCTGTTTTGGACTTTGTATTCCCAGTGGGCAGAACAACCTCAGACCAAGAGGCACCTGGTTCTTTGGCCTAGAAGTTCATCCCAGGCTATGTCAGGCAACTCCCTCTGGAGAAAGCCCGATCCCAGTGCTAGGGTCAAGAGGAGCCAGGGAGAATAGCACCCTCTTAGAACACAGAGGACAGTCATCTCTGAGGAGGTGGGGGAGAGGCAATTTCCCAGGACAACTGCGTGCTGAAAGAGGTTGATGTCATACCTGGCATTTGCCTGAACCTAGGCAGGGCTTTTAGAACTTACGACCAAGAGGCTGCACTTCCAGGAGTGGTCACTGGGTGTCACCCCTGCTTCTTAGGCAAGTGCCCTCATCTGTTCACTAATGAGAAAGGATGGTGCAGAGAGAATTTTCTTTTTGGAGGCTCAGCATACAGACCTCTGTGCCTCCCATGAGCTCCTGGATGTTCCCACTCCCCTCACACCCGGGCCTTCCTGGCTGGTCTGGATTGCAAAGTTGGTCATAGAATTTCTCCCCTGCTCTTCTTTCCGTCCCAGATCTCAGTACCCACGCTGCCTTCTCCAGTCAGCCCTACAGCATACAATCAGGGAAATTCACATGAGAGTGGCCTTGCTTTCAATTCATGATCAAACACCTAAAACAGACACACATTCCTGCTCAGCTGTGTGTCCAGATGTGTCCAAGTCTCACTCTAACTCCTCTGAACAACAACTTCGTGTTAATCCTCAAACCTCCATGCCCTGATCTCACTTTTGTTGGTTTTCATTCAAAAGAGATAAGAGAAATGGGTCCTAACTTCATCTTCTCATTACCAAACCTCTCAATTTACAAACGCTTGTGTCCATATTCTTCTCTTGCTTCTGCCCTGGGTTCCATTCCCCCTTACTTCCTCGTGGTCCTGGGTCCTTAGGCTTTCTCTACTTCCTTCTGGACTAATCCCCCTCTATCCTGGAGAATTCCCATTAACAGACAATTATGCTCTCATTTTTAAAATTTCTCTTTATGTCAGGTGACTCTCTGCAGACCAGCTTGTGGCTCTTTTTTTTTTTTTTTAACCAGGGATTGAACCCATGAGCATTTAACCACTGAGTCACATCCCCACCCCTTTTTATTTTTTTATTTTGAATCAGGGTCTCGCTAAGTTGCTTAGGGCCTCATTAAGTTGCCGAGGCTGACTTTGAACCTGTGATCCTCCTGCCTCAGCCTCCCAAACCACTGAGATTACAGATGTGCGCCACCATCTGTTCTCTCTCAGTACTACATTTCTCCTTTTACCTTCAAAAACTCCATCTCTGGGGCTGGGGTTGTGGCTCAGAGGTAGAGCACTCGTCTGACACATGTGAGGCCCTGGGTTCGATCCTCAGCACCACATAAAATAAAATAAAGGTATTGTGTCCACCCACAACTAAAAATATTTAAAAAAAAAACCCTCTGTCTCCACTAAGTACCTCCTATTGTCTTCAACCTGCTCAAATCTGACTGATACCCACCTTGCTCCACGATCTCCTTATCACCAGATGCAATGGGTGTAAACATCCTTTTAACTTTGCTCCCCCCACACACACACATACACACCATGACTGTGCACACCAGCATGGACCACGTGCTTCCCTCTTGTCTTCCACAACACCCTCTCCCTCGGTTTGCTCTACTCGGTTTGCAATGCTTATCTGAATCTAAGCATTAGGCCCGTTTTCTCTTTTCCCTGTTCCCTCACTTTCCTAGGTGATCTCACCCACGGCTGCTGATCTGTCACCTTTTTATGCTGATGCCTCCTGGATATCTATCTTTACCCCAGTCCTACCTGACATCTCACTTGCACCTTTCATGGGTAGTTCAACATGGGCGTGTCCAGAGTGGGTTTTCCATTTCTTTTCCTCCCTGAACACTTGTCCTCCACCTCGCCTGCTCCATCTCTACGGTGGTGCAGGCTCCGCACCAAGGAACCAGTGTTTTTTCCTTCACTTTCTCATATCCATTCCATGGCAGGTCTGTCTCTACCTCCAAAGCTCTTTACAAATCTCTCACTTCTCTCCCTCCTCAGTGCCGTCCCATACTCGTCCCACACTTGCCACCATCATCACTCTGTCAAATGGACTCAAAAGACATTTATAACTGATCTTTCTTCTTCCACCCTCTCAATTTTTTTCCCTCCTTTCTGATACTTGGGATTGAATACAGTGGCACTTAACTGAACTACTGCCCCAGTCCCTTTTATTTATTCATTTTTTCAAGACAGTCTCACTCAGCTGCTGAAGCCAGTCTTCAACTTGAGATCCTCCTCCTTCAGCTTCTCTTCAATCTGTTTTTGACACACAGCAACAATGATCTTAAAACCAAAGTCCATGATGGAAATGTTCTATATCCTAGTCTGGGTATACATATGTAAAATTTTGAGGTGTGCTTAAGATCTGTACACTTAACTAAAATACAAAGCAAAACCAAAATACCTGATTAAAATGTCAGTTTCCTAGTTAAAACTCACTAGCAGCTTCTCTCTGCACTCAGTGGAAAATCACATGCTGCTTGGGGACTTAGCCCCAGCCTTTTGCTCCAACCTCATTCCCTATTGTACTTCCTCCTTGCTTGCTAGAGCCCAGTTACCTGCCTGCCTTTCATTTAGTTTCTCCGTCATGCCAAAAGCTATTCTCTGACCCCAAGGCCTTTGCTCAGGCTGCTCCCTTCCCATTCTTAGCATCATCTCCCTCATCTCACTTACGTAGGCTTGTCCAGACCCCCCATATCTAAAGCATGGCACCCATTTATTCTTTCAGCTCTTAACTCATTGTGTTATCATACTTTTATAATTGAAACTGTTACCAATCCCAGATTCTTGGAACCAGAGTTGTAGAAATGAACATTGGACCCAGAAAGAATTTATAGATGGAGTTAGAAAATATCATGCTAAGTGAAATAAGCCAAACCCAAAAAACCAAAGGCCGAATGTTTTCTCTGATATGCGGATGCTAATTCACAATAAGGTATGGTGGGGGGAGGGGGTGGCAGGGGTGAGGGAATAGAATTACTTTGAATTAGGCAGAGGGGAGTGAAGGGAGGGGAAGGGGAACGGGGGTAGGAATGACAGTAGAGTGAAACAGACATTACCTCATGTACATGTATGACTGCATGACCAATGTGATCCTGCAATATGTACAATCAGAAAAATAAGAGATTACACTCCATTTATTGTTGTAAAGTGGAATAGGAGCGGCCTGTGGGGGTAAGGATGGGTGAGTGCGAAGGCGCTAACACCACGCTGGGAACTCGGGTTCTGAAGACCAGGCTCAGTTTAATGCAGAACAAGCAAGCTTATATAGAGACATTCACCAATTACAATTACCAACAGCTGTTAACACCCCCAGCCACGCTCCCGAGCATGCTCGTGCTAGGCTTGTGATTGGCTCGTGATCAGACCAATTACAGGAAGAGAAAGCGCCTGAGCTCTGTATCCTCAGGCACTCCTACAATTTAGGTATGATCTATCAAAATGGGTAAATGCATTCTACTGTCATGTACAACTAATTAGAACAAATAAAATTTAAAAAAAGAAAAAAAGCTTAAAATAAAAAATAATAATAATGTTGATTTAAGCAGCGGCAAGGCTTTACGAGGAGGCTTCTGCTTCAGCTGGAAAGGAGACAATGCATGGGGCAGGGGCAGGAATCCCAGGCTAACTCAGCAAGGAACAAATGGGTGCAGCTTCTGTGTTACCCACAGGCCAGCAGGAATGTGGTCTTTGGATATCCCCCCAGTAGAGGTGAGACTGAGTCAAGCCTGTGCTCATCTTTATCATGTCACTTCATGTGTTGCAGGCGTCATTATCATCGTGAGTCTCCACCTGGGGTGTGCTTTCACTAGGCTAATAAGGTCAAGGTTGCTGTGGGGTACTTCAGTGACTACACCTGCACTTGCCCCTCACCACTTGGAATTTGCCCTAATCATCTGGGAAACTCTCTAATATTATTATTTTCAAATACAACAGAGCCTGCTTTGTTTGGCATTTCTGCTGGACACAGGGTCTCAGAAGGCCAATCTGATTTTCCCAGCCCTCCACCTCCTGCCCTGTTATCTCACTCCATAGCCTTGAAGACTGGTTCTCTTTCAACTCCTAATCTTCTCAGTCTTTTCCCATAAGATAGAGAGCTAGCATGTCTGTCTCATTCCCCTGAGTGGTGTTCATCCCTTCGTCCTAAGGGGTCCTGTTTTTATGGCAGTCCCTGACTGTTTTGGGACCAGCTCCTATATTGGACAAACACCTGTGCATACATACTGTTAAGTGTAAGTATTGCATAGATTGTCCATGCTATGAGTCATAAATTCAAAGAGCAAAAAGATCCCTTTCACTCTCTTTTTGAATTCCTACAAATCATGGTAGAGATGCTTAAGAATTTATCCTTCCCTATAGGAGTCTAAACAATGTCTCTCTAAACATCAGCCATCTAGCCCGGCTCAGTGGCACACACTTGCAATCCCGGAGGTTTGGGAGGCTGAGGCAGGAGGATCGCAAGTGCAAAGCCAGCCTCAGCAACTTAGCAAGGCCCTGTCTCAAAATAAAAACTAAAAAGGGCTGGGGATGTAGCTCAGTGGCAAAGTGCCCCTGGGTCCAATTCCTGATACTAAAATAATAAATAAATAAGCACAAGAAATCTCTCCACACAAGTATGGGAAAAAAGAGAACACTTTGGCCAAAGAAAAAGTTTGGGAGATCTGGGCAGGTAAAGGGAGAAAATCAAAGCTGACAACAATCCTCCCTATTCTACAATGCAAGCCTTGACAATGCCCGCCCCTTGCCAGCTACCCGCTCCCTGGACTCACACTCCTCCAAGCTGTCCTCCCCCACCCTAGGGACCTCAGTTGACTCCAGTGCAGTGTCTACACCCCAGAACTGGAGTGGGAGAGATGGTGAGGACATGGTGTGACGGGTTGAATTGTGTCCTCCATAAAGACAATAGGTCAGCTCAAAACAGAGGACAGGCACGTGTGGGAGGTTAAACAGCCATGGACCAGCGAAGCACACACACCCACCAAGCAAAACAAGCATGTTGTATTTTTTCCACACTGTAAGCTGGAGGCTAGCAACATAGGCCCCACAGACCAGGTGTGTCACAACAAAACTCCTAAAGCTGCAGGTGCTTTTCAGGTACCCAGCCCTCTAATATATCCAATTTTTTTTTTGCAAGTCACTTCAACATCAGGGCCATTAAGAGCAACTTCATTTATTCAAAAGCTCTTCTGAGAGGATCTCTGTTTGCTCCAAGGATGGCTCTGCGGGTGACAGCTCTTCTGTGGTTGTAGAAAGGCAGTCTGAAACCTCTAGGCTACCTCATTCCAGTTGCCAATCATCCACAGAGCCTGGTGCATCCAAGACCCAGCAGCACCACTGAAGCCCAGGGTGATCTGAGAGAGAAATGACACAGGGGTGAGACAGGGGAGTGAAGGATCCCCATGGTGAACAATAATTCATGGTCTAACCCAGCACCCAGTGCTCATGGTTTAACCCAACCAGTACTCATGGTCTAACCCAGCACTCATGGTCTAACTCAGTGCCCAGGACTCATGATCTAACCCAGCACCCAGAACTCATGACTACTGTGGATTCATGCACATGTAAAATAACACAAACCACCCAAAGGGACAATGATGGGGATGTGATAAAAGAAACTAGGCCATTGCACCTATCAAAAGTCTCTTGGAGAAAGGAAGTCTCTTGGGGAAAGGAGGGAGGAGAATATGGAGCTGCTGAGAAAGATAACCCTCGTTTCGATAATACAGTCACTTCAACTTCTGTGCCTCAGCTTTTCCTAAGAGAAGCAGTTAACCTCCAACACCTTCAAAAATACAAAATACTGTTTTAATTTAAAAAGCATTTTCACACTTTTGTTTTCTCATTAGTGAGCATTGTAATTGCTCACTAATCCAATTTCCAGCCTCCCTTCCTTCCTATCACTTTCTTCTGCCAGCTTGTTCTCTGGCCAAGCTGCTTGCTCTTCTTCCACTGTGTCCCTATGTTTTCCAACCTCGGGGCTACTGTGGTTGGTGCTGTTGTCTTTGCAGTGCTGGGGATTGAACTCAGGGCCTTGCTCTACAGCTGAGCTGCAACACCAGCCCCTGCCACTGTTCCTCTGTCACCTCCTGCCATGCCTTTGGATCCTATCACCTTTGGATCCTATCTCTCCATTGGGGCTCCTTCTCTAGCCTCCTCCCACTTACCTGCAGCCCACTAGACCTTTTGAGTCCCTCCTCCCACTGAGGGCCTTGACTCTGCCCTTTGGGCCTCTAACACTGCCTCCCTATGTCACTAGTATTCTTGCCAAAAGTTAGACAACTAAAGAACCAAAGAGAACCGGCTCTTACTATCACCCACTCAGACCACCAATCCTGTCTCTGCCGGGACACAAGACATCACCAGGTGAGTCATATTCTCAGCCTACCTCAGTGTCTTTTTTTTCGAAAGACTTGAAGAGGGATTCAAAGTGTGTCTCCTGGCTCTCATAATTTAGAAATCTTCCCTCATTGCTGCTTCATGCTGCGGGATCATGAGCTGCCTTACAATAGAGACTCATGGCTCTCATTCGAGTTCCCACAGCAGTCCTGGCTTGCACATGGACACTCAATACATTCTACCCAAGTAATATCTTGTTTTCTCCTGGCAGTACCCTGAAACTCCAGGCACAGACCCAAGTCATTGGAGGTGTGAGGAAGCAGATTGGCCTTCCAGGCCCACACAGTTAAAGACGAGCCAAAGAAAGGCTAATTATTAGGAGGGACTATCTAAGAAACACCCAGAGGAATGGTTAAGGCAAATTCTTCCACGGACAGTTCCAGACCAATGCAGGCACAACAGCAGGGGTCCTCAACTGGAGGCAACTGTGCCCTCCAGGAGACGTTTAGCAGTGTCTGTAGACATCCTTGCTAGGAGGGAAGATGTTATTGGCATCGACTGGGTCAAGGCCATAGATGCTGCTTAACACCCCAGGATGCACCGAACCATCTCCTATAACAAAGAATCATCTGGCCCCCAATTGTCACCAGTGCTGTGGCAGAAAGATCCTCCTGTGTGCATCACATGCCTTTCTCCTCCCATCTTGCCTTAATCATTCTCCCTTCTTTTCCCAGGCCAGCAACACATTCCAGGTGATACTACTGGAATATGGTGTGAGGACACACATGAGCACTCAATGGTACTTCCTTGTCTTGAAGAAGTATAATTCAAAAGCGAGCCCTGGCTCATCTTTCATAGACCCTCCTTCCATCTTTTGAAAGTCTCCCCATTGGTTTCTACAAAGTGTGTGTTGTGGAGTGAGGCTGGGTGGGCGAGAAGGAGGAATAGGGATGCCTAACCACCCGAGGAGCATTTGAAACACAAAGCATCAGTCGATGAAAACGGATACGTGCAACTCTTCCCGATGACAGCACCGAGGAGGTGGTGCATCCCCTCTCTACCAGGAAAAAGGGAGGGCACTTCAGAATCCACTTACAGATTGCCTGTTGACAGATGCAAGAGAGAGGCACTAAGAGCTCAGGTGTTCAGAGCTGCTGCCAACAGAAAGAAAGCCAAGGGGGAGAAGATAGCAGCCGTTAGCAGATCCAGTTTACGGAAGCTCTTTGCACATAACTTTTCAGGAACACCATGTGTGAAGAAGGACTCCCATATCAGAGTAAGTGGAAGTCAGGAACACACCCAAGGCCACTAACATGATACCTCTCTCAGCTATTCTGAGCCTCTACAGAGAGAGCCTATTTCATTTGCTTTAGGATTTTTTTTTTCCCTCCATGGAATTTAAATAGGCATCCTTCTTCCTCCTCCTGTTTTTCTGCCTCCTCTTCTTCCCAATGACTGAGATGACTCACCCATGCTTCTTTTTGGCTGGAATATAGACCTCAATCTTCTTGGGGAGTTTTAGGTCACTGAAGCAAATGAAGTACAAGTTGAAGGCTCAATCCTTACACCACTAGCTCAGGGCACTGATTGTAGCCAGTGTACACTCCAAAGAGGTTTTACAGGAATGGCTGGAAAGCACTGTCATAAAATCAGTTATGATTGAACTTGAAGGAGATGAAGCCTCTCCGAATCCTGAAACCATCCTAGGTAGGGATCTGAAGCAGGTTCATGTAGCATTCCTGAAAGAAGCAGGAAGCAGGAAATTCAAAATCTTAAGCTTTCTTTCTGCTCTACCCTACGTGAAAGAGAAAGAGGCCACTTGGATGAAACGGCTATCAGTCTACCAGGCAACAATGACCTCAGAAATTATACTTTTTCTGTACCTAATCCCAGGTTTTCTTATTCCAGAGGTTCTTAGCCACTAAGACTTCAGTTTTAAGGGACCAGGAGTGAGACCTGGAAGCTGTATTTTTCTAAAGCATTTCAGAGGGATCTAAGGACCAAGAAGACTGGGATTTGCTGAGCCACAAAACCCTTCTCTACAGGATTTGGGGTTGCGGGCAAGCCATTCACAGAAATTATGCTTCTGCTCTGTGCATTTCTATTTACCTTGGGAGACAAATGCATCTCCTGAGAGGCAAGCACACACCTGGTTATGCAATAGCAATTAGGAACTCAGGTGACAATGCATGAATGGGAAGCCAGGAAGTCGATGTACCTTCACAACTGAACTTTGAGAACTTGTAGATAGAGAGGGCATGAACTCCCAGTAATTAGTATGTTGGCTCAGCTATAAGGAAGTGACCAGTCTGATATGAACCAACAGATAAGAGGACACCAGAGAAAGAGGGTGTCAAAAGAAGAGAGGAATAACACCAGAAAAGGCATTCTCTCCCCTGTCACTGGTTATAAGCAGCATCAAAGTCACAGTGAAAGGGAATGGTGGGCAAATAATTGTTATGATTTGGGTATAAAGTGCCCCCCACACAAATCTCCTGTTAATGCAGGAATATTCAGAGGTAAAATTATTGGATTATGGGAGCTGTGACCTAATCAGTCCATCCTAGTTCAAATGGCCTGACTAGGTGGTAACTGTAGGTAGGTGGGGTGTGGCTGGAAGAGGTGGGTCGCTGAGTGCATGCCCTGGAAAGTTGCATCTGCCCTGCAGCCCCTTTCTCCCTGTCTCTCTGCTTCCTGATCCCATCATGAGCTGAGCAGCCTCCCTCCACTGGGCCCTTCCCCCATGATGTGCTGCCTTACCTTGGGCCCAGAGCCATGAAGCTGGTCGTGTATGCACAGAGACCTCTGAAACCATGAGCCCCAAATTAACTTTTCCTCCTCTAAGTTGTTCTTGTTGGGTATTTCGGCCACAACAATGAAGAAGTGACTAAAACAACAGTAGTCTTGGGATCACCATGTCCCGGGCTCCATACTTAGTGTTTACATTTAATTATCATTGCAACCCTTGGAAGTAAAACATGAGTATTACTCTCACTTTACAGAGAAGAAAACCAGGGCTCAGGGGGCTCAAGTGACTTGCCCAGGATCACATACAACCTATAAATGGCAGAGGTGACCCCCAAAACCTTTGCTTCTAACCCCATGCTCTATTACTGCCTTCAAAATCTGAACACCAGAACCCCACCATCCTAGGAGGATCCACCCTTCAGAACCACAGGTTCCACATTCATGGATTCAATCAATCTCAGATTGGAAACATTCAGGAACAAAGTGGGTTCTGTGTTGAAAATGTAGACTTCTTTCCTTGTCATTGTTTCCTAATCAATATAGTGTAATAATTATTTACAGCTTATTTATATTATACCAGGTAGTGTAAGTAATCTAGAGATGACTTAAAGTACACAGGAGGATTGCTGGGTTATTTGCAAGTACTATACCATTTTATTTAAGGGGCTGGGACTTCTGTAGATTCAGGATCCACATCAATTGCCCCCAGATAGCAAGGGACAGTTGTAGTTACATGTATGTTCTCTATGTAGTTACCTGCACTTATTCACTAATGGAGAACTTCAAATGAACTTATTCACAGAGCAGGTTCAATTGCCTTTTAGCAATGTCACAATGTCTTCTGAATTATTCCTTTGTTACTCTTTGTCAAGTTCTAAATTAAATGAAATTTTTAAAAAGCTGTAGAGCACCTGAATGAACACAAACTAAACTGAATGCTTCTGTGAATGGGAAAGGGGTTCCTTTGCCCTATTGATGGTCAAAGCCACACCCCCACCCACCACCCCAAACATTACTTTCAAGTCACCAGCCTCATTTCTCATTCTTTCTCTCTTCTAACAATGCAAATATTATATAATTAAGTGAATCTGAAGTTCTAATGCAAAGAAGGCATCATTGAGACTCCATGAGATTGCACTCATCACATAAAATGGGGAACTGGGACAGGTCAGATCAGGAAGGAACTGAACCAGGTCTATATGACAAGAGGATGCCTAGAGAACACTTGGGGAGGGGAGAGGAACAGATGTGTGATGTTGCAGTGAGAGTAAAGCACAGAGGGCCAGGCCAGATGGCATGCATTCATTCAAAAATATTCAGCAAATTTTGATTCCCTACAAAATGCAAGGCCCATGGCTCTGCATGGAAATGGTAATAAATTACCAATAGGCACAAAAAAATTCACACAGAAGAAAATCACAGGGTGATCATAAGACTCATAGACATCAATTAAAAATCTCAGCCAGCTATGAAGGACATGTGCTAAACAGTTATCTTCTAATAATTCCTATTCTAAAAATAAAGAAAGCAATTACACTAACAGCAATGCCATCTTACATTAATGAGTGCTTACTAACCTGCCTTGAATTATATGAAGCACTTTATAGAACATCATTTTGTGGCTCTAACACTAAGAGATAGGCTTTATCATCTGCCTATTATATAGATAAACAAATTTCCCAAGGTTGTACAACTAGTAAGATGCAGAGATAGGACTTGAACTCCAGTGTATCTGACACCAGAATTCACATCAGCATTTCTCCAAGTTAGACCTCTGATCACCTGCAGTAGAATCTCTTAAAATTTTTATTAAAGTTCAGGTCTCTAAATCCCTTCCTATGCCTCTGGTGTAGGTACTCAAATGCATGGGTACCACTGTCTCGCCACTGCCTCCTGAGGACGGGAAGGATGCTACTCTGAACTGAATCCTATTCAGTCCAGAAGAGCTGGCGAGAGACTGAGAAAGAATAGAAACATCAGAAAAAAGTGACACTGTTAGGAGACAAGCAGAGTCAGACTGTCATTGAGAAGGTGACCTTAAAAAGATCAGTGAAGACAGAGCTAGGATTCTCTGAATAGGAACTCTAAAAGGGAGGACAACTTAAGAAAAGTAGGAGGTTCCTCTTTATCTGGCCTGGACCTTGGCTCCCCAACTTGATTCCAGTTCACTACAACCTGCTCTTATCTGGGAGAAATGTCAGACTCAAAGGACAAACCAAGCTCATAAATAGGGATCAATGAGTAACAAGATCAGAAGATGGAGCAGCTGGGAGCTGTTTGGCACAGGGACATGGAGTCTGGCCAGTGGTTCAGGACTAAGACTGAGTGAAAGGGTAGTTTGGGGCCTGTTTTCATGTGGAGACATCTGTGGGTATAGGGGAAGCTTGAGTCAAATGGCCCAGATAGGTCCACAAGTGATAGTATACTGTAAGAAGGGATTCCGGCACTGGGTGGGATATTGGATTACATGACCTTTGAAGTCTCCTAGGTTTTGTTGATTCTACTTCTAAATAATTGAAACTTTTCCCTTGTATCATTTCTTTAGGGTTCAGGTTGTCAGAATTGGGACACAAGTATGGCTTGTATTATTTCTACCTGTAGATAACCTGAAGAATGAATCCAGTTGATTGGAAAAAGTCAATGGGTCTGCCTGTGTATCTGAATTTGCTCTCATCTTAGGATCTTAACTCTGGGATATGGGTACCGCTGCAGCTTGCTAGTTGAGAAACTGAGAAATTCTGGGTGAATGGCAGGAGGAAAGGGGTTGAGGGGAGCAGATTAAATATATCATCTTAAATATGATGTTACATTCTTCCTGGAATGTCCATTCTATAGGTACTCACTCTGGTGACACAGAAAAATAAACTCAGACTCAGTTTCTCTTACTATACACTCCACATAGATCATTTCTGATACCAGATGTGCAGGGGGTCTCTTCCACACACCAAGCAAGCAGTCCTACAGGGGAGGCAAGCTGGGTGTCCCCTAATTCAATTCTGACCCTGTCTATCTGGAGAGCACCAGATCCCAGAGGCTGAGGGCTCACTCAACAAGACTGTCCCATTTCACAGGCCTGTTGCAAGACCTAGGGTTTTTTTACTTGTGCTTTTGACTGACTGCTACACATCAGAGTGCCCACAACCCCCTCCTTGGATTCAATAATTGTTTACAGAACTCAGGGAAGCAAATTGACCAGTTTATTATAAGGGGCATTACAACAGATACAGATGAAGAGACACACAGGGCAAGGTTTGTGGGAGGGCACAGAAGCTCTGTGCCCTCTCTGTGTGCTACCCTCCAGGAACTGCCACATGTTCAGCTCTCTGCAAGATCTCTGAACCCCATCTGTTTGGGGTTTTATGAAGATGTCATTGCATAGACACAATTGAAACATGGACAACCATGAAGAAATATGATTGGATGAGAAGGGTATGATCTAACCCTAATAGACTGAGAAGGGAAGCCCAGCAAGACCTGTCTGTTCACATCCTTCTTGGCCTCTCCATATGGGACAGGACCCCTTCTGAAAGGGGGGTCTTAGGATCTACTATCAGACAAGGTACACCAGAGAATTTCTTTCTTTTTTTTTTTTTTTTTTTTTTTTTTT
>JAJEJO010000397.1:95032-112758 GCA_020662805.1 Glaucomys volans
TTTTTTTTTTTTTTTTTTTTTTTTGCGGTGCTAGGGATTGAACCCAGGGCCTTGTGCTTGCAAGGCAAGCACTCTACCAACTGAGCTATATCCCCAGCCCCTCCAGAGAATTTCTTTGTGGCCAGCTCCAACATAGAAAGGCAAGGGGAAGATTAGAATTTCTAGAACTTACTTTGGGGAAGAGAAATTCTAGCTTCTGTGATCTGCCTTGTGAGGAGTCATGAACCAGAAATCATGGACAAAATGCATTGTCACAATGTCCAAATACTAAGTACTTATTATTTTGTCTGGTAGATGGAAGAAAGGAATTGGAATGGTTTTCTTCCAATATCAAACATAGCTCTCCTCTAACCTGTACTCTGAACTTATAGGAGAAAAGAGGGATGGATAAAAGGAAGACATCAGCCCCCCAGTTATGAATGGAGTAGCAACAGAGGCCCCAGGATTACCCAGAGAGGGTCTAGGGTGTTGCTTTTTCTTGTTTTTGTTTACCTTACCTCCTCCTGTGTTTTGTCTCAAAGAGCAGTCTCACAGTTGAATGTTCATGTTAGGTACTAGGAACAACTCATTATCTAAATCAGAACTTTTAAGTCTGATTTCAGCTTTAAGTCTTGAGTACAGAATCTCAGGTCCCAGGCCTGTGAATCAAAATGTGCATTTTGGCAAGATCCCTGAGTGATTCTTAGATACTTTAAAGCTTGAAAAAACCTGCCTTAAAACACTATCCATCTATAAATCATTCGTAAGTTGGCTTTTTGTTTTTCCTCTCACGCGTTCCTATCACACTCTCAATTTTTCTAGCTCTAGGACTATGTCCATTGACCAGAACAGTTTGAGATTTAGTGATTGCCTGGCATAGAGAAAGGCCATGTGGCCCTTAAAATATAATATCTTTATACAAATCCATTTACTGATTAATGAATGTGCCAATTAATTCACCTACTTGATTCAAGAAATGCCTATGGAGCGCCAGGCATAGCTTAATGAACATGGCTCCTGTCCTAGAACATTTTAGGGACAGGCCTGGAGAGCCAGCTCCAATCCAGTGTGACAAGCACTTCTGTAGATAGGAAAGAGGATGCATTCTGCTGGAATTGTCAGAACTTATCACAAGCAGGAACCATTCTGGAGGCTGTTCCAAACTGCCTGCCTCTCCCATCTGACACTGTTTTTCCTGTGGTCTTTATGTGTGGCTCCTCTGCCCACACAGAGAGATGCTGGGACAGTCCCTGTCTGGTGACTCACAGGATACTGATGGTGATGATTTGCTTACATTCTTCTCCATTCCCTAGTGATCACTACTTGTGGTATGATCTTTCAGCCTGGGGTTTCTTAACTTGGGGTCCATAAAGAGGTTGCTTCTAGAAATGGGAGAGAGGAGGCAGTCTATGTGCAAGTTGTTTGGGGCATATGCTTAATGTATTTGTCTCAGGAGAGAAAGACCATCCGTTTTTAACAAGGGATGAAAGCCAGAAATTGAGAGCATTTTGTTACTGTCCACCAGCTACCCAGAGAGCCTTGTGATGTCAGCTCTTTCTGTCTCTTCCTCCTCCTCCATTTCCCAACTTCCTCTGGTCTGATTAGTTGAAAGGAATTCTGGGGTATTGCAGTTGTTCCAAAGAATCAAGGAAAGACCCTGGCCCAACTCGACACAGTCACAGGTAAGCGTTGTTGGACCACAGACGTAGTGGGGCAGAGCAATCCCTAGAACTTAGCACCAAATCTTAGCAATTGACCAGCCAGCCTTCTATCTTTAATAACCCTAGGTGAGATGATGAATTTTTGAAGTCACTTTCTGGACCTTCTGATTGGCAAAAAAGCAGTGACCCCAGTCATGAAAATTCTCTTTCCACTATGAGATGTCCATAGAGTGTCAGGTGGGGGTCTAGGAAGAGAGAAGGGTCTACAGGCAGGCAAAAGTCATTAATGGCCTCAGAGATGGTCTGTTTTCACTTAAAAAATTTAGGCTTCAGAAAGCGCAGACAGTAGATAAGCTACCTTTGATGTGTCATTCTTAGTTGAAATCCAGCAGTATAAAAAGGAGGAAGTATGCTTTGAATTCTTTCTAAGACAGGGAGTTCAGAAGCATGTTAGGAAAGTAGAATGGGAACAAATACTTGCCATGGAACATTCAAAGTTGATTTTCACTGATCACTCAGAGCAGACTTGTCACAGTGGCTGGCCATTACAGAAGGATTTTTCCGGAACAGCAGCTTTTGGTCAATGTGGATGCACAGTGCACGGACCTGGCTCCAGGACAGAAGGAGATGCAGCCTTAAGATCTGCTTCTGGGGCACAAGATGAGAATGAGGTAAACACTGTATACCATGAAAAATTTTCATGCAGAAAATCTACCAAGGGGGTGGATTTATAAACCCACATCACATGACCTACCTATAGATTCACAGAATGTTCACTATTCATTTATTAAGTAAGAGTGTATAAAGAGCTTCACACACACCCTAGGCAGGGTGCTCAGCACCAGCACTTTCAGGATACTGGGTGAGTGTGGGGAAGCATAAAGGAGGGACAGTCAACTCTGACTCAGGAGACCAGAGAAGCCTTTCTGGAAGAAGCGATGCTGAATTTGACAGCTGAGGGTTGAATAGCAGTTAGCTAGGCCACAGAGTGAAGGGTGGGACAGCCAGGAAGAGAATTTCAGGCAGGGAACAGGATGGACACTCTCTGGGAGATATGGATGTATTGGTCAACTAAGGTACACACTTAACTGTTCAATGGAATTTCCTGTTCACTGTTTATAACCCCCTAGCACATCCATGCCAATCAGAGCTAACAGATGCCCTGGACCAGGGTTTTCCAAGTTTTGGCTCATTTTGCAAGGTCTGCAAACTCCTGATGTGATTTGATATTTTCTAAATGAACCTAAAAATACTCAGAACAGTTTTAGGTTGTTAGTTGATGTTTAACTTTATATTTCAAAATAGTTTCAAACTTATAGAAAAGTTTTAAAGGTAGTGCCCAACCCCCTCCAACATACATATATTTAATACTTTATCAATTGCTGACATTTGCTTTATGCATTTGTTATCAACCTATATATGTCCACAAATCCTCCATATTCCTTCTCCTCCTCTTACTATTCTTATCATTGTTGTTATATTTGCCAGTTTGAGGCATAATGTCTTTTACTTCTAAAAACTTCATTAGGTGTCTGCTAAGAACAAGGATATTCTCTTACAAAAACCAAGCATGATGATCAAATTCAAGAAAACCAACATTGACACAACTCTACCATCTATTTCACCAATTGTCCCAATGACATCCTTGACATTTTTCTGTGCCTTAATACAAGCAGAAAGGAATTGCAAAAAGAAACAAATCTCCAACTTAGTGCACTTTGGAGGTCCTTTATATCATCTAGTCCTGGATCACACACATTGCCCTTAGCTGTAATGTCTCTTTGGTCATCTTTATTCTGGAACAATTTCTCAGCCTCTTTGTCTTTCATGCCACTCATTTATTTGAAAAGTACATATCTATTGTTTTGTAGGATGTCCCTTACTATGAGTTTGTTTTGATGTCTCTTCATGATTAGACGTTTCTTCAGTTTAGGTATTTGTAACTGGGAAGTGATACTGTGACATTTTCAGGAGATCAGACTAGGAAGCTCATATTGTTATTGTGTCTCACTATTGGTGATATGAATGTTTATTTGGCTTTTTAGTATATTTTAAATGGTAATGAAAGTGTACATATCCAAACACACTTCTATTCAAATTTTATCACAAAGGAGATAAGGATGAGCTAAACAGATCCAGTTTACCTTGTTTGAATGCAGCCTCAATGTTAGTGTCTCCTGACATCTCTGCATATATTTGAACATTGTGTCATTGTTTAATACGGTTATAGCTGTGCACTGACCTTAAAAAGCCTGAATGTAAAATTGTACAAGTAACAAATTATTTGCTAAGCCATGTGAATCAGAATCTCCTTGATACCGTACGAACAAAATAACATGAACAAGTAAATTGGAATCCTGATGCTGATTTGTCAATGGTGAGCCTCATTGGATATATTTGTTTATCAAAAAGATTTCTTAATCTCAATGCGTGACATTTTACTAATTTGGGTTTACAACATAACTTAATAAAACAACACTTTGAATATGTTGTGCATATGTTTTATATTTTGGACCCCTGTATGAGATGATTACAACAAAGATCTCTTTGGTCATTTCAAAATCACATCTTATTCTACTATAGCTCCTACCACCAAACAATTTCTGCAACCCTTTTATCATCTGCAGGCCTAGAGTTTCTTTTCCTGGTATGTGGGATTTCACCCTGCTTTTCAACAATTCTAGGACTCAGGGAGCACATATACATTCACTTACCAATGATTTTTTGGGATGTGTTCCCAGCTTGCTCCAAAGTGTAGAAAGTATGAGACCTATTTCTTTCTCTTTTTCTTTTTAAATTCAGTTCTGTTTATTTCAAAGAATACCAATATGAACACTTTAGGAATGCAGACATGCTCTATGCAATCGCTTGCTTAACTACCCACCAACCCACACAATGACTCAAACGCAGGGCAGCCCTACCTTGGAAGTGTCTAGCCCAGAGCTCTTGTTCCAAAAATGAGGACACCGAGATGCAGACAGGTGTCTTCTGATGGAGAAAAGCTTCTAATGGCTGTCAGACTGCAACCCAGATAGCTTTGCCTGTGCCAAAGTTCCCATGGCAGAGGAACTCCCTCAAAGGTGATCAGGCCACCAACCTCCCTCTCTTTTGGCAAGTATGGGTTGCTGGCAGCTGAAGCAGGCTTTGAGCAAGGTCCTCCATCTAGTTTACTCATCTCAAATTCAGCCACAGAGCTGAAGTTCAGCCAGGTCCTTGGAGGCCTCTAGATTTCCTTGTAGATTTTTCAATAGAAGATGGTCCTCACAGAAACACAGGTCTGGAGAAGAGCAGATGCCTTAGAATAGCCTTAAATTTTTTTCATTGGGAAAATGCATACTATGTCCTAAAAGAATTTTACAAGCTCACCCAATGTATCTATACCTGAAGATCTCTTCCAACTCATTTCATTCCACAGAACCAGGATGGATTCTATATTCACATATACAAAACAGTATAGTAGCTAATTGGTGATGCCAAGGGGAATATCAAGAAGCATAGGACATGGTCCCATGTGCAAGAAGCCTACAACAATCCAGGAAAGATGATGCACACTTTATTTTTTAACACTTTTTTGTTTTTAAATATATTTTTAGCTGTCAATGGATTTTTTATTTTTTTTATTTATAAGTGATGCTGAGTATCGAACCCAGGGCCTCACACATGCCAGGCAAGTGCTCTATCACTGAGTCACAACTCCAGCCCTGATGCACACTTTTATTAAAAATTTATTAATACACGGTAAAACTGATGACACACTCAAATGAATGAAAAACAGAAATCACTTGGAATGGAGACATTCAGCCACTGAACACTGAACACTGAGGTTCAGAAGTCAAACGATGTACACGAAGTTGCAGCTTCTCCACTTCCAAACTGTGTGACGACTTACTTAAAACACTTCTTACTTCTTTCAAACACTTAAGACAGCTCTGGGCATTTTTGGTACCCTCAAAATGGTAACTATTATCATCTGTGATTGAACCACCACTTTAAGGATGTAAGCACAGGAGAGAGTGTGGGTTGCGATGCAGGGTGATAGAATCATAATGAATAATCCTCGCCAAAACTCCACAAAGTACTTTTTCATCTTCATGGGCATCTAGCAAGCAAGAGCAGAAGGCAGCAATCCTAGAAACTGATTCCACTTAAGGTCTAAGGGCTGCCCGAGATCCCAGCGTCCATCTCTAGAGGGCGCTGCCGCCCAGCCGTCAGGGCCAGCCCTGCGCGCGCCCCCGCCCTGCGCGTGCGCGCCGCCCAGGTGAGGGGGCGGTGGCCTGGGCCCTGGCGGGGGCGGGTTCCTTAACGGGGCGGAGCCGGAGAGGCCCGGGCGGGGCGGGGAGACGAAGGCCAGAGGCGGGACCAGCCGCCGCCGTCTCCGTGTCTGTGTCCCGGCCCCCACAGTGCCCGGCAGCCGCCGCGGGAGGAGCGGAAACCGCCGGGTGCGCCCGCCCAGAGCCTAGCCGGCCCAGAGCGCGCCTAGAAGCGGCGGGGCGGCCTCTGTCCAGCCCGGACCCCGGAGCAGCGCGCGCGCCCCTTCCACGCAGCCCCGCCCAGACCTCTCCCGAGCTCGCCGCGGGCCCCCGACCGGCCCCCACGGCCGGATAGCGACCACCTGAACCCGCTGCGCCCACCTGCGCCCGTGCGCCGGCACCATGGCGGAGCAGGAGAGCCTGGAGTTCGGCAAGGCGGACTTCGTGCTGATGGACAATGTCTCCATGCCCGAGTTCATGGCCAACCTCAGACTCAGGTGAGGGCGGAGCGGCCGCGCGCTGGGCTCTTCCGAGAGGGGGCGCTCCTGCGGTGTGGCCAGATTCGGGGTATCTGGGGCGCGCCGAGCTCGAGGGATGGAGTGCGGCGGGATTGCGGTGTCGGGGGTCCTTTGAGTTCTGTGGTCACTTTTCTCGAGAAAGGACGCCGATGGGGTGCGGCTTTAGGGCTGTAAGGGGTGTGCCCGGGTCGAGGGCTGAGCTTTCCTGAGGGGGGTGTAATCCTTGGTAGTGGAAGGTGAGCTGGAGGTGCGTTTGGGGCAGCGCACCAGCCTGCCCTACGCCAGGTAAATCATGTAGGCGGAACCAGATGACCTAATGGAAACAAAAGTAAAGGAAAATAAAAACTTTTAGGGAGAGTCGTGCTGGCTCTCCCCAGGGCCGTAGGAAGACTGGAGAGTTGTTTTGGAAAGAGCCTGGCGTCTCCTCCCTGTTTCACACTTGCTTCTTTTCTTTTTTTTTCTTCTTTTTCCTGGCCTGTTTCCATCATGTCATTCAGGATGCTATGGAGTGATCCCTGAGCTGGCTGTTCCGGGATGCTGGCTATTTTTTAGTTACTCGCTAAACGTAATTAAACACGTTTCCAGACATCGAAGAGACTGCTATACTTGCCAGTGCCAAGATAAACTGTCTGAATTTGACAAGGAGTTCATGGTTTCAGTTTTTTTTTCAAGGAGTTATGGATGGAGCCCTTGTGTTACTGACATCCCTGAGAATGTAGTCACAACTGAATCCCCCAAGTGGGCTCCCAAATTGAATTTGTTATGTCTTCTACATGTGATAATTTCATTTTTGATACAGTAATGTGTAAGCAGATGTTTAAAGCAGTTCAGCTTAAAAACACAGTAAATGGAGTTTCAAAATAGCTGGGTTTTGGGGGAGGTTTCTGGAAGTTTTGCCCCATTTCTTGTAAAGTTTATAGCTGAACACCGCCTTAAGCTTATAAAGTGAAAGTCATAATCTAGTTTTGATGCTTAAATAACCCCAGTTTCCTGTATTATCCCTGTCAACTCTAATTTCAGAAGTTTTTTTTTAGAGCTGAGTTAATCTTCTAAATTGCAAACCACATGGGGCCTTCATCTCTTCTTTATAAGCTTCATTAAGTCCCAGAGGGAGAGTATGGAGCTGGAGCAAAGACCTGGGTTCTACACCTGCCCACCACAAATGCACCTTGAGCTGCTCTCTGGGCCTCAGTTTACTAATTTTGTAAAATAAGAAGGATCTCCAGGATTTCTTTCAGTGCACATATTCTGTGATCCAAGTTTTCCAGAATTTCTTTCAATGATCCCAAGTTTTCCAAGAGTAGACAGTCTCAAAGTTGCACAGTATATTTCTAAATAATGTAGAATAGTAATATATAGTTGTTCCTTCTTGGGAGATTGGTTCCAGGACTCCCTGTGGATCTTAAAATCTGAGAAAATAAATTTATATAAATTTGTATAAAATGATATAGTAGAATAGTCCCTTCACATCTGTGGGAGATACGTTGCGAGACACCCCCCATACCTGAAACCTCAAGTAGTACTTAACCATTTATATATTCTGTTTTTCCTATATCTACAAATCTATGACAAAGTTTCATTTATACATTAGATACAGTAAGACATTAATAAAAGTAACTAATAAAATAGAACTATTTTAACAATGTATTATAATAAAAGTTATGTGAATGTGGTTTCCATTTCTCCCTTTCAAAATATCTCCTTGTACTATACTCATCCTTCTTATTGCCTGTAGATAATCAAAACAAAATTTCTGGTTGCAGGGATTACTGTATTGGCATATCCTGTGTATTTGCATATCCTCTACTGTATATGTACATCCTCTGATATACTTTAAATCATCTCTAGATTACTTATATGTATGATACAATATAAAAGCTATGTGAATTAGGTGTTGTACTATATTATTTAGGGACTACTGATGAGAAAAAAGTCAATGTATCAGCACAGGCACAGTTTTTCTCCAAATATTTTCAATCCTCAGCTGGTTGAGAATGAGGAACCAGAAGAGACAGATAGCCAACTGTAGTCAGATTTATTATATACACAGCATTATGATAACCTACTACATTTTTGACTAAAGTTTGGATGCCCAATTTTTATAGCAATGACTTCAGATACCATATTAATCAAAATGACATACCTCTACATCAGCTATGACCAGTTCCCACTACTGCAGTGGTAAAGAGTCAGACTGTTGAGATAAAAGTTGTAGTTCTAACACTTTTTTTTGCTGTGGTTCTCAGGCAAGTTACTTAAATTTCTCTTTGCCTACGTCTTTTTATCTATAGAATTGGGGTTATCCTAATGGTTAAACTAGTTAATATATATAACTCCAAAGATTAGTGCCTGGCAAATACTTATTAGCAATACAGTTTAAAGTATTCCCAAATGCACATAAAGCAGATAAAGAGGAAAGTCAAATAATAATTTCATAGATTAGTGTTGTTTAAAATTATTAGAGATTCCACCTCTCTTTCCCTATGGAAGAAACTGCCTACTTTGAAAAATTCCTTTATAATTTAGTCACTCTCTTTATAATCTTTTTAGTTTATCAGATGGTAAGGACTATTAAATACATACTGCATACAAGACACTATATAATTGTTGATATAGATTCATTCATTCTAACCTCCATATGTCATCTCCAGCAAATACATGACATTAGCCAGAACTTTGCAGAATTTTCCAAATTTGAAATTGAAAGCTGAGTATAACTGAGTGACAGCAGTTTGTAGAACCAGTCCATTGTAACAGAAATAAAACTCTCCTGACTTTTGAAAGTTTTTCTTTTTCTCTCTTTTTTTTTTTTTTTTTTTTGTGTTTTTTTTTTTTTTTTTTTGAGGGAAGACAATGCTGGGGATTGAACCCAGGGCCTCATATATGCTAGACAAGCACTTTACCACTGAGCTACATCCCCAAACTTTATGGCTTTTTTAAAAAAATTTTTAATAAGTAAATTTGGGGATTTGGGGAGGGTACTTGGAATGAGTTGGGATATTTGTTTGTTTGTTTTTGGTTTTGCTTTTTTAGGCCTTCACATTCATTGGTCGCAAAGTCTCTGAGTGTCCTGTTTGGATCTTTCAATCTTTCAACCTAATTTAACTCCTATGTGCACTTAAGAGAGAGCTGCAATTTGATTCTAGTTTATTCAAGGTAGTCCTGAGGATGGAGTGGGTGGATCCAAAGAACTCTGAATAAGATGTGCTCCTTACCTCTCAAAGAGGTGGCATTTCAGCAAAAATATGTAGAAAGTGAAAAATTTTGTTGACATAAAGAATAGTTCAAGAAAACAACAGAAGAGATGAACTTTATAGAGCTTAAGTAATTATTTGCCAAGTAATTAAATGAGCTAATTGTGCTGGGAGTTCAGAAGAGGGAGAGATGCCAGAGGTTGTCTCAGACACCATGGAGAGCTGGAGTTGAGCTGAGTTCCAGAGGATGGGCAGTATTTGTCTAGGTGGATGTGTAGGTGGAGAACATTCCAGGTGGATAAGTGGCATGAGCAGACATTGATGGCATGAAAGCTGACTCTGTTTGAGTGACAATGAATAAGACAGGTTGTCTGGAGGGGAAGGAGTTGGTGTTGGTCTGTGGGAGGCATCACCAGCTTCATTAGCACAGTGCTTGGCTAATGCCCAGGGCTCCATGTCTACCTTTATACCCAGTCACTGCATCAGCCAGGATCCTAGATGTTCAGGTGTGTGTGTGCTCAACAACTCTGAGACTTGGCTGCAGTTCTCATTATATAGAACAGTGCTTGTTCATAATTAACCTGTAAGAGTAGATTCTCTGTAGTCATAAACAGAGTCACAGCAAAGGGAATTCCATACTTTCGTTTCCAGCTGTTATTCAGTCCTCTGATAGAAAACAGTCCTCTCCTAGATAGTTTGAATTTTGTATCACCCTGACATCCCTCCAGACTAGTTCTTGTTTTGCTGTGTGAACTTCTGGGCTCCTGCTACTGCGTCCCTTGGATATTTGTTTCATTTTGCAGGTGACCAGAAACCACCATTGCAGATAAAGTGCAATGAGATGATGTTGAAGTGTTTTTCCTCATGGGATATCAGTAATTTGGGCTGCACTGGGCATGTATGGGCATCTTTTAAAACCTAACATATATTCCTGGCCCCGTGAAATGAAAGATACATTTCTCAGGGACATTGTCTTCAGCTCTAACTAGTCCACTCCTGAGCAGCAGTCTGCATTCTTCCTTTTACAAAGATGGTTAGGTGAAGAATAAGGAGCTTGGAGAGGACCAAGGGTTCCATGCAGCTTACCTGGCAGGACTCTGAATTAGATAGGGGGTAACACTGATGGTAACAATGAAAGAACTCCAGAGTAGGAATGGCCTAGGTAAGAAGAGGGACCGAGGGCTCCCGGTCCAAAACAGAAGTGGCTGCAAAGAAAGCAGAACTTGGTGGTCATGCTGTGGTTGAGGCTTCAAGTGGACATTGGGGTTGTAGGCATGAAACATCCCTGATCATGAAGGCAGGAGGCACTTGACCAGGAATCTTACTCCCAGTCATGGACCCTTGAGAAATGGACTGAGGAGCATACTACCACCTCCACCTCCACCAAGAAGGAAAAAGAAATAAAGGGAACAAATCTCTCCTGGCAAGAGACTTCTGGAAGGAAAAGAAGGCAGTCTTCAAGATACTAGCAGATTCTATTATAAGAGTAAGAAATACAAATTGAAACTCCTCAAATATACTCACTCTAATCCACATCATACCTTTCATATTATCCCCGTTCAGATCCATATCCACAGACCACACCTACAGCCATTTTATAGAAAATAATAGTAGAGGAAAAATTACACCAATTGTAGTAGTATCTAAAAATCAAGCTCTGAGAGAATAAAACAAGATTAGAATAGAAGCAAACTTTTTCCCCCCTCCCTTTTTTTCTGTTTTGTGGTGCTGAGGATTGCAGTGTTTCAGCCTAAGCACTATTGGCATTTTGGGCTGGATAATGCATTATTGCGGGGGTTCTCCTGCATGGCGTTGGATGATTAGCAGCATCCCTGACCTCTACCCACTGGATGCCAGGAACATATCTTCCCTCTCACTTCCAACAACCAAAATGGTCTCCAGACATTGCCAAATGTCCCCAGGGTATGTGTGTGCAAAATTGCCTCCAGTCGAGAACCCCTGACATGGGCTACTCTCATTCCCTGGAAGGTGCCTCCCCCCATCTCATCCCCCCCCACCCCCGCATCACACTCTTACTCATCCCTCAAGACCAGTTCTGAGAAGTCATTCCAAGTCCTCTAAGATGGGGTTTATTTCAGTCTGCTGCCGGGATGCATGGACATGTGGTGATAAACTGTTAGAGCATTTATCATGTTCCCTTGTTATCTGCATGCCTGCTTCATCGGCAACCTGTGCGCTGCTCAAAGAAAGACATGCCATCCCGAGGTAGATCCAGGTTTTCTGGTACTTTGAAACTCAGTATAGTTGGGAACCACAATCTGTAAGAAAAAGAATATAAATTATGAATGCAGAATTAGTTATAGGACTTTGCAAGGGGAAGGTACCAGTGAATGGCTGAGTAGCAAATCTCTGCTCCTGTGTCTGCTGCCATGCTACAGAATTTGGCACTTAGGTGCTCAAAACAGCTTGAAATAAGGTAACTAAGCAGTCAGATATTGACTGTGCTTCAACTGGTGGAATTCTTACTTTTTTTTTTTTTTTTTTAAGGCATGCAACCTTTTCAAAATGTACTTATTTTAATATGCTTAACTGTACTGGAAGGTGAGCAGTGAATTGCAGAATTAGTGGAAAGGCAGTGACCAGGCCCACCCATGCTCACCACAGCACCTCTTTTTCTATGACTGTTTGGTCATTTGGAAGATTCAGTGGGACAAAAGATTTCTCTTGCTTGCCAGGGGAAAAAACTAGATACCTTGGGTGGTCTTCAAGCAAATATACACCAGCAGTTGGTTCAGAGTTCTAGTTAGAAGTAGCCCTGGTTAGATTTATAGAAGAGGTGAATGGCACACTAAAGCTTTTTGGCTTCCACGTGAAATTCTTTGGCAACTTCTTTTGGAGGCTTTTGGAAAAGGACAGTTTGCTCTGTGCCTGTTTTGCACATTGGCTTCATATTGGGACAAAAATGGGAATTTGGGGTTTGGAGCTGCCATTTGGAGTGAATCACCCTGCCGCCTTGTTTCCTTTCCTACTCTGTGACAGATTTCCAAGACTATTTTTATTCAGGGTCATTTCTTGACCCTGGAGACTTCTGCTGAATTTAGCTTCCAAATAGAGCCAGATGTGGTGGAATCAAGCACTTGAAGCTGTTACTGGTTTGTTTCATTACAGGTTCCGAAGGGATCAACTTTTACATGAAAAGAGACAACATTTGGCTTTTTGCCTAACTTTGAGGTAGAAATGGCAGATCTGGTATAGATAGAAATGTGTTCACTTAATGATCCGTGGGTAAGCTATCATCTGCATTGTGAAATAGCATTGTGTGGAGAGCTGTGACATTTTCACCTATGTCTGAGTCTGCTCAGCAAAACATACCCTATTTCAAGCAAGAAGTAGCCCTGTTTTATGATAATTCTTTAGCATTCGGTGCTGTGCTGCCTCTGGGACTGGATTGGGTCATTGTGTCATTACCCAGCCACTGCTGAGTCAGTCTAGTGGGGGACCTTCACTGCCAACAGTGGCTCTGGACCCAACATGTAGATTCCCTGTTGGTGCACCTCATTGACATGGTCACTAAAAACGTCAACTATATTCATAAATGGGTCAGAGGGCAACAGCATTTAAAAACATACATTTCTAATTGTCTATTAAATCCCTTGATGGAGATCACAGTTTAATTTCCTGACGCTTCTTTTGTCCAACTGCTGTGTAATTACTGGTTAGAGCTTTTGAAGAGAACAGTGTTTCCCAAACTTTAGTTCTTGTCATTTATGGGAAGAGAAAGGAAAGCATGCTTACATCAGGGAGCAATGGAAAGAAAGAGCACAGGCCTGGGACCTGATGAACCAAGTCCAAATCTCTGCTTTACTTTTTCTTTTATTAGCATTTTGATATAGGGTTCCCTAAGCCTCTGTTTCCTTATTTGTACAGTGATCACCTCTTAGAGTTATTGGGATGAAAGCAGATGTGTAGGAAGTGCTTGTTGTCTAATTCCCTCCTCGTTAATGTTACTGTCTCCCTGAATCCTTCCCAGATGGTCGTACCTCCTTGCCCTGTCCCTGTAATACTGGAGGGATGGGTATGTTCACTTCTTTCTTGTCATTTTTACCTTCCTCACCAAGACAGATTCATTTCTTTTAGTATTTTTTTTTTGATTCATTGTACACAAATGGGGTACAACTTTTGTTTCTCTGGTTGTACACCAAGTAGAGTCACACCATTTGCGTAATCATACATGTACATAGGGTAACTCTGGAAAGCAGTATGGAGATTCCTTAGAAAACTTGGAATGGAACCACCATTTGACTCAGCTATCTCATTCCTTGGCCTATACCCAAAATACTTAAAATTAGCATACTACATTGATGTGGCTACATCAATGTTTATAGCAGCTCAATTCACAGTAGCTTGATTGTGGAACCAACCTAGATGCCCTTCAGTAGATGAATGGATAAAGAAACTGTGGCATATATACACAATGGAATATTATTCAGTCATAAAGAATTTTTTTGAGGGATGGGGCAAGGATGAAAAAGGTTCAAGGGATTCGGGTTACCTAAGGGAGAGAGCAAGAGCACTGGAGGTAGATCTGGACCTTAATCTTTTTAGTGTCCAGTTATTCCCAGCTGTGTAGCCTTGGTCATATTACTTATCCTCCCTGAGCCTCTGTTTCTTCATCTGTAAGGATGGTATGTTATTGTGAAAGTTGAATTATGGCACCTGTGTAACACCTAATGTGGTGGCCAGAGCATAGTGCTCAGTGACTGTTCAATCCCCTGGCCAGCCCTGTGGGGCCGAAGTGTGCTTGCTGCTCCCAGTTCACTCCAGGGCCACCACCTTAAACATACTCGTAATCATGCTTCCTTCAGGGGTACTGCTATTTGATTTCTGAAAATTGTTTTAAACCCTTTGGAAAATGAAATCTGCTATTCATGTTTTTTAAAAAAAAGTCCAATATATTTTGTATGTCACAGTGCTCCTCCTTTCAAGAAAATTGGTGATACTGGGCCTCAAATTGAGGCACTTAAGGCCATGTGATGAATTTTAGGTATAAAGTCTTTTTAAAAAATTGTAACTCATTTCCTTATTGAACTTCAGATTATATATGATTTTCATATCATCTCCTGACTGTAAAGCTAGCAGCTATTGGAATTCTTGCTATGCGTTGGGCCCTTTGATGGGGAATGCTTTTTAAAAATCAATCTTTGAGGGATAGTTTAATTGGGAGTAAAGGACACTTTAACAAATTGATCAGTGTAACGTGGATTATGATTGAGTCCACGTGAATAGTGCAGACAGTTGTTTTAAGGGCCTCCCAGAGAGAAGGAATCAACATGCTATATTTTTAAAAAGAACTAATGACAGTGTAATTGAGTTATGTATCTATACATATTTGAGTTCAGAGAGAGAGAAATTGGGACTGGAAGTAGGACAGACATGCTCTGCGGAAGAGCCAGAACAGGAGCAGACCCTTGTTGAAGCAGAGATGTTTCCCATTTAGAGCAGCCTTTTCCCTGGGTGCCTGAGCCTCTCTTGCTTTTTTCTTTTTCTTCTTCTCTCTCAACCCACTCTTCAGTTTTAGACAACTTCCATTGCTCAAATATTTACCCCCACATTATCTGTACTTTTTTCATTCCTTTCTTATGCTTCCTCCAGTTCTCCCACCTAAAGATTGAGTTAGGTTGAGAAGGTCCCTCTTTAGAAAGTCACATGCTGCCAATGCAGCACTGTCACATTAGTGTAAATTGGCTCCATCCAGTTACTTTCCTGTGCCTCAATGAAATCCGTCAGAATGAAGAGCTGAAATGTTGGTTTTGGGAAGTGATTTCTGCAGCATGTCACTAATGGTAGGTGTGGGATGGAGAACTGAACCGTGGTGGGAAAAGATGGGCAGGATTTTGTAGAAGTTTAATTCATCTTTGAGGAAGCAGGTTCTGATGGCAGAGAGGGGAGGATCCCCAAGGAAAATGTTGTACAACTTTAGAAAAAATGTGTCTTTAGGCATAGAAGAAGATGAGGAAAAGAATTTTTCCCTTCCTTTATCTTATGCCCAATTATGGAACTCCCAAGACTCGGCACCCAGACCATGTGATGACCACTCTGGCATGGCATTGTGGGTGAGAGACATTAGTGAGCCAGCTGTCAGTCTGGTTATGGCTTTCAGCATCTCTTAATGAAGTAGAATGTTCTGCTTTTGAAAAGTACGTCGTTTTCAAGCAAAGGTTCCAAGAAATGACTTCAGTTGATGGAGACGGGGAATGAAGGACACCAGCTAGTTCTTCAGGAGGCTTTGCCCACCTCTAGCCTCTCATTATCCCGGCCTCATGCTGAATTGACCCCAATTTACAGTCCTGCTCAGCTGCTCACGTGAGACAAATTGCCATTTGAACTGAACAGGACTTTCTTTGTTTCCCTCCCATTTCTGCTCCTCGATGCACAATATAGAAATGGATTTCGCTTTAATAAGATCAAAGCAGTAACTCTAGTATAGCTACATTGTTTCAATAAAAAGATTGTTTACTGCCAAATATGGGTTTTTCTCAAAGAGCCACTGGCCTGTACAGAGTTCTAAAAAGTCCTTCTGGAATATGTGGGAAATATATCAAGGAGCAAACATAGCTTTCCTTTCATTCCTCCTGTCCATGTTTCTACCCCAGTTACATTACAAAGTCTTGAGAGGAAAAATGACCACTTGTGTACACAAGGTTCACATAAGCAATAGAAGCAAATGAATCAATCAAAAATATGGCCTCATCTAAAACAGTGAAGCAAACACCGAGAGAAACTCATTTTTTTTTTCTGTGACCACAAAGTTGGCTTTGAGCAACTTGTACAGTGGGGGAGCATCTGTAGCAGTGTGGGTGACCCCTGATGTTCCATCTCAGACTGCTGCCTCATGTTTAACAGCAAGTCAAGAACAGTTTTATAGTCAATTAAAAATGGTAAAACACCACGAAAACCACATTTATTTTGGATAACCCTATCACTAGTCATGTTTCTGTTCTGACTTTTATAGATACCTGGATCATTTTAAGTTGATTCTAAGAATAATCCTTCATAGTATTTGATTAACCATATTCTGTCATTTCTATCCTATGTTCCTTATGATTAAGAAGAAAACCTTTAAAAATTGCTTTAAATTTCCAGACTAGTTTAAATGTGAGTGAGTACAATTATGAGGATTTTGTTGTTGTTTTTAATCACATTCAACCTGTCTGATCAGTTTGTATTTGTGTCCTACCTCTAGTCTCTTTAAGTCCTAAGGGCAATGCAAGATCTGATCTCTGAAGGCTTAACTTCTAGGCATTAAGGGTAAACTGTTTTCCCATCAGTGAATCTTGCTGTGTTGCCCAAACTGACCTCAAATTCCTATGGTCTAGCATTCCCCCTGCCCCCAACCCTGGCTGCTGGGACCACCAGAGACAACATCACACGTGACTGTGCATAGTATTTCTGCATCTTTGATTCTGGGCTGAACTATACATTTACTGTATTTTATATATATTTCTAGCATATTGTATCTTAGGTATTTATATAGTCTGATTTTGTTGTAACTCCTGCCTTTAGGAAGGTAGCAAAAACCCAAAACACTAAAATATATTTGGCATCTTTGTGAAATGATGGGCCTATTTTTTTTTTAAAGATTTGTAGAACTCAGATATGTGAGGCTTAATACCATATGAGGGGGAAAACACTGAGTGACACTGTACTCTTGAACAGTTTTATGTTGTCACTCGCCTTAACAGCTTAACTACATTTTTATCTAAGTCCAGCACTTTTCATAGCATCATGATGCCTTTATATAGCTTTCTATCATTTGCTGAGTGTCTCTAAGCAGTACACTTTCTTCAGCAAGTCCAGCGACTGTGCTCATTTAGACGGGTGCTTCTTACCATCTGTGTTCTGTGGTGTCCCAGGCCGCGGAGGTCCCCAGGAGCATTGGAGTCCAGGTAAGGTCGGGTAGGCCTTCAGGCCACCTGCTCTCCACTGCTCTCAGCAGAGCAGCTCTGCGTCTACATTTTATTGAGTTCCAAGGAACTTTTCATGTGGAAAAAATATTATCACATTGAAGAGGCAGCTTGCGACTACTGTTATAGATGATTTTTTTCCAGAAGGCTTTACACACACACACACACACACACACAGAGAGAGAGAGAGAGAGAGAGA
>JAJEJO010000397.1:117782-161127 GCA_020662805.1 Glaucomys volans
TTTTTTTTTTTTTTTGGAACCAGGGATTGAACTCAGGGACACTCGGCCACTGAGCCACATCCCCAGCCCTATTTTGTATTTTATTTAGAGACAGGGTCTCACTGAGTTGCTTAGGGCCTCGCTAAGTTTCTGAGGCTGGCTTTGAACTCGCGATCCTCCTGACTCAGCCTCCCAAGTCGCTTGGATTACAGGCGTGCGCCACCACACCCGGCTCATCTATTTGATCTTTAAGACAGACATAATACAGAGGTGAAAACTGTTCAGAGTGCAGATGACTTTCTCTGAGTCACACAACTAATTAAAAAATGAGTTGAATCTGAAGCTAGGTTGGTGTGACTTCAGAGGCCATGTCCATTCTACTGTTGAGCACCACTGCTTTGTACACAGGGAAAGGAATGGAGAACAGTGATGTGGGTGTGGAGCACTGGGTGTAGAGTACTGTGAAAAGGAGAGTACTTCCCAACATCTCCCATGTTGACATCTAGGTGCTCAAGGAACATGCCTATGAGATTTAGGATCTCAAGCAAGCATAGAGAGAAAAAGACCAAGGAGTAAACCTTGAGAAACATCAGTATTTAAGGTACAGTCAGAATTAGGACCCTAGGCAGAGCCAGAAGAGGAGTGTCCAGGGAAGAAGGAAGGAAACAGAGTGTGACATCATAGGAGAGTGGCTGGCAAAGAGGAACACCCCAGAAAGGGGAAGGGAGAGGTAATGAAGAGGTGTCTTTTAGCATCAGCATCAAGGAGGGCACAGGGACCCCATGGGGGTGGCTTTGGTGGAGGGCCAGAGACAGAAAACCATTTGTGGTGTTTGAAGAACACTGGGTGAAGAACCAGGGTGGTGGGAAGGCCTTCAGGATGTGTACCATGAAGGGAAGGAGAGAAAACCATGGTTACTGGAGATCATAGATGCATTTTAATCTTTGTTAGTTTTTAAGCCTAGAGAATTGAATGTGAGTAAATAATGGGAAGGAGAGAGAGGAGAGAGTTTGAAAGAAGAGAGACTCTAACAATAGATGAGGTCCCTGAGGAGACACCAATGCTGGCATCCAGGGCAGCAGGGGTAGGTGGGATGGGTGGGAGTGGAGGCTCCCTGCTCATTGCCTCATTTGCCTTAATCCCTTCCCCTGAGCAACAGAAGTTTTGGTGTGTGACTTTGGGGTGTTCTCACTGACCACAGCATAACTGCTGTGTGGTCTACAGCATTTCCAAAAAACATCATCCAAGGTTAGCATCTACGTTAACACTCGGATGCCAGCTAAGGTACACTCTGTTTAAAACTGCCCACTTGAGTATAGTCCTTATAATGCTGTTTTGATGTGTATTCCTTACAAATGGGATTAAAGGGGGAACAAGGAAAGGAGAATAAGCTCTCAGCCAATGAAGGTTGTTGCTGCAGCCTGATGTAGTGTGGGCCCAAGTGTGGTGCCCCAGACAGCTTCATCCAAAGAACTCTGTTCCAATTTTAGATCTAAGCATTTCACCACATTGATTGCTTACTTTGTCATGGCCTCTTTCTGTCATTTAATTTGAGTTCTGAAGAACGGTTTCGATCTGCAATAGTTGACAAAGATTTTGCCAATGAATGAATGATATATGAGGCATGCAAAAATAAGATAATGAAAGACCTGCTGAAGTAAAAGTGTTGTGTTTAAACTAAAATGCAGTGAGATGTAAGAGCCAAAACCTGGGAAGAATGCAAGTGTCCATTAGTGTGGGATGGAAAAGTAAATTGTGGTATTCATACAACAGAATGCTAGATAACAACAAAAGTGAATGTACCATAGCTACATGCATCAGCATGAGTTAATCTCACAATCATAACAGTGAGCAAAAACAGCCAGGCACAAAACAATACCTACTCTGTGCTTCTATTTATGTAAAATTCAGAAACAAGCAACACTAATCTGTGGTGTTAGAAGTCAGCATAATGGTTCTTTTTGGAGAGGAGAGAGGGAGCAGTGATCAGGAGGCTGCTAGCAAGGGCTTCCTGGGTGCTGCTGGTAAGGGTCTTAAGTTACACACGTGTGTTCACTTTGGTGATTCATCAGGTTGAATACTTAGAATGTGTGCGCTTTTATATATGTATATTACGCTTCAATAAAATGTGTTTTTTAAAAGAAGGCGATGAGGAGCCTTGAAGGAAATATTTGAGTAAAACTTATAAAAATCAGCATGCAATTTAAAGTTGGTAGAAATGCTTTGTTCATATACAAGGCATCATCAACCTTGTTACGACCAGCAAGGATTGAGCCAGCAACTCTGCTAATGTTAGCCGAAGGCACGCCATGATCTCAGTGGATTCGCATAGGCTGGAAGAGCAGCTGCCAGCTGTGGAGCGTGTGTGTGTGTGTGTGTGTGTGTGTGTGTACACAGACGAGAACACATGCACATTTGTATATCACACACTGGTGTTTCCACAGGGACTTGGCACAACCAGTAGAGTGGGGTGTGGATTCAGCCAGGCCCACTCATCCAGGGAAGATCCCAGCTCCCAGCTTCCTTTGCATGTGCTCTGTGGCTGTAGGGACAGACCTTGTTGTTCCAGTTCAGCCTTCACCTTGTGTGAATTACATCTCCTCAAGTCACTTGCTAATTTCACTCCGAGCCTCAAATGCCTTTCAAGGCATGTTCTTACTCCCAGGCTGTGTTTACCTGGCTCCAATTGTCTGTGTACAGGAAGTACAAACTAATTCTGACATTAGTTTGTCAAATAAAATTAAGTCTGTCACCACTGCATAAAGTATATAGTGTATCCCAAAGTAAAGCAAGAATTATTTTTGGATCGTTTGTTGTTAGCAACTGGCTTCAATGATTTCCTCCTTTTGCCCAGAAAAAAAATAAAATGAAGTTGGTTTCTTTAGATGTTCGAGCTTCTTCACATTCAGGTTTATTTCAGGTGGAACTTAGCTTTCCTTGGAGGAGGGTGACTCACTTGTGGGGAATTTTGAATGCCTAAGTAAGGAAGAGATGTGTTTTTCAGAGTTCCATAAATTTTCAGTAGTCTCTATTCTGCCAAGATCATTTTAATTTGTTCAGAACCCTTTTATGAGTTAGATGTTCATTATAATTCTGATTAATAAACTAGAATTCTCAAGGGTTCCAATACGTGTGTTTGGGATGAATAGAAAAGAAACTCTCCATGAAGTGGAAGGGGGATTTTATTTTTCTTTAGTTTGTACTGGTTCCAGTATGGTGAAATTGTTGACATTGCTAGTAAAAAGTATTGGATTTTTTTTTCTATTTTGGGGAAACTAAGATAATTTTTTTGCCTACATTTGAAATTAGTAACTATCAAAGATTACTTTTAAGTGTATATATCTCAGAAAGAGAAAAAAATATTGCAGAAGGTTCTTATGAACTGTGTTAAAGACTTGTATACCTTCAACATCACCACAAGGTAGCTTTGTGAATACCCCATCTTCATAATGTTGGACTTATTTGCTTTAGTGGTGTATTGGGTACATTTATCATCTTACAAATACTGATTTTAGAGCATTGACTAAATTGTGTGTGAGGAAGAATTCATGTTATTAAATCGATCCTGTCCTCTTTTTGGGGTGGGGTATATCCAAGACATTCATTTAGGCATTTAGCACATTTAATTATACATCAACTATGTGCTATGTACTAAAGATACAAAGATGAAGAGAATCCTGTCCTTGTCTACATGTACCCTGAGTCTAGTGGTAAAGGTGGACATGGAAATAATTGCAGCAGTGTGATCCATGATGGATAGGAATATGGATGGCATGCCCCAGGAACCGACAGGAGACCCTTCTACTTGGGGGAGGGTAAAGGGAAGCTTTCAAGAGGAGATATTTGAAGTATCTTATTCTACTTATTTCTGCATTCATTGTTTAAGATCATAATTTTTCAGGGTTGGGGGGAACCTGTGATTGAACTCAGGGGCACTCAACCACTGAGCCACATCCCAGCCCTACTTTGTATCACTGAGTTGCTTAGGACCTCACTTTTGCTGAGACTGGCTTTGAACTCACAATCCTCCTGTCTCAGCCTCCTGAGCCCCTGGGATTCACAGGCGTTCGCACTGCATCTGCAAGATCATCATGTTTTTCAGTATGGATTCCAAGAGGTAGATAATTTGGTTAAAAGGCAAAAGCAAATGCGAAGTTTTACATTTTAAGGGTTTTGTGGGAGGAAGACTCAAAAGAAATAGCTGAACCATTAGCTGAAAGTAATGTTATGAGAGAAACTAATGGGAGAGAGAACTTCTAGAAGGAAGTGTCAGCAGTAGTAAACATAAACAAAGGACGGTCAAGCCCACTGGGCTTGGCGATGGGGGGGTGTTGGTGAAATGGTAAGAGTTAGCCAGGCCATAATGAGCTGAGAAAGACATGCAGTGGATATGGTTTATCCCAGAATCTTAGCTATGAGGGGCAAGAAAGAAAAGATTATTGGTTAGAGGATTTCCAGAATTGATGGATGATAATGTTGTATTTTTTTTTTAATGGGAGGGTTTTAAGCACATTTGTGGGCATAGGAGTTAATAATTGATTGAACAGGTGCTTGAGGAAGTGAGGGAAGATGGGTCCAGGGCTCTAGGGCCACCTTCTTTTCAGGGACTGGCCAAAGGGTGGTCAGGATGGGAGTGGATATAGGGGCTGGAGGAGTTTCTCCCTCGGAGGTTTTGGTTTGCTCTGTAAAGCAGAAGACAAGCCTGAGAGTGAGGGGAATGGTAGAAATATCACCTGCTGTGGGTGGTAGTCCAGGGAGTTCAAGGACAAGTATGAAAATCACCAAGCAACATCCAAAGTCATCCTGACATTGAAAATCGTGGAATGACAGACCTTCCAACCTGCTAATCTAGGAGATTTCCTTAGCAATCCTTAGTCCAGGTGCAGGGAGAAGCAAAACAACTGTCAGTCATCGGCAAACAATTTTTAACAACAAGTTAACTAACTTTAAAGAAATGGGCATTGAGCCCCATGTAAGCCAGTGATCAAGCCCTATCCAGGCCCTGGTGGGACTGTTCCCCTCAGACTCACTAATGCTTATAGTTAAGTTTTAGAAAAATGGGCATATCCTTGTATGATGTATCTTAAACAGGGCATATAAGGTTGGTTTATGGGGAAGAAAAAGGCAGCATTTCTGTCTATTCCTGTGGAAAAAAATTGCTTCATGTTATTGGAAGTACAACAATTGTTCAGTCAGTGCAAGTGGAAGAGAAGCTATGAAAGAGAAGGCAGATGGAGCACTTTAAAAAGCCATTTAGTTTTTGTACTGATCCGACACTTTTATGTGAAGAATACTTTGAAAAAAATGATATCAAATACAGTTTTGTGTGAAAGTAAAGTGGCTGCATTCCTTGATAGTGCTGCTGTCCATACAGATGGTAGAGGTACCGAAAGTAGTGAAGGGCTGGATTGTGGAATGAGGCAGAGGATGGAGGTGTCCATTTAAATACCAGTGGATAATTGTTTTTAAGAGAAAAGTTCACCAGCTTTGATCCTCGTAGTGTACTGTAAAGAAATAATATTTTCTCTAACAAACTTACTTTTTTTTTTCTTACATGGTTTTGAGAACATCAGTTTCCAATGGATGTAAATAACCACTCTCAGTAACTATTAAAACTCATTTGAAAGTCACTTAACAATGATTAAAAAAAAAGTTACTTCCCAAAGGATTGCCGTAATTCTGATGATTTTTATGCCAGTGGAAGTCCAGTTTTTACCACAAAAATTTCCCTGTAACCTTTCATGATTGAAAACATATTACTTGCTATTCAAAAATGCAGGCAAATTAGTGAGGAGAGATTCTAAAATAAGCTCCAGGGTTAGACATATAATTTGTGGATGACAAGTCATGATAGTAAAGTGAATTTCCTTCTGTGTTTTGTTTTAAATGGTAAGAAGGGACTTGAAATGCCACCATTCAGGCTTCAAACATGTTTTTACAGCTGTAAGACAAGTATACTTAATTTTTAAGGGACTGCTTGTTCCAAGCTGTACATGTCTTACTCCATAATGTTTATTTCTAACAATTTATTTCTTCTTTTTCTTTGTAGGCTTATGTAACTTTGCATTGATACATAAGAATATTAGGAGCTTGGCATGTCTTTGGAATGACCTTCCAGGGGCCTCTGTATTGCAGGGTTTATTCTCTGTAAAGCATATACTTTAAGGAACAAATATGAGACAGGGGACCGCTGTGCAGAATGAACTCAGCGACAGTAAGGTGCAGGCCAGAGGCTGTGATTAGTTGGTGACTGCACCAATAGTTCAGGCTGGAAGTGGTCAGTGACTGACAACACATGGGCTAAACAAAAGTGCGCTCTGCTGCAAGGAGTGAATCACTTCTAGAGCTAGCATAACCACTGCAGAGCTAATGATAGCCTGCCATGGTTCCTCAAGTAAACTCGTGGCCTCGCAGTTTTCAAAACACTCGTCGTCTTGATCACTCCAAGACTTGACTACCACAGAATGATGTCTTTTCCAGGAAATGTACAGAGAGATGAATTGGTCTTTTTAATGACTTTTTATTTTGACATAATTGAAAATTTCAGAAAAATTTCAAGAACCCCCATAGAGTATGATTTTTACTCAGGTACACCATTTGTTTGACATTTGCCTTATCACCCCACAACCACTGTTTGAGAGTAAGTTTCAGATACCATACCCCTTTACCTGTAGCTCTTCACTGTGTATTTTCTAAGACTAAGGAGCATCTTCTACATGACCACAGCACAGTTGTTAGAAGCTAGACATCTTACCCTGTATTAGATAATAGTATTGAATCAAAGTCCATGTTCAGATTTTGCCAGTTGCCCCCAGTAATATCTTTTATAGTATTTTTTCCTGGTTCAAGATTCACATCATATCTGTCATTTAATCTGAAATGAACTAACTTTTAAGTGGAATGGAGAGGGATGCATTTTTAACTGCACGTGTCATTTGCTTTTATTGTATGTGTATCCATTCCAGCATCTCCTTGGAAACAGCATGACTAGAGAGCTTACATAGTAGGTATCCTGGAGGAAATGCATGCATTTCATGGCTCATCACTTAGTACATTGTTAAGCAAATAAATTACTTTTTGTGTAAGCAACTGTTGGTTCTTACCAATTCTTGCTATATAGGTACTATCTTGTGCCAAGTAACTATTAAAGCCATCTTTTAAAGATGCAATAGCTGCTATTTCATCCTATTTGGACATTTTTGTAAGTTCCTGATGAAATAGTTTCAAAGTTCCAAAATACATCCTGCAGCATGTCTGCAGCTGAGGGAAAATGACTAGTGGCCACCATCTTTCTGTTTAAGGTCAGCAATTTGGTTGATTTTGCTGGGCCTATAATTATTCTCTAAAGTATGTGAGCAAAGCAGCATATGTTTGTGATTCCCAAATCACTCATAACCTTTATCATCTTTGTTCCATTGAAAATTGCATGACAGCTTTTGATACTAGTGTTTTATTCTATAAAAGTTTAGCAGAGTTGTCATTCTGCTTCTAATTTATTCCCACAAGACACGAAGAAATCTTAAAATCCCAAATTGACATTTTTCTTAAAAGACTTGTGGCCATTAAGTAGAATCCAAACTATCATGGTTGTAATTTACTTATGCAGGAATATATTTCTATTTCAGGTGGCAGAATTTTAACACATAAAGTACAAAATTTGGTTGTCATCCCAAGACACATCTAGATACCTGCCTACAGCCTGAGTAGTAAATCTTAGTGCCCGGCTTTGTTTATATTGCTAGTTCTGCAGAGCAGACATTACTGTGATGGTAGCGCTTGTGGTCAGGTAATATATACGTATTTGTGCTGTACTCACCCTTGGGGTCAAGACCACAGCCACGAGAGGTGTACCTCTAACAGCTACCTTCTCGTCTTGTTTCATTAAGCCCAAGTTGCATTGCAGGCCCATCTCTGAACTCTTTGGGAGCGTAGAGTAGATAACAAAACAAGATTTTAATTTTTAGAAGGAAAAAGAGGGTGTGTGTGCCAGGAGTAGGGGATGCCAGGTGGGCTATACCCGCAGAGTTCACCGAACCATGCTTGGGGCTGTTTTTGTGCCCTCTCCCACTATTCTGTATTCTCTACTTACCCCAGCCCAATTTGTTACCTGAATTCAGCACAGCATTTTTTTTTTCCCCTGACAGTATTTAAGATCACAGAGTAAGATCATCACATAATATTTTCCTTTCTCGAAAGAAGGCAAAGCAATGGTAGAAACCCACCACATGATGGGGGGATGTTATTCAAGTGGAAATCACACTGTCTCTATGCTGATGGAAATATTCTGTGTCCAATACAGTAACCATTAGCCACACATGACTTCTGGCCCTTGAAATGTGGCTAGCACAACTGAGGAACTTATTTCAATTTCATTAATTTAAATTTAAATAGCCTCATGTGCCTAGTGGCTACCATATTGTGGGCTAGCACTTCCACTTGCTGATCCAAGATCCCAGATGCAGCCTTCCACTTCTCCTAACTCAGAATATTTACCTTAAGAGTAAGAGGATTGCACTTCCCTGCCTTCATCACCACCTTTTATATGATTTTGTACTTAACAGCACTTTGAAGATCATAAAATGAAAATATAAAATGACTATCAAAATTATGGCACCTCTTCCTAACAAACTAGAAGCACTCACATCGTTTTAGTGTGTATCTCAATCCTGCTACTTTTCCTGTTCTAATGCTGAGTATTTTTTAACAGCAAGATTAACCAAGATAGTGTTGAGTAAATTGGGAAAGAAAGTAAAATTAATTCTTTTTGTGAGTGATTGATGAACCTTGTTAGTTCTTAAAAAAGATTTGAAGGTGAAAATTGAAGATGAAGTTTTAAAATGAAAACTTTATAAAAATAATAGATGGTATTTTTTTTAAAATGGAGTTAAGACAGAAAATGAAAATCATGCAAACTCTGTCCAGAATGGTCATTGTCACTATTTTGGTATAGCCATCCAGATTTCTTTTCTTGTATATGTACAAGTATTTTAAAATACAGATTTGGAAATATGTTGCTTTGGGCTGCATTTTTTTGTTTAAAAATCTATTGATGGGCTGGGGTTGTGGCTCAGTGGTAGAGCGCTTGCCTAGCATATGTGAGGCACTGGGTTTGAACCTCAGCAACACATAAAAATAAATAAATAAAGGTTCATCCACCCCCCCAAAAAAAAATCTATTGACATTTTTACATGTCAGTAGATGCACAGGTACTTTAAAATATGTATAGATTTCTAATTTCAAAAATTTGTGCAAAGTACAGAATTCAAGCATTATGTAAGTACATGTAGACTCCCTCAGAATCCATACCCCCCTTATTTCTTCTATCTTTATACAAACATATATATGCATATTACTCTAAAATTTGTTTCTATGAAATTATACATACTTATTCTTAAACTTGTTTTTTTCACTTAGCATGTTTTTACTCCCCTAAAATAAAATCTTATTCATTACATGTGTATACGTATAAACACACACACATATATATAGTATTCTGTATACTAGAATATCTAACCAATTGAATGGTGAGCTGAGTTTAGTTATTTTGATAGCAAAGATAGCATTGTTTTAATAAATTATATATATACCCATATATATATGCATATACATATATATGCATATACATATGCATATATACATATATATATATATATATATATATAACTTTTGTCTTCTTTAAAATAGATTCCTAGAATAAAGGATCAAAATAGAAGCACATTTAACATTTTAATATTTTTTGCTACATTGCCCTGAAGAAAAGTAGCATTAATTCAGTATAGAATAGAGTGTCTCCAAAGTGAATATTACCATATTTTTCTGGAGGAGGAAAAAAAGATTTATCATGATTAACGGATTTTTCTCCATGTTAGTCCTCAATCATCAGTGGCTGGATGAGTTTATGTGTATGTGTCCTTAAGAAATTATAGAGCTAACCTTTTGCTTATAGTACCTTGATGAGACCACTGCCTTAGGTCCTGATTCCGGATGTGTAAATGACTCTTTCCTCTTCTCATTTCTATCTCTTCTATTTGCCTAAAAGGTAGAGAAGTAGAAAACTTGGTGACCTTGGATTTCCTTGGCATACTACATAAAAAACGCAATTTAGTGACTAAAAAGCATAAGTCTGTCATTGGTGGTGAACATTCCACTTGATTCATTCAACATTCCATGACTAATTTGGCAGGTTACCGTGGAGCTATGAATACATTTTATACAGACACACTCTGCTCACTGTAGAATTTTTTTTTTTTTCTGCATGGGTGCTCAGAGAGGCACATGAGCTTTAGTATAAGAGATGGTTGCCTACTTTGGCTGGCCCTGCACTTTGTCAAGTGTATTTCTTTTTTTTTTTAATTTTAAAAAAATTTTAGTTGTAGATGAACACACTATCTTTACTTTATGTGGTGCTGAGGATCAAACCCAGTGCCTCAAGCATGCGAGGCAAATGCTCTAACACTGAGTTCCAACCCCAGCCCCATGTCAAGTGTATTTCTTAGATACAGACAGACGCGCGCGCGCGCGCACACACACACACACACACACACATTTGGGCTTAAAAATTGAATTTAAGAACTTTGAAGAAAAATAGAAATAAATGACAGTATAACAGTCAATAGAGAGGAATAGAAAATAAGTAGTATAAAGATGTGGAATTAAAAACCTGCATATTGAAAGAAATAGTGATTTGGCTAAGGGAAAATCTCAGAGAGCTCCCTAGAAGTAATTGGATACTTAGAGGATTTTGAATTGGGGGAGATTTTGAAGTCCAGGTATATGGAATGGGCAAGGACATTCTGATGAGAGTTGGGTGGGAGGAGATGTGTAGGACACCATGGGTGAAGTTTGGGTGCTGGCACCATCCTGGAAGTGGCACACGGCTTTGTCTGAAGTGGGTAGGTCACCAGGACTGAGAAAGGATGCAGGTGGTTCACAGAGGAAGAAAAAGGAAGAGAGGAGAGATAGGTGCCTCTTAAGTTTAAAAAGACTTCGAGGAATACTCAAATGTTTCTCATAAATAAAAAAATCAGAAAGCCATTGATCCAGGGTGCAGCTGTCTTCACTGCTGTCAGCAGGCCCGAGATCGCTGTCTACTGCTGGAATCAACCATCCCAGAAACCTTGCAGCTCCCTAACTTACCATGCTTCCCATTCCCAGTGCTCAAGATTGCCTCTCATCATACCATCTGTCTTCCTGCTCTCATGCTTCTCCCTGCCTCCTCTACTACCCAAGACTGTCAAACCCAAGCTGCTTGCATCCCTGCTTTCTGAGCCTTAAACTGGAGTATCCTCCTGTTCTTCAGGGGGACTTGTCTCACCTAGCAAAACCCCGGCCTGGAACCTACCAAACTGTTCTTTTTAATTTGCCTGTATAATTCCAGTATTGAGGCTGCTGAGACTTGCTGAAGAAAATGATCCTACTGCACAGATGGGTACCAGCACATTTATAGTTGCTAACCTCAAGTAGCTCTTAAAATTGCCAGGCACTCCTCCTGTGTTCCCTTAGTCTGGCATGTCCTCCCTCTCTCTCTCTCCCCCTTTCTCATTTTGCTTAATGTCTCTTACATAGTCTTTCCAGTAATCTTGTTATTTCTAACCTGCCTTCTATCTCATGCATCACCCTTCTGCTTCTCCAAGAAACACCTCCCCAGGCCTGAACACCCACTTCCTGCTGGCATATATAAAGACCAGGTCTCCACCCACTCTTTCTTCCTTATTTCTTATCACAGGTGGCACAAGTTAAAGTACAAAGTAATCCTCCCTTCCGACCACTGTTGAATAGTCCTGGGGTGGGCACCTGACTCAACCTGGACCAATCACACTTCTTCACCAGGATTTTATATTTGGAATGAAATCATCTTTCTCTTTTGTTGGCTAAGATTCAGAATGTGTATATTTTCAAACTGTTGGCAGTCAAGTTCTCTATGAAGATTGAAGAGTAGAGAAAATAGCAGTGAGAGAAGAATGAAGGGAGAGGGAAAGGGAGGAGGGAGGGAGGGAGGGAGTGAATGAATGACAGCTCAGAGGCCAAAGCAGCATTTCCTGAGTTCTTTACAAGCAGTGACCCACATAGAAAATGGCAATGTTAGAACCGCCCATCAAGCGGAGAGGGCAAGGCTGTGCTTATGGCTGGTGGGTACACCTGTAATTGGAACACAGGTTTTTAGCTGTACTCTGCCATGTTCTGGGAGGGGACACAGTAACACACCCAGGTGGGGAAGCCAGAGCTTCTGGTTTTAATTCTTCACACGGTCCCAGTTTGGGTCCTGTGAGATGCCCCGGTGACTCTTCTGTCCCCTCGCTGCCTTACTGAGCGCCCGTCGTGCTTCTGTGTGCTCCAGTAACACCCTGGGCCTGCGCTGTAATGATCTATTTTCTGTCTGTATGCCCTGTTGTACAGGAGCCCCAGGAGAACAGGAAGTACATCTGTCTTTTCATGTTTATAGCCCCAGTGCCTTGAATGGGATAAACATCTGAATGCAGGAATTATGTTCTGCCCACATAAAAAAGATTAACAAGAAAATCGTAATTGAAACAAGATCTTATATGTAAATGTTCTTTCTTTCTCAAGGAGACAACTTTGAATGGGAACCCTGGAAAAGAAAGTACATGAGAACTTTGTGTTTTTGGCATTATCTGCCTAGTAGTTTTGTCAGACCATCAAATCTTTCAGTTGGTCATATTTTGACTTGAATTAGATTGCTCAGTATTCATATTAGAAAATACGTCTCAGCCCATTTTCAAAATAGCAAAACTTCTGTGGAAGAAGTGCATTAAAACATCCAGAGTGTAGACACCACCCTAACAGTATGGTCATTTTCTAGGTTTCTTCCACTGGCCATCTTCTGTGTCCCTACTTCTGGGGGCCAGGACTTCCTCCCAGGGTGAGGCTCCTCTCCAGGCTGGCTTCTTGTCTCGCTTTCTCTGGAGGCCACTTTTTACCTCCAGTCTCCTCTGTCTCATGGTCACAGCTTCACTTCTCTGTGGCGTAAGAGACCCAGCTGTAAAGATTAAATGAAGCCACATAGGGCTACGGCTCACCCAGGTCGGTCCAGTTCTTTTTTTTTTGTTTGTTTGTTTTGTTTTTGGAACCAGGGATTGAACTCAGTGACACTCAGCCACTGAGCCACATCCCCAGCCCTATTTTGTATTTTATTTAGAGACAGGGTCTCACTGAGTTGCTTAGGGCCTTGCTAAGTTGCTGAGGCTGGCTTTGAACTCGCGATCCTCCTGACTCAGCCTCCCAAGTCGCTTGGATTACAGGCGTGCGCCACTGCTTCTGCACTTAAAATCTCTGCCAGGGTCCTTCCTGGTCCTTTGCTTCTGAGACCCACCACTGTGGCTCATTGTTATTTTGGTAACACGCCAGCCTACTTTGAGTTCTGGTTGGAGTGGATTTTTTGGTTTTTTAAATTTACTTCTTGACTTTTGGAAAAATAAGGTTCTTTCTCTGTTGGAACCCTGGTATACCTTTATTTAATATTTATTTTTTAAAAAACTGTCCTTTAGGGTCTCTCCATTAGCTCAGCCTGCTTTCTTAGACATAGTCCTTTTTGCTTCTCTTTGGAGCTTAACATTTCCTGTACTTTAGGTCAAGGTATTGAAACTCCTATTCTAACTCTGGTGGTTGTTTTTTGTTTGTTTTGTTTTGGGGGATTTTGTTTGCTTGCTTTTGTTTTTGGCTAATGACCATACCTTCTCTTTACAAAAGTAGGTGATAAAAGGAGATGTGGTTGAGCAGCAGTTTTTAACCTTAGGGAAAGTTTCTACGGATTCAAGTTATAATTTTTCATAAATTAAACATTGAATGCAGTTCCAAATAAAATCCCTGTTGGGTTCAGGTAGAATTGGGTATACAGGCAGGACCTTGACTAAATAATTTCAAAGTTAATTTGGGAAAGCTGGGACGTGATGACAACAGAGTAAAATTTGAGAAACAGCACCGTCTTCCTTGCGGTTCCCTGGCAAGGTTCCCTGGCTGTACCCTTTACTTCCTCTAGTCAATCATTCTTCATCTTATAGCCAGCTGGCCCCTCTGAAACACACACCTGAACACCCTGCCCCCTGATTACAGGTGTTTGGCTTGCCCTGCCTCAGGATAACGCCCGAGCTCTTGGCACTCTCCTCTTCCTGCTCTGTGATGCAATCAGAACAAGCATCTCGGACTCTTCTGGCGCCCTTTTCTCTTCTGCTTTTGGAGCTTCCAGCATGCTGTTTCTTCTGCTCAGCCATGGATTCATGTCCTCCAGGAAGCTTTTCCTCTTTCCCCAAGTCCATTAGGACCCTTCTCTGCAGAGCCTTAAGCTCCCTGCATGTCCATCATGGATATCACACTGCAGTGTCACTATCTGGTTACTTGTCCCCATGCTCCCACTGGCCCATAACAACCAGCTCCAGGTATGTTATATTCACCATTTTATCCTAGGATCCAACAAGATGCAGCACCCAACAAGTACTGGTCTGATGGAATGATCATATGGCTACAAGCGCAGCAAAAGGACGATGTCCTAGACACTAGACAGGTCAATGTAGTGGAAAAGACAACCCTAAAGGAGACTGAATGGAAAATTTTAAAATGATACAGTATGTGTCAGAAATCCAAAGGATAAATGGTATTGCCACAGCTGATTATCTATTTGGAAAATGAGAAGATTTAGACCTGAGTCTAATATAGTGCCCCAAAAAAGGTTGCTAAGGAATTAAAGAGTTAAATGTATTTTTTTTTTACCTGTAAGAGATGGATGGGAACATTTGTAGGGCAAGCCAAACTTATGTTTATGTGGCATACTTTATAGGAAATATTGTAGGGAAGAGACATTCCTAAGCTGTGGTGATCGAAGACTCAACCACATAAAAATCTTAAAAACACAAAGCACATCTCAGAAAATTGCTATAAATATTAAATGACAAAATTTAATAAAATGTTAAGAAAAGCTCAATACCTTGAGTGAATGAGGAAAAACTCCAAAGACCCCTCAATAAATACACACACACAATATGAAGACTGTTTACAGAAGTAAAAATATAAAAAACCAAAATATTTTCACTTTTCCATTAATCACAGAAATAAATGCTAAAACAATGAAATACTGATTTTTTTTTCTCCCTATCAGACTAATAAATAATTTTACTTAAAAACCCCAAGTTAGTGAGGACATGACCAGTGGTTATTTTCATTCTCATGTATTGTTGGGTACCAGTAGCAGTTGGCAAGGTTCTTTCAGAAGCAGTCTGTCTGTATCAGTACCAAGTAGTCAGATATGTTGATTAGGTGATTATACTTTGCGAGTCTAAGAAAAAAAATTCAGGTATTGATAATGCTTTAAAGTTTTAAAGCTTTAGATTTTGGTCTTTGGTGTTGAATTACAGCAAAAATTAGAAATTATATATCTAATAGTAGGAAAACAATTAAACAGTGGTATATACCTAATTCATGTGCCACAATTTGGGAAAAGTTTTAATAATACATGACTGATGAAGGATTTAGCCAAAACATATGAAGAACCCGCTGTCCCCCCAAACAACAACAACTAAAAGCAGGCACTGTAAAAAGAAGATAAAGCATATGAAGAATAAACACAGATAAATCCAGAATATCTTTTCACATTATGGAAATGAAAGCTACAACCACCACCAGATGGTGTCACACATTCGTCAGAAGGGCTGAAATTAGAAAGACTGACAACATATTGGTGAGGATATGAAGCAACTGGAACTCTCATACATAGCTGACGAGGAGAACATAGTGCCATCATTTGGAGACCTGTTGTCAGTGTCTCCTCAGGCTGAATATACACCCTTCTAGTGACCCAGCAGTTCTAGGGATTTACTCTAGAGAGAAGAGTTCATAGGTATACCAAAAGTCTTAAGGTGTTCAACGCAGCTTTAGTCAAAAGTAGACAAAAACTGAAAGTCACCTACATGTTCATAAATAGGAGAATGGATTAATAAATTGTGGCATATTTTCTGTACAGAAAACTGTGAGGCAAAAATAAAAGAACAAGTTAGTGATACACAGTATGAATGTTTCTCACTAACATCATGCTGAACAAAGGAAAGCAGACTGAAGAGTATGTGCTAAATGATTCCACTGGTAGGGAGAGAAAACAGGCAAGCAATTGACATGATACAAGTCAGGACAATATAATCCCTGGTGGGAGAGGCTCTGATGGGATGAAAATATCCTACCTCTTGTCCCATAAGGTAGTTACATAGGTATATATATATGTCAAATTCTAACTGAACATTTTTACTTTCCTCACTGATTAAACAAATGGGGAAAAACGTGTGTCCTTGGACAAGTCATTTAATTTTCTTGAGCTTCCTCATGCGTATCTGTCAATCATAACCACACTTAACTCACAGGATTATTGTCAGAGCAGTGCATGGTTGATAACTGACAGTTATTTACAATTAAGAATACTTCTAAATGCTTATAATATGTAAATGTTTATACATTTAATGTGTCACATGGTTGGAGAAATGTAAAATAAGCCAAACCCCCCTATGCATTGATAATTTAGTTTACCAAACTGTATAATGGATTGGATATCTCTAGTTGATGGGATTTGTTCTTCTTTTTTTAGTTTACAAAAATATTTAATGAGCCCTACGTTGATCATGGAAGCAAATTAATCTTATTTTAAACATTTAAAAATGATTTTGGGGGCTGAGGTGCAGCTCAGTGGTAGAGCACTTGCCTAGCATACACAAGGCCCTGAGTTCCATCCCCAGCACTGCAAAACATAAAAATAAAAAAATTTAAATTTTAAAACATTCACACTATTGTGAGCTCAATACGATCCAACAATTAGTATAAGCCTGCAAATGTTAATTCTTCTTTAGTGTAGGTTAATTGCAGAGAAGTAACTATGGGAATGGTATCCATTTGGTTTCATTCTAAAGCACCATTCTAAAGCACGATGCCACCATTCTAAAGCATATACATAAAAAAAATAATCCACTTAATTTTTCTTTTTAAAATTTTTATTCTTTTTGGTTATACTAGACAGTACAGTCTATTTTGATATGGTTTTTACAAGAATGGAATATATCTTATTCAATTAGGATCCCAGTCTTGTGGATGTACCTGATGTTGAGAGTCACTGTGTGTATTCATATATGTACATAGGAAAGTTATGTCAGATTTATTCCACTGTCTTTCCTATCCTAACCCTCTCCCTTCCCTTCATTCTCCATTGTCTAATCCACTGAACTTCTTCCCCTCCCTCCCCTTGTTGTAGGTTAGTATCAAAATATCAGAGAGAGCATTCAACCTTTGGTTTTGGGGGATTGGCTTATTTCACTTAGCATGATAGTCTCCAGATTCATTCATTTACTACAAATGTCATAAAGTCAGTCTTCTTTATGGCTAATACTCCAATGTGTGTGTGTGTGTGTGTGTGTGTATCACAATTTCTTTATCCATTCATCTGTTTATGGGCATCTAGGTTGGTTCCATAGCTTAGCTCTTGTGAATTATGCTGCTTTAAACATTGATGTGGGTGCATCACTGTAGTATGCTGATTTTAACTCCTTTGGTTATATACTGAGGAGTGGGATAACTGAGTTAAATGGTGGTTCCATTCCTAGTTTTTTAAAAATATTTTTAGTTGTAGTTGGACAAAATACCTTATTTATTTTTATGTGATGCTGAGGACTGAACCCAGTGCCTCTTATGTGCAAGGCCAGCACTCCACCACTGAGCTACAACCCCAGCCATCCATTCCTAGTTTTTTTAGGAATCCGCATACTGCTTTGCAGAGTGGTTGCACCAATTTACAGTCCCAGCAACAATGTACGAGTGTACCCTTTTCCCCACATCCTCACCATCATTTATTGTTAATTGTACTCTTGATATTTGCCATTCTAGTTGGAGTGAGGTGAAATCTCAGTGTAGTTTTAATTTCCTTTTCTCTAATTGCTAGAGATGCTGAACATTTTTTCGTATATTTTTGGACCATTTGTATTTCTTCTTTTGAGAAGTGTCTGTTTGGTTCCTTTGCCCATTTATTGATTGGGTTATTTGAGAGGGTTTTGATGTTAAGCTTTTTGAGTTCTTTATATATCCTGGAAATTAATGCCTTATCTAAGGTGCAAGTGGCAAAGATTTCTCCCATCCTATAGGCTCTCTGTTCACGCTTTTGATTGTTTCCTTTGCTGTGAAGAGGTTTTAGTTTGATACCATCCCATGTATTGATTCTTGATCTTACTTCTTGTGCTGGAGGAGTCTTGTTGAGGAAGTTATTTCCTAAACTGACATGTTGGAGTGTTGGGCCTACATTTTCTTCTAGTAGGTGCAGGTTCTCTGGTCTAGTGCCTAGGTCTTTGATCCACATTGAGTTGAGTTTTGAACAGGTTGAGAGATAGGGGTTAGATTTCATTCTATTGCATATGAATATCCAGTTTTCCCAGCACCATTCGTTGAAGAGGCTGTCTTTTCTCCAATGAATGTTTTTGTTACCTTTGTCTAGTATGAGGTAACTGTATTTTTATGGGTTTGTCTCTGTGTCTTTTATTCTGTTTCATTGATCTTCTTGCCTGTTTTGGTGTCAATACCATGCTGATTTTGTTACTGTACCTCTATGGTATAATTTTAGGTCTGGTATTGTGATGCCTTCTGCTTTGGTTTTCTTGCTCGGAATTTCTTGGCTATTCTGAGTCTCTTGGTTTTCCAGATAAATTTTATGAGAACTTTTTCCATGAAGAATGTCATTGGGATTTTGATGGGAATTACATTGAATCTCTGTAGTGCTTTTGGTACTATGGTTATTTTGACAATGTTAATTTTGTTTATCCAAGAACATGGGAGATCTTTCCATCTTCTAAGGTATTCTTCAGGTTCTTCCTTTGTGTTTTGTAGTTTTTGGTGTAGAGGTGTTTCTCCTCTTTTGTTAGATTGACTCCCAAGTATTTCTTTCTTTTTTTTGAGGCTATTGTGAATGGGATAGTTTTTCTAATTTCTCTTTCAGCTGATTCATCATTGGTATATAGAAAAGCAATTGATTTATGGTTGTTAATTTTATATCCTGCTACTTTGCTGAATTCATTTATTAGTTCTAGAAGTTTCTGGTGGAGTTTTTTGGCTCTTCTAAATATAAGGTCATGTTGTTGGTAAACAGAGATAGTTTGAGCTCTTCTTTTCCTATTCATATCCCTTTAATTTCTTTGGTCTGTCTAATTGCTCTGTATAAAGTTTCAAGGACTATTTTGAATAGAAGTGGTAAAAGAGGGCATCCCTGTCTTGTTCCAGTTTTTAAAGGGAATTCTTTCAGTTTTTCTCTGTTAAGAATGATATTGACCTTGGGTTTGTTGTAAATAGCTTTTACAATGTTGAGGCATGTTCCTACTATCCTTAGTTTTTCTAGTGTTTTCTTTCCTTGAATGTTTTCTTTCCTTGATGTGTCTTTGTCTAGTTTTGATATCAGGGTGATGAGTTTGGAAGGATTCCCTCCTTTCCTGTTTCATGGAATAATCGAGGAGGATTGGTGTTAGTTCTTCTTTAAAGACCTGGTAGAATTCAGCTGAGAATCCATCTGGTCCTGGACTAGTCTTTGTTGGTAGGTTTTGATGGCTTATGCAATTTCATTACTTAAAATTGATGTGTTTAAATTTTCTGTGTCCTCCTGGTTCAATTTGGTTAGGTCATGTATCTTGAGAAATTCGTCACTGTCTTCAAGATTTTCTGATTTATTGGCATATAAATTTTCAGTATAGTTTCTGATTATCCTTTATTTCAGCAGTGTCTGTGGTGATATCTTTTTCATCACAGATTTTAATAATTTGAGTTTTTTCCCTCTTTATTTTGGTTAGCTTAGCTAAGGGTTTATCAGTTTTATTTTTTTTCAAAGAATCAACTTTTTCTTTCATTTTTATTTTAATTTTTTTCCATTTCAGTTTCATTGATTTTTTATTCTGATTTTAATTATTTCCTGTCTTCTGATTTTGGTGTTGATTTGTTCTTTTTCTTGGGCTTTGAGATGTAATATTAGATTATTTATTTGATGTCTTTCCATTTTTTAATGAATGAGCTCAATGCTATGAATTTTCCTCTAAGAACTTCCTTCATCGTGTCCCAGAGATTTTATGTTTTATCACTATTCTCATTTACCTCAAAGTATTTTTTTTATTTCACTTCTGATTTCTTCTGCTATTCACTCATCGCTTAATAGCATATTATTTAATATCCAGGTGTTAGAGTGGCTTCTATTTTTGTATTAGAGTAGCTTCTACTTTTTGTCTTATTGTTGATTTCTGATTTCACTCAATTATGATCTAATAGAATACAACATATTATCTGTTTTTTGTGTATTTAAGAGTTGCTTTGTGGCCTAAGATATGATCTGTTTTAGAAAATGTTCCATATGCTGCTGAGAAGAAAGTATATTCAATCATTGAAGGAGGAAATATTCTACATGTTTCTGTTAAGTCTAAATTATTCATCGTGTTTTTTAGTTCTACATCTTCTTTATTTAGTTTTTGTTTGTGAGATCTATCTCATGATGAGAGAGGCATGTTGAAGTCACCCAGTATTATTGTGTTGTGGAATACTTGACTTTTGATATTGAAAAGGATTCTTTGATGTAGGTAGATTCTCCATTGTTTGGGGCATAAATATTTATGATTGTTATTTATTATTGAATGATTCCCTTAAGCAGTGTGAAATGGCCTTCTTTGTCTCTTCTGATTGACTTTGGCTTGAAGTTCACTTTATCTGATATGAGAATAGAAACTCTTGCTTATTTATAAGATACATGTGAATTATATGTTTTTCCCATCCTTTTACATTCAGTCTGTGGATGTCTTTGCCTATGAGGTGAGTCTCTTGGAGACAGCATATTGTTGGGTCTTATTTTTTAATCCATTCTGCCAACCTATGTCTTTTGGTTGATGAGTTAGGCCATTTACCTTCAATGTTGTTATTGAGAGAGGATTTTTAATCCCAGTATTTCTAGTGTTTAATTTGTATTAGTTTCTCCTTTAATTGACCTTTCTTCTATTGTAGTTCCTCCCTCTGCTGGTTTTCACTTTTATTTTTCATTTCTTCATGAAATATTTTATTGAGTACGTTTTGTAGTATAGGCTTTCTAATTGTGAATTTTTAAAAATTTTGTTTATTGTGGAAGGTTTTTATTTCTACTTCAATTCTGAAGCTTAAGTTGTTGGGTATTGTATTCTTGGTTGGCATCCATTTTCTTTCATAGTTTGGTATATATTATTCCAAGACCTCCTAGCTTTTAGGGTCAAGGTTAAGAAATCAGCTGAATCTGGATTGGTTTACCTTTAAATGTGACCCATCCTTTTTCTCTAACAGCCTCTAAAATTCTATCCTTATTCTGTATGTTAGGCATTTTCATAACAATGTGTTAGAGCATTTATGATCCAAACATGTCCCAAAGCCCCACCTCTGAACACTGCTGCATGGGGAACCAAGCCTTCAACACACAAGCCTTTGGGAAACATCCAGGTAGATACCACATCTGTTTACTCATTGCTGTTTTCCCAGTGATCAGGATAATGAATGAACCAAATGCTATCCCTCTCAGAGTGTCCTGTTAATATGGTGACAATTCATGGTCTTCTGTCTGTTGGTCTTAATATAATACTGATAAAGTTAAGCCTAATAGCCAATATTAAATTTTGGAGATCTTCATTCATTGTTCATTCATCAAACATTTGTCAGGTGCCTGCTCTATGCCAGGCTGGAGCAGAGTCAGTGTCAGGGAGAGTAGAAGGAGGTTCAGTCAAAGCTGTGGGTGGATGGGAGTCAGGAAGGCTGATGGAAAGATTTGACATTTTTCTGAGTTGGGAAGCTCTTGGAGAGTTTGAGCAGAGGAATGACATGATGTAACTTACTTGTGACTAGAATCTCTCTGACTGCTATTTTGACAATGAACTGAAGAGGGTGGCCATGGCAGAGGTGGGGAAACCATTTAGGAGCTGTGCAGTAATAAACCTGGTGAGAGAAATGAACCATGGTGCTGTGAACCATGATGATAGCATTCTGGATTTATTTTGAAGATCAGTCATACTGATAGATCAGAAGTGGGAAGTAGTGAGCAGGAGCAGGTTTGGGGCAATGAGAATAACAGGGTAAATTATGAAAACAAACTAAAACAAAAGGGAAGGGCAATTTGCTTCACCTATTTAAACAAGGCCTATAATATCAGGAGCTCAGTTTGCACATGTTACAGTGTAAATGCTAAGTAGGCAGCTGGATATATGATTCTGAGGATCAGCATAGAAGCCCAGGCTACAAATACAAATTTAATTCTGTGGGATTTTGTTGCTGTGAGCAGTTTGCTTTGAATCCCAAGACTCAGGGGAGTACCATACACAACACTGCTTTAGAGGCATGTAAAGGTCCCTTGGGAGAAATTTCATATTATGTTTTGTAGATCAGATAAATTAAGCTGCTAACTTGTACCCATGTAAAGAGCTACTTGCATTTTAAAGGACAATGGATTCTTTATTTGTGTTCAGTATAACTTCTCTTCTTTACAGTTAGTTTAAAAATAAAACATGGCTTTTCCTCAAGTCAGTAAAAATCAGTGATACTGGCCATTTTAAGTGCAGTATTTACTCTGAACATCCTTTCTTACCTTGCTTTGTTCTTCTCAATAGTTGTGTGTTCACAGTTAACAAGTTAATTTTAAGAAATGTAGAAGGTATCAGTAGGGAATAATGCAGAGTATACCAGATTTAATCTTTGATTTATGGAATAATAACTGTAAGAAAATTGGGAGCTATGAGTCATATAGAACCATTGTTTTCATTGCTAACCACTTTAAAATATTAACCACTGGTATTCTAGTTAATATACCAGTACTTTGAAAACTCTGAATATTATTTAGTGAGAAATTATAGAAAATAGCGATCTTGATACAGTGGTGTGAAATGAATTTATTAGTTATTGAAATCTTTAACCATTCTTTTCATATTTGGCCTTACCTTCTTGGTTAATTAACATTTATGGAGAGCGTTTGACCATGGCTGGGGGGGTTGGGGCAGTTGCTGCAGGCACCACCTGAGAAAGGTAAACATAGAGATTGAGTTGGTAAAAGCAGAACTTTATTTTTCTGAGAAATATTTTTGGAAGGTCTACTGTGTTTTAGACTGCTCATTTAACCTAATGGATGTAAGATGTAGAGAAACAAGATGGTCTGAAGACGGTACATGGATAGAGGAAAATAGAATCAAGTATCACAGAGGCAGCATCACTGGGTCCTACCCAGCTCTGCACTGTGGACTTAATGGTAGAGGCTGACCTACACATTGTGGCCATGTGCCCCAGCTATTTAAGCACTTTGGGTGAATAAACTCAGAACAGCAATCCTGCTGATGTAGGTACCCTAATGATCTCCATTTTGCACTTGGGGAAACTGAGACAGTTGTAACTTGCTTAAGTTCACAAAGCTCTAAGTGGCAGAGCCAGAATTTGACCTCACTAGGTTAGATTTTTGGAGTGCTTCCTTCCAGCCAGGCTAAGTATGCATGCCTGTGTACATTTATCTAATGAATCTCTGTAACCCCACTAAAAGATAAGTCACCCCCATTTAAACCCAAAATTGCAGAAGCTTAGTGAGAGGACCCCAAAAGACACAGTAAGCAGCTGAGCTGAGGACCATGTTGTCACCTGGAAAAAATGAGGAGATGATGTAAAACACCTTGCCCTTGTGTGTAATGACAATGGCATCCCAGGTTACCTGACCACACCATTCCAATTCCAGGAAGGGAAAGCAGCAGGGTCACTGTGAGCTTTAAATATTTGTTTAAGAATTAAAATGTAAACCTGATATGTACAAAAACTCCAGAGTAAATTATTTCTAAGTGTGTAGAAAAGTAATGCAGTTCTCTGGGAGCACAAATTCAGTTAATGCAATACAATTTTTGTTATTACTTTGCGTCACATCAGTAATTAGTTTTATTGTTTTTTACCTTGTTTATTCAGCTTTGAGCATATGTTACTTTGTAAGTGATTCTAATCCATCAGTCTAAAAACAAATTAGTGATCACATTCCTCTGTCAACAGTAACTGTAATGGATTACTATGTCTCTCACTGTGTGAAAACACTCACTTCTCCAGCAGCTTGGGTCCCCTGAGCAGTATTCACCAATTAGTAAGAACCCAGGTGAAGCAAATGCCATCTGTGAGTACACACCTGGTGCCATTAGGAGAGGGCACTTTTCAGTGGTTCCCTGCAGTAAAAACCCAGCATGATCTAACACAGCAAAAATTAACAAAAGCTATTCTTTTTTCCTCCAAGTAAATATCATATGCTTCAAAAAATGTTATTCTCTTTCTCAGCAGAATTTTGAAAGCCTTTTTTGATTGGATTAGCATTCTATCAGATTTTGCCTAGTTCTGTGCTAAATTGTGTTTTCTTTTTAATGTGACGATTTCTTGTATCTGTTGATCACAAGTCACTAATCCCTTTATGAAAACTTCATCTTTCCCTGTGGGTTTTTTTCCCACTCATGTTAGTATCTTTTTAAAAATCTTTTTCTTGTAGGAAAATCAGAAAATATCATGAAAAAGGAAAATAATTGTAATTCCACTATTTAGTTATAATCTTTCTTAATATTTTGAGTTTATCTGCCCAGAGGTTTTTCTAGTTAGATATAGATATGTAGGTTAAATAAATGCCCATATGATTTTGAAAAATTAAAATGTGCTCATATCACAAATGCAACTTTCATTTACTCTGTCTTTAATACCTTTTTACATTTTTGAAGCATTATTTTTGCTGGCTTCAGGGCCCTTCTTTCAGACTGACTTCTCCCTACCCTGCTTGTAATCCAGTAAGAGCAGCTCCCGGAACACTGTGCAGATGTAGTTTTTAGTATTTTCTTATATCCGGTGATATCATGTTGTGATAAATGCCATTTGTAGTTTCTGCACATTTTCATTGGCTAGAGAATTTCACTTTAGTGATGAATGTCTTGATTTAATTTTACCATTTTCTCCGTTTGCCCCTCTTATCTAGTTGTGGTGAATAAGGTAAAATGTGTTCAAGAAAGCTGAAGCAGACATTGTAATCAGTTTGCTTGTTCATAGGAGACTGTCTCAGGCCTTTAATTTTTCTAACTTTAGACATGACTCTAGGGCTAAGCTTTGATTGCCTATAAAATTTAATGATGTGCTAATTAAATAATTATAAATTTATTAGATCAGCTGTTTCCTGAGATGTGTTTATTTGATTAAGGGGAAGAGCGATGGGGAGGCCCTTTTGTTGCAGGTCCTATCTCAGGCACTTCTTGTTTCCACAGCACAAAAATTCAACCAGGCCCGTGTTCCAACCTCTGTCTCTTTCCTCCTTTGCATAAAGGACAGGAGCCTCAGGCTCCTGGTCCTAGAAAGTGATAGCATGCACCACCTCAGCCATGACTCCAGAGCACATGTTTCTAGGGCTCCTACAGAGGTGTGCATGTGTGTGCGTGCTCCCCCAAATGCAAAACATGACTCGGGCACATGATTTTATCCACCCATTTGAAGATGAGTTGTCTGCTATACCCATAAAATCTGCAAAAAGAAAAGGTGGGGAAGAATGAAAGCAGCCTGAGACCTCACTCAGAACTGCCGCTTGTGTCTCCAGTTTCCCTGTTCCAGCGCCTGTCAGCTCCTCCCTGCTACGAGACTGTTTTTTGCTACTATTTCAAGATCTCATCTCAGAAGTAAATGTTTTGTAGTTTATTTTGGCATGGACCTTAGCATATTTTTTTTCCATCATTTCCATTTTTGTTCCTAACTTATTTTCTCCTGTCTGTGTGGAACTGTGGTAGTGCAGCTCTGTGCCCAAGTCCTGGGTGCCGGAGTTAGCTCTGAGGTTTACCTCCAAACTCTGTCACTTATTAATAGCATGGTTTTAGGGAAGTTTACTCAACTTGTTGTGCCTCAGTGTCCATAGCAGCAAAACAGGAATGTAATAATACAGAACCAACAACTGATCAAACAGTACATGCATTAGAGCGTCACCTTGCCTCCCAGCTCAGAGCAAGAACTCAGAACAGGTGCCCTTTCCACCCCTTTAAGTCCCTGTAGCTTTAGGCAGCAATAGATTTTGCCCGCAGTCTCACCTGGTGTCTGCCCTTCCCCTCTCCCTCTGGCCTGTCCCCACCCACCCTGCATGTGAGCATGGTAAGGAGAGTCCTGGAACTTGGGACACCACTGCCAAGAGCTGCCTTGTTCTTCACTTGACTTGTGCACACCTGTTTCCTGTCTTCTCCTTCTGATAACACTGGAGAACGCAAACAGAACCCAACTTATTTACCAAAAATAATCCACATCTTATTCAGGGCCTGCCCTGAGCCTTGCTGGCCTTCCCGTCAGCCCTGTCCACTCGGCTCAGCCTGAAGTGTTTTCCAGCTTGCGTTTAGCCTCCTCTGCACTTAGTGTTTTGTTCTTTGCCCAGTATTTAGTGGTTTGTGATCATGTGCTTTCACCAGTGGTGTGGTTTCAACTCAATAACAAGAATAATTCCTTGACCACTTTGCCATATTACCCCATTTTCCTTAGTGAAAATATAGCTCATAAGTTAGGGGAGCATCATTTTACCTGTAAGTCAAATTTATAAATTTATGAAAATATTTGTCCGCTTAAAGGACAGTTGTGGTGGTTTTTTTTTTCTTTCCCTCATTGCTTTGGCATAAAAGATAATTCCTTGTGTACATAGTCACTGACCATCTGTTTTGTGGGCTGTCAATTGTAGACTGTCTTTAAACTTAGAAATGTCTTTTTTCCTGCTCTTTTCTTTCCTATCTTTTTCCACTTCTTTTCTTTCTCTCTTTTTTATAATTTATTTTTTAAATATATTTTTTAGATGTTGATGGGCCTTTATTTTATTCATTTATTTCTATGTGGTGCTGAGGATCCAAACCAGTGCCTCACACATGCTGGGCAAGCACTCTACCACTGAGCCACAAACCCAGCCCTTTTTATTTTATTTTTTTTTGCATGTTGATTAGATTGGATGTTTAAAAATATAGAGAGGTTTAAAAAGAATAATGAAATGCTTCCTGTTCATTTTTCTACTGTGGCGAAGTACCCGTAACAAAATTTACCATTTTAACCTTTTTTACCTATATAGTTTAGTACTTTAGCCCCACTAGATACATTTCAATTTTTGTGCAAACATCACCACCATCCATCTTCAAAACTTTTTCATTATCCCAAGCTGAAACTTTGCACCCATTAAACAATAACTCCCCAATTCCCATTTTCTACCAACCCCTGGTAACCATCATTTTGCTTTCTGTACCTGTGAATTTCGCCATTCTAGGTTCTTTATATAAACAGAACCATGCGATATCTGTTCTTTTGTGTCTGAATTATTTGACTTAGTATACTGTTGGCAAAGTTCATCCATGTTGAGGCATGTATCAGAATTCAATTTCTTAAGACCGAATCCTATTCCCTTGTGTATATGGGCCACATTTGGTTTCCCCATTCATTCATCTACAGGCATTTGGTTTGTTTCTACCTTTCAGCTATTGTGAACAGTGCTGCTGTACATATTGGTGTGCATAAATATCTGTGCACATCCCTGCTTTCAGTTCTTTGGGGTCTCTGCCTACAAGTGGAATTTCTGGATCGCATGATAATTTTATGTTTGATTTTTGTGAGAAACTGCAATACTGTCTTCCACAACTGGTTGCACCATTTTACATTTCCAGGCTTCCTAATAAATTTACAGACTTTTTTTTTTTTTTTGGTTCCCGGGGATTGAACTCAGGAGCACTCCACCACTGAGCCCTATTTTGTATTTTGTTTAACGACAGAGTCTCACTGAGTTGCCTAGGGCCTCAGCCTCCTGAGCCGCTGGGATTACAGGTGTGCACCACCATGCCCGGCTACAGAGAATTTTTTAAAAAGCTTTTTGATATATGAAATGTATATGTATACATGTGTGCATATGATAACTTAGCAGGAAATCATGAAATAGCATGAGAACTGCATAACCAGATATTTTACTTTTTAATGTTTTCTCCAGATAATTTTAGGTTCATCAGATTAGTTTACAATTAGTACTAGTGATACCTTCTGTTTGGATAGAAATTTTCTGCTGTCACAAGAGTGTGGGGAATCTAGTGTCTGCTGTCTTTTTAAATCCAGACCAGGTTTTTGGTGTGTGGGATCAGCTATAGGTAGAGATTACTTGGTGTTTGGTTACATTAAATAACAAATTACTGAAACAATCCACAGGTTTCTGTACTTTTCAAGCTATATATTTACTCATTCAGAGTTAATACTTAAGCTCCTATTCTTTCTAAAGTAGTCAGCTGACTGCCATAAGTAAAGAATCCCTATACGTTTTTTCCACAGGTCTCAAAAGCATTTATTCATTCACATCAACGAGCTTTGACTTCCTGGCTGGGCCCAGTGCCACATGGGTAGAAGTGGGGTGTTGATTGCAGACAAGTGATCACACAAGTCCAGTAAAGTACTGCTAATTTCTGTTCTAGGGAAGTGTAGTGCAGAGTGCTTGGGAGTTGATGGCAAGGGAAAGATTTGAAGAGGAGGAGAGAACGTATCATCAAAAGATCTCAAAACCCTCCAACTTCTTCCAGAAAAGTATCCTCCCTAGAGTACTCAATGTCCAGAATAAAGCAGTGAAAACTGCTTACCTAGCACTTTGACATCATCTCTCATTTGTTGAAATGAGTATCATATTAAGGAAGCAGCAGTTAACTTTCATCAAACCCAGGCAATAAAATTACCCAGTTTCAAAATTCTATGCATATGAGTGTGTGGCCTTACTTTAAGAAAATTCATCCTGAAATAAGAAATAGCCAACATTTTAAAGTAATATCTCACAGAAATTTCTGTTTGAATAATTACTGAATTTGGGCGTGAAAATGTCCTTTCAAAGCTGAACAAGCTCAACAACTATTTCTGATATCACAATTTTCACGTAAGTTACAGCTGAGATAACAAAGATAAGCTACTCCTCAGATAAAATCTTCTAATTTTTAAAAATTTCCTTGTGTTTAATCTTGGTTAATATTTTTTAAATCCTTATTTTTTTAATTAGTAAATAAAAACATGCTAGTAATAATTAGAAGTAAATGAAGTGTGAAATTTCCTCCCTCTCCTCCCTCCACCAATCCTCCCCAAAAGTAAACACTGAGAGTTTGGCATATCTCCCTCCAAAGCATGCAGTCATTTGGAGTACGCACTACTTGAGAAGGGGGAAAGAGGGAAGAAGCAGGGAGAGGGAAAAAGGAGAGATTGTGTGTGCGCACACACAAATAACTTCAAATTAAAAACTAAAGGAGACCTTGTCATAATAATGTTCTATAGAATGGTTTCTTTCTCATTTAATACAAGGTGCCCTTGATCTTTTTCTGCCAGTATATTCTGCCTCACTCTTTCCTGTATGATTTTTTTCGGTTTGAACATGGTTGTTTTATTCACTAACACTGCTGGTGTTCACGACGCTTTGGTATTGTACACACGCTGCGGTGAACACCCTGGCCTGTGCGTGTGTGCACAAGTGGTTGGTGTTTGTACAGGACAGCTGCCTGCGGTGGGATTGCTGAGGCATTTGTCATTTTAATACTCTGGTAGGTAGCACTGAATTGCTCTCTTGGGTGCTTGTACTTGACCTATTAACTTATCCCTTCAGCCCTAGATTTTGCAATTATAAACAGCTTTCGCTAATCTAGTAGGTGAAAAATGGAATGTCATTACTTATTGTCCATTCCTGGATTGTTAGTAAGATACTCTTTTTCTAGATAAATCATGGATGTATTTGCTAGATACATCTATTAATATTCTCAAAATTTTCTCTTCATAACCTTTTATTGGCATACTTGTCATATTCTTACTGATTTTAAATAATCCTTTTTAAATATGACTCCTCTATTATATAATTTGGAAAACTTTTTTCATTTTGTTCTTTTTACTGTGTATATGGTTAGTTTTGCCAAATAAAAGTTTTAGATTTTCATATGGTCGTATCTGCCAACTTTTCCCTTTTTGGTCTTTGGGTTTGATACCATGATTATAATGACCCTTCCAAACCCAAATTATGGAAATAGTCACCAATGTATTTTTCTTATTTCCATAGTTTCATTATGCTAAATTGGTGATTCATTTGGAATTTATTTTTATGTAACATATTAGGGTAGAAATTTAATTTTAATTGGATAATCTGTCCTTTAGTCATTATTTAGAAATAAAGTCTTTATCATGTGCTTTTCATGAGAGCGAGAGTCCCCAGTCTGACTTGTTATATTCCATTGTGTTTCACATTTGTCTTGCTGGGGAGCAGTGCTGTGCAGGGAGTTAGACCTGAGCACGGGCTCTCAGCAGCCCTGAGTCCAACCTGAGCAATCACTTACTGGCTGTGTGACTTTACAATGATGCTGTCTTCCTAAATTCCAGTTTTCCCCTCTGTAAAACAAGCAGTATACAAGCTACTTTCCAGGGTCGTGAGGATTAAATGAGATAACATGTGGAAAATACCTAGGGCAGTGCTGGCCCACCTGACGCAGGTCGCCTGGTGCTGTAGCTGTGAATGCTGACCCTGACGCCGTGTCTCACTGCATAAAAGGGCAAAACCCCTTTATGTTTCTTTTCAAAAACTGAATGTCCCAAGTTTTGAAATGAAGTTCATTAGTATTTTGACTACAGTTGATTGAAATATACAAGTTGAATTTGGGGGACATTGGTATAATGTTCAGAGTTGCTTTGTTGTAGATGAATCTCTGTGTTCATATAATTTGATTTTACTTTGTGATCATTCTGGGAGTCTTGCTTTCAATGGTTTTATAAGACAGTTTATTGATGTGATGAATGCATTTGATTTCGTTCTATTTTATGTCATTTTTTACCTTTAATGCTAGTTAAATAGTTTTTACACTACGTCTAGTGTTTGCATTGCTCTGCTTGTGTGTATTTCTTGTTACTTGAACATTTACAATTATTTTTATTGGCATGTTATAATTATACACAGTAGTGGGATTTGTTGTGTCGGATCATACAGAAGGGAGCATAACTTGATCATTCTCGTCCCCCACGACTTACCCTTCCTTCCCGCCCTCCCCCATCTGCTTGCTGTACTCTTCTGATCTCCCTCCTATTATTGTTATGTTAGTTAATATGTATAATGTTCATTGGGAATGTTGGCACATGGACACGGCATCATTTGGTAGGTCTCACTCCCCAGGGCTTCCTCAGACCCTCGCAGTCAGTTTCTGAAGTCCTTCCCTGGGCAGTTATCTTCACCTGCACCCTCACATTCCCTCTCTCTCTTTCATCACTGGAGTTTCAGTTACTATAATTAGCTTTTCTGATGGTATTTCCAATAGGCTTCTTTTGGTGTTTATGGAGCAGAACTCCAACGTGCATGGCTTAACTAAATAGGGGTTTATTCTTCCCATAAAATGAAGAGTGGGCTGGTCAGAGTTGGGCTGGTTTTGTAGCCAGGCTGTGTGTGTCATCGGTGGCTCTGGCCCTTGACAGCCTCCCCTGGGGCTATTCTTGGCTTGTGACTTTTGGGTTCCTGTTTGTAATGGTCATATGATGGTTGTCCTGTCTCCGACCTCTCATCTGCATTCTAGACAGGGAGGAAAAAATTAAAGAGGAAAAGGAAAACAGGTGTCTTTATTGGGGAGGTGTCTTAGTCAGCTCTTTCACTGCTGTGACTGAAAGGACCCAACCAGAACAACTGTAGAGGAGGAGAGGTTTATTTGAGGACTCACGGTTTCAGAGGTCTTAGTCCATAGAAGGCCAGCTCCATTCCTAAGGGCTGGAGGTAAGGCTGAACATCATGGCAGGAGAGGGACGCAGCTCACACCACAGTGATCAGGAAGCAGAGAGACTCCACTCTCCAGATTCAAAATATATACCCCATAGCCATACCCCAATTCCCACCTCCTCCAGCCACACCCCACCACTTCAGTTAACCCCATCCAGGATTAAGTCACTGATTAGGTTAAGACCCAATCATTTCTCCTCTGAACCTTCTTATATTATCTCACAGGTGAGCTTTTGGGGGACACCTCACATGGAAACCATAACAGGAGGTAAAGCTTCCCTAGAAATCCTAACCCTGCATTGACCTCATTGACCATAACCATCACACGGTCACCCCGCGCAGCAGTAAATATTCTTAAATGGGCTCCTTGGCTCGCTAAACCCAATTGGGGTTCTATTAGTAAGAAAGAAAGGTATAAAGACAAAGGGTAAGCAGTTAGTTACGTGAGGTACAAGATTACTCTATGCCTCTGATAACACACATCCATCAATAACTTAGACCAGGAGTGGCCAACTCTTCGCACTTGCTCCAACTAAGGAAGATAAAAGTCCGTGTCCTGAAGGGGTCTACCTTTTTTCCTCTTCCACCTTCTGATTTTGTTCCTTTTGTTTTTAATCTACCCTGTCACTTTTATGTGATGTTCTTATTCTCTCCTTTAACAGATTCGGTATTTGTATCCCATCTTTTTGCTTCAACTTCTCTCATCACTGGCTTGATGTTATTCATCTCTAAATTTTCCAGAAGGGATTCATGCGACTATGTTGTTTCCATTCTTCCACGTTGCCGAGTCACTTTTATGCTAAGGTGATAGTTTGAGTATAAACTTGCTTTCTACTTGATTGGCTTGGTAACTTTGCCATGCCATATTTTTTGAGGTTGACTACCATTGAAAGTCTGAGGCCAGCCTGATCTTTCTCTTATAGGTAGCTTGATTTATTTTTCTCTAAATGCCCAAGGAATTTGTTGGTTTATCTATCTCTGAATCCCAGTGACCTAAGGTATGTCTTGGTGTTAATTCGTCTCTGTTCATTTGTCTTAGATAATACCTTTCCCTCTAATATGAACATTTATAGTGATGTACATTTCTTGAATTGCATCTGGAATGTTTTCTATCTCTGTTTCCCTAGGAGACACCAATCAGACATATTGATTCTCCACTGTCTTCCCCTGTTTCTGTTATTTTCTCTTTAGTTACTTTGTTTTCCATTTTATTTTCTGAACTTTCTTGAGCTTATCACACCGCTGGATGTGCTTCAGCAGGGCCTTTGATCCTTTTTTTCACTTCCCATATGGCCTGTTTTAAAAATGTGTTTATTTTAGTCTTCCTTTTTTACTTTTTGAGCCCTTACAATGATCATTCAGTTTTTTTTCTGAGTTCAATATTTTAGATTCCACATTATAAGTGAGCTTTTGCAGTATTTATCTGTGTGTGACTGACTTCACTTAGCATATAACATCCTCCAGATTAGTCCATGTTGTCACCAAAGCCAGAATTTCTTCCATTTTAAAGGCTGAATAGTATTCCATTGTATGTGTGTGCTTATGTGTTTGTATCCCATCTTTTTTCATTCATCCATCAACACTCATTGCAAATAATGCTGCACTGAACATGGGAGTACAGGTATCTCTTAAAGATAGTGATTTTATTTCCTTAGGACACATATCCAGAAGTGGGATTGCTAGATCATACAGTAGACATATTTTTAACCTTCTGAGGAACCTCCAAAGTTTTCCATAATGATTATGCCATCTACATTACCATCAACAGTGTGCAAGAGCTCCTTTTTCTCTGCAGTCTTATCTATAACTTTTTAGGAGAAATTTCCCTGCTGTGGCCTTGCTGGGGAGTGCCTGGATCTGAGCTGCCAGATCCCCTTTTCTCCCATCTGTCCTCATTCTGCCCATTTGGGATAGGACTTAACCCAAAGACGGTCAGCCTTTGGGCATAACAACAACTCATGGCTTGATGCAGGAAGTTTCACTTGGTCAGTTCTCAGTGTGGTGCATGCTGCCTAAGTTCAAATTCGGGCTCGGACACTTACTAGCTGTGTTACCTTAAGCAAGTTCCTAAGGGTCTCTGTGCCTCGGTTTCCTTCTCTGTAAAATACTAGATTCTGTATACTGTTCTTCTGAAAATTAAAAATACTGCAGTTAACCCACATCAGGTCCTCAGAACAGTGTCTGAATCAGACTCAAAGCTCCAGAAATGGTCGCCTTATTATTAATTTGTTAGAAGTTTGTTCTTAGGAAACTGAATGAGTTTCTAGTAGAAACTGTAGGTGGCATGTCATGGGATAGAGTAGTGGTTCTGCACACAGGTATGAGCAGATGGCTTCTGAGAAAGGCACAGAGGCAATTTGACAGAGAAGGGGATTCTCTTTTTCATTTTAAAAATTGATTGATTGATTGATTGATTGCAGTGCCAAAGATGGAACCCAAGGCCAGATGCATTGCTAGGCAAGCATTCAACCATCCCCAGTCCTATTTTTTTGAAAAAGAAAATGTTTGAATTTTTATTTCTTTATTTTTTCTAAAATTTTAAGAAGGAATTTAAGTCTTGAAATATTCAGTATATGGAGTGATTGATTCAGTTCATATATCCCAGTTCACTTCGTTTACATGCTCCAGTGTCAGAAAATAAATAATAATAAAAAGGAACAGTGGTTTTTATTCCTTTTTAAGGTCTTTGCCCTCTTGAGAATCTAGTGACATTATGCTAGTGACATTATGGACATTGCTGCAGCCACGTCCACATGTGCACATCAGCACACATACAAAATCAAGGTTGAAAGCACTTGTTGTGAAAAATGAATGGAGGGTGCAAGGCAAATCAGAGCCATCTGCCAGTCAGATGAATGAAGGATCAGCAACTGTCATCACAGCAGAAGGAGCTTTTTTCTAAAAAGATGGAAATGGTCTGAATGAGAAGAGAGAAACAGAAGCTGCGAGATGGCCCTTCAGTTCTGAGTCCAGTGATTGGTAACCCAGGATTCCTGTAAAATCCCTGTTTGTTTACAGTGAACATCCCTGGACATAACCAGGTTGGCATAGTCTCCAGTCTTGCAACCAAACTAGCCAGACAAAAAATAATGAGACTGACTTCTCCATGATAAAGAAGTACTGCTGTGTCGTTTCAGGTTGCTTGTGGCCAGCATTATGAAGTTCTTCTGTAGGGTGATTGTATCAACAGCAAATGCTTTCAGAATCAAGTGAATAACCAGCCACAGTTACTTTTCAAAGGCTGCTGACTTCCTTTTAGTAGGTTGAACACTTTCCAAGCACATCCTTCTTTTTTTTTTTTTTTTGGTACTCCAGTTTAAGGAAAAGGTAAGGAAGAGTTGACATCAACCTTGCTAGTAGATTTTTTTTTAATTTTTTTGTTACTTTAAAAAAGTTTTTGAACTTTAATTGAGGCAGAACTTCCTAAGATTTATAGCTGGGAAGGATTTTCTAGTCCCACTACTTTCATACATAAAGAGAGCTGGACCCCAATGTGTATGACTTACTCAGTCTCCTTTGGTACTCGCAATAACCTTGTGTAGTACATAACCTACACACAGTTAGTGAACTCCTTGCCCAAGATCAAAGATGCAGCCAGGGATGAAATTGATTGAACCCAGGTCTTCCTGATTACAAAGAATATGTTGCAATACCTCCTTGGGCTGTAAAATTCAGGCGGGAGAAGAGTGAAGACCTTTCTTGGTCTTTTTTTAAGCATCTGTTCTAGAAAAGAAAACTGGAACCTTACAATCCCCACATTTATTTACTTCCTTACAGCACTGCAGATTGAACCCAGGGCCTTGTGCATGACAGACAAATGTTCTACCACTGAGCTACAGCCTCATCCCTTTTAATTTTGTATTTTGAAACAGGGTCTCACTAAATCACCCAGGCTGGTCTTGAACTTGTCATGCTCTTGCCTCATTCTCCTGAGTAGCTGGGATTATAGATATGCAACACCACACATGGCAAAAATCCCGTTTTTTGATTGTTGAGCTAGACAGTCTTGAATTATCCACATAGCATCCTCCACCATGGCCATGTTGTCTTAACCAAGCAGATCTTTCTCCCTGTGCTGGAGCTGCTGCTGGACACTCAGCCAGCCTGCCTTACAGAGGCTTCCCATGGAACTGCCATTTGGTTGTGCTGGAGAGGATGTCAGGAAATACCAGGCAGCAGAGATCCATGGCTTGAACATTAGAATAACTAATACTTATTTACAGAGGATCTGCAGGACGGAGGGAAGGTTAGGAGCAGTGGCTCTAGAAATAGGGTGAGTCTCAGATCTTTCCCTTTAATACCTGAGGGACCTTGGGCAGGTACCTACCACCTCTGAAATTTCAGTTTCTTTGCGATATAGGAGTTTCTTTTTGCTTGTTTAAGTATGTACTACACAGGGTTGTTGAGGATCCACTTAACACAGTGCCTGATGTGGTGATGCTTGGTAAATGCTGGCTGCTATTGTCCTACTTGAAAATGGTTTACACAAAAAACAAGGAGGTGGTAGCATTAGCCTCCCTACTAAAATTGCTCTATTTTGGTTAATGTTTAAGTTTTTGAACTGAAAGCAAGTCGTGATTTTCTAGGCTTTTATATGTGGGAAGGATTGCTTTCCTTGAAAATGCTAACTGCTGTGTTTAGCTGACAAAACCATTTTAAAACTACAGTCATTTTATGAGCATAAAATATTAGTTTCAAAATACACAAAATGCATATGCATTTTATGACTGTAATGAAGAGAGGTGGAAATATGTTCTTGTTGTTTCAAATTGTTTTGTAGCTAAGTCATTAAATAATATGTCTGCTGTTTCCCTGTTTCTCAGCAGCATAATAAGGCATCAGTCCCCACATCTTTTAGGACTATAAATTTTATAGATTTAAAAAAATGTATTCTCATAATATTACTAAGAAGTAGCTAGCAGATAAAAGTAGTTTACTTTATTTATAATAGCATACCTTGTGCCTCACTGAATAGAAATTTGAGGCAAAATAGTTACTTACTTACATTACACAGATGAATTGTGAAAATTTCACCTAACTGAAAAGTTTTATGATATGGCTATTCTTCCCACTTGTCTTTACTCTCGTCAGTTAAAAGCACCAATTTTTTAATTATTAAAAAAAATTAAGAGGGACTGTATTATACTTGAAGGAGAAAGACAAAATCCTATTATTGTGATAGACATGAATCAGGGGTTTTTTTTGTTCTTTGTTTTTGAACTGGGGATTGAACTCAGGGCACTCGCCCACTGAGCCACATCCCCAGCCCTATTTTGTATTTTATTTAGAGACAGGGCCTCGCTAAGTTGCTGAGGCTGGTTTGAACTCTTGATCCTCCTGCTTCAGCCTCCTGAGTCGCTGGGATTACAGGCGTGTGCCACCGCGCCCAGCAAATTAGGGTTTTTATACTGAATTTTAAACTCGTATTTAAAGTTGCATTCAGGAATTTTTTATAATATCTGCAAGTAAGTACATCCATTGACTAGGTATAGGCCAATTGATAAATACAGTGAAATGACTCATGGTTCATTAATAGCATGTACATAGTATACTATTTCCAAAGGAAATTTTATTCAAGTGTTTCCCCCCTCCCTTACTGTCTTAGTCTACTTTCTGTTGCTGACAACACAGTACCACAGACTGGAAAAGTTAAAAGAAAAGAGGTTTGTTTGGGTGCACAGTTCTGGTCCAAGGTCAAGGGTCTGCAGCTAGGGACAGTCACCTGTCTGGCAAAGTCTGTAGGTGGCTCATAGCATCACATGGAAAGAGACAGGGAACACATGTTCATGTTCCCTCTGGTCTCTCCCTCTTCTTGTGAAGGTGCAAGTCTTCAGTGATAGGTGCTTCACCCCATGGCCTTAGCTAATCCTACTTACCTCCCTGAGGTCCCACCTCTAAATACCATCGTCAGACTAAATTGCTGCCCTCTTAATGCCTCATGCTAGGGATTAAATGCCAACATGAGTTCCAGGGGCCAAACCACATTCAAACCACAGTACCTAACATTTGACAATATTGCTCAATAATGGCAATCTATTGCAAACTTGATTGGTTGGGATGGAACTGAATTCTTTAAATTCAGACTTAGTAGTGCTATAGCAATTAGGTATAGAGAAACCAAAAGGATTTTTTAAATGATTTCAAAGTTCAAGACCACAGGTCATAATTCCTATTGATGCTCCCAGTTCTTCCTGCCACAACCTGTACTGTTCCTTGGGTCTGGACGTCTGAGCCATCCAACTGTTCCTGCCTAATCCTTACTTGACCTTCTGGGCCCTGCTTTTGTTCAGTGAAACCTTCCCCAAACTCATGGGGCCTCCTGTTGAACACTGGTAGCAGCACTCTGCTCCCTGGCCCAGGTTTGTCTGGATTATAATAGTGCAGTTATCTGTAATTTGGGAACTCTGCCCCTCACTTGATTCTTAAGTTCGATCAGGGCAGGAACCAAATGTCTTTTTCACTGCTTTATCTTTAGTGTCAGACATCACATTAGACACAGACATTCTCAATGAATACTTATGACAGATGGATGAATAGATTCCTTATTTAGTATGCTATAGCTAAGAGATAACCAACTGGCTGCTTTCATAGGGTTTGATCACATTAATTGCTACTAGGTCAGCATGAGTAAAAGATAATATATAGGTATGCAAACCCAGCAAGTTGATTTTGTCGTTTTGACTATCAATGTTATTGGTACTATTAAACTCCCAAGAAACTAATTTGTATGCCAGAATCCACCTTTTGAACTTACAATAGGAAACGTATCTAAGAACTGGGTCTCTGGTCTGTACCATGTCTTAGTGTGGCTGAGACAGTAGTCGCTGAATAACCTTGTACCTCTTTACATTTCCTGGCCTAACTTGCAGTTAGGCTAGGACCACTTGACTAGTGCAGGCCAGTAAACTATGAGCAGAAGTGGCATGTGTCACTTTGCAGTTGGGGCAAGTGAGAGCCAATGTGCTTTGATTATTTCTCCTTTGTGGTGGCAACTTAGTAGTCCATGTGTTCCCGCTGGCAAATCTACAAGATGGAGGATGGTTGCCTGACCAGGACTAGGCTTACATGAGTAAGATGTAAACCTTTGTTGCGTTGGGCTTGAGATTTCAGAGGCTTTTTTGCTATTGGAGCATAACCTTGAATTTTTCTGATTAATAAAATGAAGAACTTTCTCTTGGTTTGCAGGTTTCCATTCAGAGAGACGGATTAAGATATACAGGTTGTTTCTTGGGAAAACCCTTACTTTTGGAGCTTTCTGTTTGTTTCCCTGTACTTGGTTTCTAAAATAATAACTGTGCTTTTTGTAAAAAATTATGAGAAAAAGCACTCACATAAAAACTTAGAACACTTAAGCAACTGATGCTTACTAACTGGAATTTTTTATTGTACTTTAGACAAGATTGGGTGCATTCAGGGTGGTATGGCTACAGACATGGAATTTTATTGTACTTTAGAAATATTATTTTTAATTCTTTTTGAACCAAAAGTTTGCAATGGTTTCTTCTATCCTAATAGTTTTGCTATCTTCTTGGTGAATAAGGAAATATCCAAGGTAAAATGATCACCTTCTATAAATCAAGATCTTAGCAATCTTCTATTTTTTCCTGTAGTTTATGTATTCCAAAACGATCTTTTAGCAGGAGTGTATACAATAAAATGGATCTCTTAAGAGAGAATTTTTTCATTAAGTCGTTTGTTTGTTTTTTGTAACAGAATCACATCTGAGTACTTGAACGCCTATTTTCTCTAAGATACTCTTAGACTCTGCAAAGATGAGTCATTCGCCTCTCTTGTCCTCAGTTTTGCCCTCTATAACAGAGACTGCTGACTGTTTACCAGACTTGTTTCCCGTCCTTTGTGACATACCTTCCCTTTCACATATATGTGCCATGTGACTGAGTACTAAGGCATTAATTCTCATTCTCTGCCCGCTTCTGGTCATTGATGCCCAAGGAGAACTCAGCCATTGTGGAAGATGGAAGAATTGTTGTCAGATAGTAGCTAAATGACTGCATGGAGCAAAGGCCCACTCCTTGCCCCAAAAAACATTGGTATTGGAAACGTGGATTAAAATAAACCTCTTGTGTTAAGCCACTGAAAGTTTGGGTTGTATTTGTTATTGCAATTAGCATTACCCTTGGGCAACTTTTAGTAGGTAGTACAGCAATTCTAAAGTATATAAATTTTTAAGAATGATTAATTTATGCCTTAATTTGTAATGCATCCCATTTGGAAGAAGCATGGTTTCACTTAAAATAGTCTGCTAATTCTTAGTCTTGATTTCATTATTCCAAATTACTGGACTTTTTTGTTGTTGTTGTTGTTAATAAAACAGCCAACTAATAGCTACCCTGACTAAGTAGGTCCTTTGTTTATCCTCCTTCCTCCCACACTATTTTATATGGTTATATTTCTGTGTTTATAAATCTAGAGAGCATTTACTCTTATTTATAAATGCAGTAGGAAAAAAAGAAGGAACAACATTTCAGCATGAAAATGTTTTTTATGTGGTTGACCTGGATCCTGGCAGGTCACTTTCCAAAACAGTGTTGCTGCCTTGAGAAATTTACCAACATATAAAAATTACTCCACATTCAACTTCTACCTAATGTTCAAGCCAGTAATGTAGTTATCTTGGTTTGTGTCTCTCCTCACCATTTCACTTTTCTCTGGTCACTCACAGACAGAATCAGTCCAGTTTCCTAAATATCTTTTGAATCTTAACTACCTCCATGCTCTACTTTAGTCCCAACTCACACCCTATGAGTGCAGTAGTCTCTCAGCATCTCCCTAGATCCCATTTTAATGCTTCCATGCTGTGGGCAGAGTTAGCTTTCCAAAGTGCAGACCTCAACAGCTCATGCCTCTGAAGAGTGTCCCTCACTCTTGGGATAAAACCTAATTTTCAATTTTTTGCAGTGTTGGGAATCAATTCCAGGGCCTGGCCCATGACAGGGAAGCACTCTATGCTGAGCTACATTCCCAGCCCAAGCCTCAATTTCTGATTATGACTTTTAAGACCCACATTATCAATGATAAAGTCCCCTTTCTTGTCTCCCACTGTCTCTTCTGCACTCTGCTCCAGCCATGGCTCCAGCCATCTTTGAAACATGCCCTACCCTTTTTAAGGCCTTTCAGCCTCTGACCCTGCCCTGACTCTTCCCATCATGTCTCTTTCACCCTATCACCTTGGTAATTCCTGCCCATCCTTTGATTTTCTACTAAGATGTTACTTCTGGAATCACCCTCCCAGACCTTGAGGTCCAGGTTCACTGCTCTTCATTCTTATTCTGATATCAACCTTGTTCCTCTCAAACAGCTCCTGTGCTGTGCTGGCCTGTCTCCTCTCCTTGGCATCACAGGTCATGATTATGAGGATTGCCATCACCTCTAATCCTTAGCACAATGCCTGTTTGTTACATAAATGAGTGATATGATGTGAGAACCCAGTATGTTTCAGACTGTCTATAGGGTGATATTTAAGAATATACTAAGGAAGACTGTAGTCAGTGCCAGAATAGGAAGTATTAGGAAATTCTCAGTACTAAAGATCATTTGCAGAAGAAACAATGAGAGCTGAGTACATTTTGAAAACTGAATGAATAGGATGTGCTGATAGATTGGTTGGTGGGTGTGAATGACTCCATGTTAAAAAGTTGTATTTGCTTGATGAAATTGTTCATGAAAACATAATACTGCAATGATGGCTAGGGTTATTATTGAGGATCACATGACCTAATGACATGCATTGTGAAGTTTCTACCTAACCAAGTGCTTGGCATTTTGTAGTTACTCACTAAAATTATGTTCCTGATTTTTAAGTGACTTAGTATCTTGTCCAGGCAAGAAAACCCAGCGTGTTACAACGTGCTACCATTCCTAAGCAAAACTGTGCAGCAGGTGAAGTTGGCAGCCTGTGTCTGCTGGAACTGCTGCAGCCTCACCCTCATTCCACACATAGCCCTGCAGGCGCCTCAGGGTCAGGACCTCTCCCCTTGACCTAGTGCTCCAGTTGTCTTTCCAGCTCCATCACTTGGAGCATTTATGACTCTGAGGCTGGTTTTTTTCCCCCTCCAATGGAAACTGCTTTTTTATTACTTTGTACTTTGCTTCTACTTCTCTGATGCTGCTGTGTGACCACACTGTTTTTCTGTGACTCAGTGTAGATGTCGCAGCCTAAAGTGTTAGGAGCATTTACTCGACTATCAGACCACTGGGTGTGAAACCTGACACTAACTCCCTTGACCCTTTTGACCTTTGGTGAATGTGGTACTAGACCTTGCTTGTCCCCCTTTTTTTAGTATGTAAAATGGGAATGGAAAATCTTAAACTTGTGAGCACTGAATAATTGTTAGCCATCATGAGTCACAACGAACTTCAGCCAATTTTATGGAACTCTACCAACTTCTGCACCGATGCTTGAGTCCCTGCACTCCCCTCTTCTCATCTCTCCTTTGATCTTGTTTTCACTTAGATGTCTCACAGGAAACTCAACCTCAAAATTCAAAACCAAACTTAGCAACTTCCCCATTAGGCCAAGCTCCTCTCCTTACAGCAGGATTCTTTGGCTACAAATAATAGAAAATCCAAACAGAAGTGGCTTGAACCACAAGAGAAGTTATTTCTCTCCTTTGACAAGAAGTCTGGAGGTGGGATGAATCCAGCATTGGGTGACTTGGGCTCAGTCCTGTCCTCTAGCACCTTGTCCTTTCCATTTGGTCAGCATTTTGACTTGTCCTTTAAACCTGGCTCCCTCCCCTCAAGACAGAAATTCGGGCAACTCATGCATTAGACAATGTTCTTAAAGGATTTCCCTCTATCATCACTAAATCCTGAGAAGCCTTCCTAATGTGAGTCCTGACAGGAGGGCTAGAGTTTCCCAGTTCCAGCTTGGATAGACCAAGGTCTGTGTGCCTACAGGTAAGGATAGGATTCCATACCCTGAGCATGTATCTGGGCGAGGGGTGAACACCTGAGCAGAACTTCTGCTCTTTGGCAAAGAAGGACAGTGAGAGGATGAATGTGGGTGGAGAGCATACAGTGTCTGCTGCAGTGTTTGAAATATTTCATAATCAGATAAAAAAAGATTCAAGAACAAAGAATTGTGAGTGACCCTGCAGTTGGGAAACCAGGTAGCTGAGTGGATGACCATTGCGGAGAAGACAGCAGGATGAGTAGGTTTAATTGGCAGGGGCTTAGTTAAATTTTAACCAGATGGAATCTGAGGATCCTAGTGAGACATCCTAATGGTCATATTCCACAACCATTTGAAAGGAATGTCTGAACTGGAAATGCCGATTTCAAAATGCTGCTCTTCTGAGGACAGAAGAGCCTCAGAAGGGCTCTTCCCTTTTCTTGCTCCTCCACCTTTTTCTTCTTCCTCTTCCTTTTCTTCCTGCTCCTCCTCCTCCTTCTCCTCCTCTCTCTTCTTCTAATACTGGGGATTGAACTCGGAGTAGCTTTACCACTGAGTTATATTTCCTGTCCTTTCTTATTTTGAATTAGGATCTCACTAAGTTGCTGAGGCTGACCTCAAACTTGTGATCCTCCTGCCTCAGCCTCCTCAGTTGCTGGGATTACAGGCATGTGCCACCACCACACCCAGCCCCT
>JAJEJO010000397.1:161137-174305 GCA_020662805.1 Glaucomys volans
TCAGTTGCTGGGATTACAGGCATGTGCCACCACCACACCCAGCCCCTTTCCATCATTCATGATTCTAGGGCCAACTCTCCTTCTGGCCTTCCTTTCTTTATTGCTGTTCTCAGGTCATAGTCTTCACTGTCTTAAGGAATACACTCACTTTTGGAAAAGCCATTGCTTCACTCACTTTCTGCCAAGAGTTCAGTGTAATGGGAGACAAGTAGCCGTGTCCTGAAAAAATTAATTCAGCATTTAGAAAGTCAAGTAGTTCACTTGATCTACTTTTTTAAACATTTCATTAATCATTGTATTACAAAAACAACTCCCAAACTGAATACTTCTACCCCTAAGTCCAGGAAAGTGGATAGTGGGAAGTGGACAGTTATTTAAAGGCCTATTAAAAAGTACAGACCTACCTTACTGTCCTCTTTACCCAAAGGTAGTGGGAATAGGTTAAGTAAAAGGTGAGGGTGAACAGCAAGGACAAAGCAGGAGCAGCCCTGTGCAGCAGAGAGAGGTGTGAGCATCAGGCAGCTGGAGGAATGTGGCTGAAGGTGTGAATGGCGCTGAGACATGGTGGGAGGGTAGAACAGTGGCCCCAGACAGGAGCCCGTGACAGCGGATTGCTGATAAGGTTGCAGCCAAGAGCACACAGAGGTTGAGGAAGGAAGGAAAGGGCTGGGGAGCAGCCAGCAGGAGAAACAGAAGGGTGAATGCAGAGTTCTAGAATTCAGTCAGGAGGATGTGAATGGATCAGACATGCTGGGTGATTTTTCACAGGTAATTTAGTCTAAATAGCAAATTGATTGAAAATGAATATTCTTGGTCACTGTTTTTCATGTTTATGATTTTGAGAAACTGTAAGCACTGGAGGTTGTGGAATAAGGTATAAGGGAGGTGTTTCCCCCCCACACACATGCATTTTGTACCTTTTGAATTTTGGTTATTGATTTATTTTTTTAATTTAAATTTGCTATTCTATAACCCATCAATTCTACTTCAAGGAACTCATCCCTCACAAATATTTGTATATATGTTACAAAATTGTGCATAAAATAATGTTAATGATAACATTGTTTATAGTAATAATGGCAACAGCCAAACTAGGAGCAGGCTAAGAGTGCATCAGTCAGGGCAGACGCATCAGTTGTAACTGTACTGCCATTTAGAAAAACCAGGTCTGCTAATATGGCAAGAGTTGCTGAATTAGAATAGGAAAGGTTATGCTGAGCTACACACAACCCCCAAAGCTCAAGGCTTGATGTAGCAAAGGTTTATTTCTCACTCAGGTAAGATCTTCAAGGATCTGAGCCCTTCCAGGTGGTGACTGAGCAGACTCGCTGCTCTGCCATCCCAGAACAGAGCTTCCCCAGTCACTAAGGCACCTGTGCACCAGCTCTCCGTGCTTTGTCCCAAGTCTGTGTGTCCTTCAGCCTGTTGGCCAGAGCTGATGCCACTGCCCTAAGTGCAGGAAGGGGTGATAAGTGGGAGAACAGAGCCCCTCCCTGCCCCATTTGGGGAAAACAGCATATAGATCAGATTATATGATATTATTATCTTTTGTATGTAATATATGATAAATAATATTTTTTACATACCATATATCATTTTATTTTAAAACTAAATATACATACAGGGATCAAGCAGGGATTACAGACACATGCAGGTTGCTGGAAGAATATATTAGAAGGTGTTAACAGTAGGAACTTTTGTTGTTATTTTACACTTTTTCCTTCTGGTGCAAGGGTTTGAATCCTGGGGTGCTCCATCACTGAGCTCCATCCCCAGCCCTTTTAATATTTTATGTTGAGATAGGGTCTCGCTTAGTTGCCAAGATTGGCCTCAAACTTGTGATCCTCCGGCCTCCCAAGTAGCTCAGATCACAGGCATGCACCTCTGTTCCTGGCAGCAGAATTATATATTAATTTTTAATGGATTTTTTTTTGGTCTGGTTTACATTGAATCTGTGAAATCCTCCATGAAAATAAATTGAGTTTTGATAAATCTGAATTGAACAACTACTATTTTACCTTAAAAGGAATTTGTAGTCTTAGTATGTGTATGTGTATATTATGTGTGTAGAGAGAATTGCAAAGTCCACATATAATTCCTTAGGTTGGTAAAGCCTTATAGGTCTCCAGCTTTATAAAATAGGAAATGCCATTCACCATTTACTCTGCACCACTCCTTTCCTGAATATGCTGCAACTAAAGGGCAAAGCAAAGAAATAAGTCATTCATTCATGGTGAACAGTAAGGAACTGACTGGCATTGCCTTGGAAAGCCAAACACCCTTTGAGCTATAAAAATACAGTAACAGATGACATAATCCTTGTTCCTAAGAGAAATATTTTTAAAATACATTAATCTCTTATAGGCATTCAGAATACGAAGGTTCACTTTTACAGGTGAAAAACTCTTTATGTACTCTTTCCACAAAGCCAGACATTCTAATGGGGTGTATATTAAATATATATTTAAAAATGCACTTGAACTCTTATTGGAAAAAAAAGAACAGCATAACACTGTAGGTCTGGTGGGATATGGTTACTTTTATAATTATGAACATACACCTCTTATTAAATCCCAGAGGGCCATTTATTCCCTGAGGTTGGTGTGGATATAGCCTGAAAATAAAGATAGTCTTGGCCCTAAGGATGTGATTTGAGCTTCTGTCTCTGTCACAGTCTCTGAAATCCCAGGAAAGAGGACATGGCCTTTGCAGAGGCTCTTGCAGATGCTTCTTTGGCCAGGCCCACCCCAAACTTAATGTCCATCCAAGCTTCATTGATGAGGTGTAGGCTATCCTGTAAATGTCAGCTTTTTTAAGTTAGTTCTTCTTCTTTTTTTTTTCCAAAGAATTCTTTTGGCTTTGAAGTTATTTCTTTATGTTTTGCATGTAAATGCTGTAATTTTAATGATTTTATTGTTTCTTCAGTTAGTCATCTCTGCAAATAACACATTTCACCACCAGTTTGGGCTCCAAAACTAGACTCACTGTCCCAGTAAAACCTAGTACAAATTCTTGGGCATCATTTCTCTGAGCCTGCTTCCACCATCTTAATTTGACTCACTGTGACTATACATTCAGAAAACAAGTCTTGCAAGACAAAGGAGTTTTCCCAGCTTGTTTTACAAAGTATTAAGCATGACGTTAAATTAGCATTAAAAATAAATAATATGCATTTCTTCCCTAATATCTTAGTCTGTTTGGGCTGCTATAATAACATACCTTATACTGGGTTATTTATAAACAACAGAAATTTATTGCTCAAGGTCCTAGAGGCTGGGAAGTCCTAGATCAAAGCACCAAAGGACCTGATGTCTGATGAAGGCCTGTTCCTCACAGAAGCTGCCTTCTTGCTGTGTCCCCACAAGCAGGAAAAGGCGAACAAACTGCCTCAGGCCTCTTTTATAAGGGCCCTAATCCTTCTTATGAGGGCAGAGCCCTCATAACCTAATCACCTCTCAAGACCCAAACTCTCTATACATTGCAGATTCCATTTCAACATATGAATTTAGGGAACATTTCCAGGCCATTGCACCCAATTTTAGCTAATAATGTTAAATGACAAATTTTAAAGCAGGCTTTATTAAAAATTAAGATGATCGTAAACTAATAAGTAATAAAAGTAAGTGCTGAACTGGGGATATAGGTCAGTTGGTAGAGTGCTTGCCTGGGTTCTCAAGGCCCTGGGTTCAATCCCCAGCACCGCAAAAAAAAAAAAAAAAAAAAAAAAAAAGTACTTTTTTTTCCTTCTGATCTGTATATGCTTTGGGGTTAGACTTAATACACCATCCTTAAATATTATCCTTTGTAACATGGTGCTATGGTGATACTGGTTTACTTCCTCACCTTGCAAGCTGAGTAGGTGAGTTTGACAGCATTCATACTGGTCTAGACATTGTTAAGCAAAGTAAGTCCGTTGATCTCACTCTTGTCTGTCATTGTAATGTCAAATTACCTAAAAGTCTCTAAACACTCTCTATTTCTGTACATATCAGAGACCAAAGAACACTCTGCAGACAGAACACCTGGAGTAACACTGTTCTAGAAAGTATTGGAGAATACGTGTAAACAAATGTAGAAACACTTAATTTAAATGGGCAATAGAAGAATTTCCTAGGGCAACATCAGTTAATTGGCAGGTAGGTTGTAGAGACAGTCATTGCCTGAAAGTCCAGTGGAAGAAGAGAGATTGCCTCAGGCTAGCAATGCAAGAAAAGCCTTAAGGAAAAGGTTTCAAACTACTTCTAAGATTTTTAAAGGATGATAATATGCGATAATACGTTTAAAAATATGAAATGAAGCTGGGTGCAGGTGGTACATACCTGTAATCCCAGCGGCTCAGGAGACTGAGATTGGAAGGTTGCAAGTTCAAAGCCAGGTTCAGGAATTTAGCAAGACCCTGTCTCAAAATTAAAAAAAAATAAAAGGGCTAGGGATGTGGCTCAGTGGTTAAGTGCCCCTGAGTTCAGTCCCTGGAACCAAGGAAAAAAAGAAAAAAAAAAAAAGACACATATATATATGTGTATATATACACATATATATATGTATATATATAAAATAAATCAATTTTATTATTAATTATAGTATCTCTTGGTAAACCCTGATGTGAACTTAACCATTAATCATATTAGTTAGTGTTATATAAGTAATAATATTACCACATAAATCCTTAGGTCAACCTTTGAATGCAAAAGAAACTTCCTTGCTTGTGTTCTTTTTAAAAAAAATAAATAAATTTTAAATTTTAAAAACAAAAGTCCTTGCTCTTTTGAGTCATCCCAAATTTCCTGGTAATTACTGTGTTTGAACCAGATTCTTTATAAGTGGGAACACTCTGTAAGGTTCCTTTAGAAGCTCTGTTTTGCAGATGTTGTTTTGTAATATGGAATCAGTCCTTGCCAGCAGAGTGTAGTTTATGTTGCATCACTTCCTTTGCAGGAGAATCAACTGCAGGATCCTTGGGGTAGGGTCATTTTCTCATTGTTCTGCACAATGTGTATTACCTGTTTATGGTGTTAGGGCTCTGATTAGTCATGACCAGAAATTAAATGGAGATTGTTATTACACCTGTCAGCTGGTAATGTGGGATGGGCTGTAGATGGGGTAGATGTGGGGTGCAAGCTATAGATGATTATTTTTAATGTTCAAGTCAATTTTAGTTCCATTTTAAAATAGGAAAACATCCCTTAAAAATCCGTATTTCTAACTTCTCTTGAGAAATCAGAAATTCTGGCATAGCTCATCCACATTTCAGAATGGGAACCATCTGCCAGAATAACTGCTGCTCATTTTATGAAGGGCACATGCTTGCCAGAGTCCCCACTAGGCTCTTCTTGACTTAACTTCCTTTCTCTTTCACTTATCTGTCTGGCTTTCTGGCTTCCAGAGACATCTTAGTTTGATTACTGAACCAGTGTGTGATAGTGTGACTTACCCAATAAATCTAAAGTCAAACCCAAACAAAACCTTCAGCTTTTCTAGCACCATCCATTTCTTTTCATACTGACACTAGGCATCATTTAAAGAACAAAATAATATATAATTCTGTGGTTGAAATAAATAGATCTCAGAAATAATTATAATCTGTATAAGTAAATGAAATGGATGTGTGTGTATATATACACACACACATTTATATGTGAGAATAAGACAAATATGAAAACATTCTAACAATTGGGTACTCATCTGATGAAGGATATTTGGGATTTTTTATAATGTTCTTACAACTTTCAAGTTTGAAATTATTTCAATATGAAAATTATTTTTAAAAGTCAAAGCTAACTCTCAACCACAGATTTTCAACAGTGAGAAAGATTTTTCCCCTAAGTGATTTATCTTTTTGTCAGAATTTGAGGAAAGGAAAAATTTAAGGCCAACCTAATTGATACCATGTTTTATGAGTTATTTCCCAGGAAAAAATATTTTCCTGTAGCTGATATTAAGAGTATAACTTAGGAAAAAATATTTTTATATGCATTAACAACTGAAATAATTTGTATGTGCATTCAGTTGCTAGTACCTTGCCATAATAAAGCACTCAACGCATAAATAAATGTGTTGCTTCTGGTTTCCAAAGAAGGACCTTATTAGCAAAATATATGTCAGCTGATGCATGGGCAGCCACATGTTAGGTACCTTAAACACGCAACCATACTGTCAGCAGAGCACAGACTTAAGCCATTTATTCATTGGCAGTGATGAATTTGCACCAGTTTATTCCCTTTTGGGCTGTTTTCTCTTGTAATCAATGGTGTGTATCCTAGGAGACTGGTCAGAATAAAAACTGTAGTCCACACAGCTAGGACAGAGAGTAGAAATAAATAGAGCTGGGGATGTAACTCAGTTGCAAAACACTTGCCTAAGACGTACAAGGTCCTGGGTTCAATTCCCAGCCCTGCAAATAAATAAATAATAGTCCATAAGAGAATTCATTCTCTTTATTTTTGCCAACATACTCTTTTTCCCAGATTTGAATAGTGAAAGCCCCTTTCGAATGACAGCAGTATCTTTGACATGTACCTGCCTTTTCTTAAGAACTTCTGTATGTCCTGGTTCATTAGGGTACTCCAGGTTCATCTTGTACTTTTCCTGTCCTAGGGATAGAATCAACCATTTCCCCAAAACTCCTTGGTTCCTTTTAGTAGAGCATTTAGAAATCAATAAATTTTCCAAATTTAGCATTTGGAAATCAATATCTGTGGTGGAGATGTGGCAGTTGTTACTGATGTGTCATCGTGCCTGCACTTTCTCAGCAACCAGAACTGGGGAGCAGGCAGGGGAATGTGCATGTGATCCTCCCCATCTGCCATCAGCTCTTTGTGATCTGTAGGTTCCACATTCACAGAATGAACCAATTGCAGATGGAAATATTTGGGGGAAATAAATTCCAGAAAATTCTAAAAAACAAAACTTGAATTTATGGTGTGTCAAGCGCTATACTGCTTCTGTGCAAATGAAGTGATGTGTAGACATTGTTTAGGTATTGTAAGTAATACAGAGATGACAGAGTATGTGGGAGGATGTGTATAGGTAATATATCAATATTACACCATTTTATATGAGACTTGAGCATCTGTGCATCTGAATATCCACACTGGGTGTGGAGGTCCTAGAATCAATCGCCTTCGGATACTGAGGGACAACTGTACATCTTTGTCTATATTAAGCATCATGAGTTCACATTTGTGGGTGGTTTCCACGTCCTGCGTGGATGAGGGAAGAGTTTCTGTCAGAGAATGTCAGTGCCGGTGATCAATTAATTACTAATAAACTTATCAACACAAGAGCCAATACTCTTTTCAAAAGGAAGGAGGTGTGACGGACGAGCCAAACCACATGTGGCCTCCAACAAGATGGAGAAGCTCACCTTCCCTTTATTTATATTTGCATAGGTAAAGGGGCTGGGACTGGGTGGGACTGCTTCTGTGAGGAACAGGATGGAGTGGAGTTAGGGAAGCCATTTGCTTAGAGAATTAGCACATCCTCAGGGTGAGCCACGGTACAGTGCCACTTACTCCTCCGCTATCTGAAAACAGTCTTCCATGACTGCCAGTTCCTGGGAGTCAGACCTCTGTATCCCGTGCCTCAGCCAAGCCTGTGTCTGCTGGACATGGATGGCTCCCCACACATATTGATACCTCTCATTTCAGCCTAACACCCTGGGATTTATTTTAGTCTTTCTTCTAACATATTTGTAATTCCCTTCTGCAATGGGAAGAAACCTGGCTTCTGTTGTCCTCAACATATTTACTTCTTCGATTCAGTCCTCCTGTATACAACTAACTTCCCAGCATGTGGACTACTGCCGGCCACCCCTGCCTCACGGATGGAGCCCGCACCCCGGCCCCACCGCACACACAGTGAGCCAGCTGGAAGCCCTGGCTCTGCCAAATGTACTGACCATGCTGGCCAAATCCTTGGCTTCTTAAGCTAAGATGAATTATAAGCAAAAAGTTGAGACAGAGTATTTCCTGAAATTTGAAAACAAGAATATTAAAATTTTTAGTTATTCAGTCACATTGTCTGGGTTCAGTTCTTATTCACAGAGGTTGGTGGGACTTGTTTAAGGGAAGATTTGGAACTCGGGCTATTTACAAGTGGTCTTAGCTTTTCTTGCTTTTTCGAAATGTGATATTAACAGACATTTGGAGAAACTGTGTAGTGCTTCGTTGAGCCAGGTTGAACTAGAAGACAACTCCTTTCTGAAGCAGTCAGAGCTTCCCTTATCGGCCTGTGAATGCACAGTGTTGATTGGGGTGTCACTGAAACAAAAAAAATAATGTTGTAGTGTTTACCTTAAATTAGCAACCAATCCACCTACATAAATTCCTTTCCCAGTATGATCTAGCAATAAAAAAAATTAATTTCTGTTAGAAGAACTAAGGAAAAAAGGGAAAATTATTTGTTTTTTCCATTTCCTGATGTATTTGATCTGTTTTTAGTTTGACTCTTTTCTTTGCCACCACATTCTTATTCTCTTAGTTCACTTCCTGATGTCTGGTATTCCTGAGCATAGACAACATTTGGTTATTTTTGCAAGTGGAGATGGACTGACCTGCTAAAGCAGAGGACTGGATTGTCCAAATCATGTTTGTCTTTGGAGTGTGTTGATTTTCACAGTCTGAATGTGGGCCCATTTGACACTTGGAGATTTTAATAATGAATCTCTGAATGATTCCAGGTCTCTTCCCACTTGGTAAAAAACTCCCTTTTGACCCCTGGGAATATACCAGGAATAAGTAAGATATTTTTTTAAAAGTCTGGCTTGCAGTGTCTTAGGAAACTTGATTACAGTGTAAGAACAAAGCTGTATAATACAACATCTCAAGTGTCATTTAAAAATGAAACCTTTTTGTAGAATGGTAATGGCAACATCCTTCATCTTTCAGATCTTCTTTAAACCGTCCAAATTCAACTCCCTTCATATAAAAATTCTGTTCCCAAAGGACCAGTCATTATCAAGAGGCCTCAGGGAACAGCTTTGATAATATCATTTGGGAATATCACCTGACATTCCTAACTTCCCAGGGTCTTGCGACATCAGATGAGCTGTACAGGTACCAGATTAATGGTGTTAAAGTCCTATATGCCCCCTGGACACTCCCAGCATGTGTATACCTGTTTGCCAATCTAACCTCCCTCCTTCCTCCAAGACTCACATCCACAGTCCAAAAGCAAGACTGAGACTGCTTAGATGACAGAAGTTCTACACCATGACAGGGGACAAGTCTTCCTCAGACTTAGACACAAGGAAGCTTGCAAAAACACGCTCACACACACACACACACACCCACACACCCACACACGCACACCCCAAAAGAAAGTGCCAAATAAAAGAAGGACAAGGATAATGCAACTCATAAGAAGTATTCAAAGCTTCTCAGGAGAAAATGTGGCCTTATAAGATGTTACAAATTTTTTACAAAAGCCAAGGAGAACCCAGGAAGGACAAGGTCTCTGGCCTTCATTCATTTGATAAATATTTTTGCTGGTTTTAAAATCCTCTGCTCAGTTCTATGATGACCATTAGCCCAACCCAAGAGAAAGAGAAGCTGTACCCATAACTAGGGAGCATCCTGGTTTTTTTCCTCTTTCAGTTCATATTCTGTAGCAGAAACCATTCTCCTTCCAGACCTGTGACGACTTTGCACTTAAACTTTCTGCAAACAAAAGAATAATTAAACAATTGGCTTAGATGGATGATAATGTCCTCCTTACCTGCTCCTGGGCACATCATGTCAACAAAAGTGGGTTTGGGAAAATGTTTCTATTAATATTTAGTAAACTTGGGATTTGCAACAAACGTGAAAAACATCTAACATCGTCCTAAGCACAGAGTAGGTGCACAATAAATATTTAATGTGCATATATTTATTTAATGTGTATCTGCTTATCAAACTTAAAACAGGGATTGTCACAGTAAACAGAAATGGAAGTCACTCACTCACTTTAACCACTTGTTTCCCCTCAGCATCTCCTGCTACAACCACTCTCCAGCCTATACCCCATAGCCGCCCATCTGGCTGCCTAAAGATTTTCAGTAACACCTGGGAAAATCTTGTTTTACACATGCCAAAGCCTTCACGTGTTATAAAGTTGAAATAGGGAACTGTAGTTCTTAAAAAGCGATGCAATATATTGAGTAGGTTTTCTGTCATTTACTCAATTAGGCATGGTTATTAAAAAGTGACAGGGCATGCCGAGGAAGTTTCCTTGTCATCCAGACCCCTGCCCCACAGATGGGATACGTTAGTACAGCGTAAGGTGGTGGCACCTTCTGCCAGTGCCAGCGTGATGGCAGGAAGAAGTGGGAACCCTGGTTGATATATGTAGTTAAAGCCCTCAGACACCCGTGGTATGTGTCCATTCTTGTAAGAGAGTTCAGTATGATACTGCAAGGGTTTATAGTGTTACTTAGAATGCACAGTTGCTATTGATTGATTTAATTGTGTGTTCCTACCTCAGGTCCAGGCATCCTTCATTTTCCTGAACAGTGTTGTACGCAAGTTGAGCCCATTAGTGAATTTAATTCATTGCTGATTGGAAGAGAAAATATGGTGTCATTATTATTTATAGGAAAACTTCAGGGCTGGGGGCTTTAGAGCACTTGCACTGCAGTGTAAGGTCCTGGGTTTGATCCCCAGCACCGCACAAAGAAAAAAAAAAATACACACACACATATATATGTAGTGTTTAGTAGGAAAGTTTCATTCTTATGTTTTGATCTAAATCTTCATGCCTGTCATTTCTTAGGCACTCATTATTTCATAGCTGAACAATGTTGTTGTGACTTATTCATATGCTAACATTGTACAATATGGAGCATCTTCACTTTTTTTTTTTAACCACATTGCCTGGGTCCTCAGTACATAATGTCTTGAAGAGGAAAGATGTTGTATTTGTTTATACCATTTTCTTATACCAGGAAAGTAGAATCATTGAGTAATTTGACATGATAAAATTCAGTTAGTAAAAAATTTCCCAATATTTTACTTTTAACTTGGGTGTTGGAGAACAAGTTCTCCTTGCATTTGCCCACCTATGACAGGTAAGGATTCCCGGGTGCCTTCTGCTCTTTGGTAATCCAAGTTTGCCATCCTCTGTGTTGTTCACTATGTATCCAGGGAATCAGGTTTAATTTGAAGAGTGGTGTTTTAGTCGGCTCTTTCACTGCAGTGACTAAAAGATCTGACAAAAACAATTGCAGAGGAGGAAGAGTTTGTTTGAGGGTACATGATTTCAGAAGTCTTAGATCACAGAAGGCCGCCTCCATTCCTCAGGGCAAGGCTGAACATCATGGCAGGAGAGGGTGGTGGAGGGAAGCAGCTCACATGTTGGTGATCAGGAAACAGAGAGAGTCCATTTACCAGATACAATTTTACACCCAAAGCCATGCCCCAATTCCCACCTCCTCCAGCCACACCCTACCACTTCAGTTACCATTTAATCGCATCAAGGGATTAAATCACTGGGTTAAGATTGGGTTGTAAGAACAACCCAATCATTTCTCCTCTGAACCCTCCTGCATTGTCTCACATGTGAGCTTTTGGGGGACATCTCACATCCAAATCATAACAAGTGACCAACAGGGGTAAATCCCAGGTTTTTCTATCTCAACATAGCCTGTCTCAAACCACCCAAACTTTTTCTTTTTCTTGGTTGTCCCTGTCTTTAACAAATAGCATTGTGGTCTGCTATATTGTCCATGTGAGAAGCCCTAACACTTCCACTTCCCTCAGTCTCTCTTCTGACATCTAGTCAGTCCTGCTCTTGAAGCCCGCTCACTTCTCTACCTCTCCACTGCCCCCTCCCAACCAAAGCTGTCACCCCTTCCTGGGAGTGGCATCTCAGCCTCCTAACTGGACCTTCAGTGGGCACTCAATTTCTTATACTCGGCAGCCAGACAAAGCCAATAAGATCAACAGAGACAGTTCTTCCCTTGATAAATCCCAGACCCCAGCAGAGTGGCAGCACCCTGTGTGTGCTGGCCCCTCCTCTTGCACTCTCCCCTTGCTCTCTGCTGGGATGTAGTCACTGTCATGCTCTGGATTCCTCGGATGCTTGTTCCCTCCCTCCTCCAGGGCAGGGTACATTCTGTCACCTCCTCTGCAGCCCCTGTTTAGTATCTGTCTTCTTCCTTACTTGCATTAGGGCAGAGATGATCTGCTGTTCACTAGCCATGACTCACAGTGCTTGGAACATGAGTGTTGATAAGTATTAATTGGTTGGATGAGCAAATGAATGCAAATAAAATCAAAAGCATCAATAAGGACATTTAAAGGACTTAGGCTATTATCTGTCATAAAAATAGGATTTAGTATATTTGTGCTCTTAGCTATGGCAGTAGTGTGTTGAGCACTGTGTGGATTATCTCACTTATTAAAACAATCCTGCAAGGTAGGTACTTGATATAATTTGGATGTCAAATGTCCCCCAAATTATAAAGCCATGTGTTAAAAGTTATCTTCCTCAGGGTGGATTTCCTGGGAGGTGGTGGAACCTTTAGAGAGGTGGGGCATAATGGGAGGTCTTTAGGTCATTGGGGGTGTGCCCTTGAAGGGGATTGTGGGACCCAGCCCCCTCCTTGCTCTCTTTTGCTCCCTGGCTTGTAAGGTGAACCATGTTGCTCCACCATTTACTCCCACCATTTTGTGATGTTCCTCATCACAGGCCCAAAGCAGTGGGGTCACCTGTACATGGACTACAACCTCCAAACCTTCAAGCCCAAATAAACCTATTCTCTTTATGAATTAATTGTCTCAGGTATTATGTTACAGTGGTGAAAAGTTGGCTAACACAGTATCTTACTTCTCAGATGAAGAAAGTGAGGCACAGAGAGGTTCAGTAACTTGCATATAATTATAGGGCTTGTTAGTGCTAAAACTGCAACCAGTACCCTGTTTCCTTTGCTGTCAGTGGGACTGGATATACCTATATGTTTTATGGTTGGGCTGTACTAGTGCTTCTCAAGCATTCTGTTCTAGGTCATGAATGGTGAGCTGTAGTATGTCAATAAAAGGTCAAATAAAGCATCCAGTAGATGCTAAATGCAATAGAAATCAAGAAGTACTGAACTTTAAATATAGAGATTGTATAATTTCTTGAATAATTAAAACGTTAAACTACATAATTTTTTTATTTACTTATTGATTCATTGAACACAAATGGAGTA